>BLSH010164475.1:2205250-2224721 GCA_018402905.1 Glandirana rugosa | reverse complement strand
GCCCCCCCCCCCCCCCCCCCCCATGGTCACCCAACAGTGGCTCAAACCATAGAAATACAGAAAGGAGCCCCAGACCACAGCCAGTTGAAAGAAGTCAAGATTATTTTAATTGTTGGAAAAAATTTGTGTTTTGGGGGCAACACCACTTCCGCTTCACCAGAGTTCAAAACTTACTGTGTATTTTATTAATTCTTTTATAAAATTTTTTTTTTTTTCAGTCCACAAATATTTGTAAAATCTGCAATGTTGCCCCTCCTTCTTAAAAGTTTGGAGACCCCAGCCAGTGGTCTCCAAACTGTGGCCCAAGGGCTGGGCTTGGCCCTTTTCTTGCCTTTATCCGGCCCTTGGGGCACTTTTCCTCTCGCTGATGCAAGCCACTATTCCTCCCACTGACGCTAACAATAGTGCATAATTCATGTTACTGACTTTTACAACGGGGCACTATTTATCCCATTGACACCACTGATGAGACACTATTCCTCCCACTGACACCAACAATGGGGTACTACTCATCCCCCTGACACCAAAGATGGGGCACTATTGCTCTCACTGACACCAATGATGGGGCACTATTCCTTCCACTGAAACAATAATGGGGCACTATTCCTCACACTGACACCAATAATGGGACACTATTTCTCCCACTGAAACAATGATGGGGCACTATTCCTACCACTGACACCATCGACGGGGCACTATTGCTGCCACTGACAACAATGATGGGACACCATCCATTCCACTGACACTGACAATAGTGCAGAATTCATGTTACTGACTTTTACAACATGGCATTATTTATCCCATTGACACCACTGATGAGACACTATTTCTCCCACTGACACCAAAGATGGGGCTCTATTACTCCCACTGACACCAATGATGGGGCACTACTCCTCCCCCTGACACCAATGATGGGGCACTACTCCTCCCCCTGACACCAAAGATGGGGCATTATTCCACCCACTGACGTCAACAATGGGGCACTATTTCTCCCACTGAAACAATGATGGGGCATTATTCCTCCCACTGACACCATCGACGGGGCACTATTGCTCCCACTGACAACAATGATGGGACACCATCCATTCCACTGACACTGACAATAGTGCATAATTCATGTTACTGACTTTTACAACATGGCATTATTTATCCCATTGACACCACTGATGAGACACTATTCCTCCCACTGACACCAACGATGGGGCTCTATTCCTCCCACTGACACCAACGATGGGGCACTACTCCTTTTACTGACACCTGCGATGGGGCACTATCCTTCCACTAACACCATCCATGGGGCACTATTCCTTCCACTGACACCAATAATGAGGCACTATTTCTCCCACTGACACCAACGATGGGGCACATTTTCTTCCCCTAATGCCAAAGATGCAGTGTTTACTTCCACTGACGTCAGGACCATTTCAACTCCAACTCCCAATGCCCCACCCTAAAGTCTGAAGGACAGTAAACTGGCCCTTTGTTTGGAACTTTTACAGACCACTGTACCAGACCATACTCAAAAGCAAAGTTCTGGCATCGGACCTGCAAGACAAAAAATGCAGCACTTATTTATAGCCTTGACTTGCCTAGTCACAAGGCAAACTCTTGGCTCAATGGGTTTGCCAATAATTATGCTCCTGGAGGCTCCAATTGTGTTGGCTTGAGTCTGAGCAATATTTGAAATCATTGGACCATTTTTAACCTCCCTATTTATGGGTAACACTCACCTCTAACATAACTTCTCATGTTTGTTCAGGAAGATTTTCCATACTATTGGAAAATCTTCCTCAGAGTGGGCAGATTTCTCTCCAACCTTCCTTCTCAGGGGAAATAAGTCCACCTACCATCAGCCTAAGCCAGATGCCTGCCTATAAAGCCGTGTTCCCCAACCCTGTCCTCAAGGCCCACCAACAGGTCATGTTTTCAGGATTTCCATTATTTTGCACAGGTGATTTGATCAGTTTCACTGCCTTAGTAATTACCACAGCTGATTCATCTGAGGGAAATCCTGAAAACATGACCTGTTGATGGGCCTTGAGGACTGGGTTGGGGACGCTGCTATAAAGAACATATTGCTTTCCAAAGACGAGAGTCACTAACAGCCCTACCTAATACAGACCTGATTCAGACACTCCATCCCATGCGAAACAGATCATTTTTCCACAATAGCTCTAATCACTTATGTCTATTATCTCCAATATGTTTCTGTCCCTACCAATTCAGCCTTAATAATTCCATTGATGTGAATAATAAACCATTACAAAAAAATTAAACTTCAATGTGACACGAGTATATTCTTCAATTGAAGGCTCAGTGTATGGTGTAACTGTTATAGAAAAACACATTGCGTGCCCACCGAAAACAGCGCAATCATTTTACAAATGAGCAATCCGATGAATTTCACCCTTCACTGATGCTGTAATATATGGCAATTATGACACTGATACAGAATACACTTCCCATTCTAAATATAACCAATGACTTTAAATGGGAATGCCAACTTGGTTTTAGTAATATGCTTGTAGTGCTTACCCCTGCAGGAGCTGCCTGGTATGATGGGTTCTCTGTTCTGCCACGACTCTTTGAACCGCTCAGCCCCCGCTGATACACCTGGTTATGGGTTAAAGGCTGCTTACACCAGTGTAACTCAAGTGTTAGCAGGCTACCACTATATTATAGGCAGGGGCGTCTTTAATATTGATGGGACCCTGGGCAAACATTTTTTTGGGCCCTCTCCCTCCATGTAATTTCGCTCTCCCTGCTCAGAGACATACAATAAATAGCAGCTAGACTCAAAACCAGTTTACTGAATCAGATCAGGCAGCGATTGCGATTGGTTGCCAGATGTTACAGTGCATCATTACCGCTCATTGACGGGCTGGCAGAGGTTACACACAATACGGCTCACTGATTATTTGATTGAGGTTACAGCACATGACTTCTGCTTGTTGATTGGTTGCTAGAGATGCTAGAGATTACTGTACATCAATACTACACACTGATTGGTTGCTAGAAGTTGCTGGACATCCTTACCACTCACTAATTGGTTGCTAGAGGTTACTGCACGTTATTACTGCTCACTGATTGGTTGCTAGAGGTTGCTGCACATCCTTACAGCTCAATGATTGTTTGCAAGAGGTTAGTACACAGTAGGCTTAATGACCACAGTTGTAGGCAGGACTTTCAAGCATGCCCCTTTACCTCCCCAGTGGGCAGCATTCAGTAGAAGTGATGGTGGATATGACCTCGGGGGGCATGATATACATATGAATGCCGCTTCTGTTTACATTTACATATCAATGTCGCTGGTCTGTGACTATTTACATATTAATGCCAACGCTATTTACATATTAATACAAGTAATTTACATGTAAACACGGGGTCTGCAGGTGAGTCATCTATGCACAGCAATAGGGCAGAGCTGGGTAGCATTAGTATCAGAACTTCACACTGAGATATTGGGACACAGCATGGGACTAAAACTGCAAGGGGCAAGGGAATTTAAACTGGGATAGTTGGCAAGTATGAGGCAGCTGCTTTGGGCCCCACAACAATGATGGGGCCCAGGGCAGCTGCCCCTTTTGCCCTGCCTTAAAGACGGCCCTGATTATAGGTCACAGAGATTAGGCCACAAACACTACATAGTAGATAAGATGAGTGTATTAAGGCAAGGAAACACAATGCACAAACCAATATATGGTCAAAGATCAGAATGCATTAGGCTAACTAATTAGAACGCTAGCCTTAGCTTATGGCATTTAACTAAAACTGCAAAAGTGCTAATCCAAATTGACATGGATTCCTCAGCGTTAATTAGGAACTGCATAAACAGTGTGATATGGCCGTAAAGAGTCTCATAGTAACTCTGTATTAAGAATTTAAAGAAAGTGTCATGGAGTGCACTGTGCAATGATGTCCTCAGATGTGGTTATGCATAAGTGTCCATGAGCAGGGTACCCCTAGAGGGTGTTTGTATGATATCTGGCACCTAATTTGCAATGTTAAGCCAAGTGACGTTGGGGCCTCTCTTTATGGTGGTGCGCATGCTGCTGTCTTTTTAACCGTATGGCTGCTGTCTTTTTAGCTGTATGCAGTGAAATACTGTTGGGCTGCTAAGTAAGGGCAATCTTTACTGTCATTAGCTGTGGACAGTAATGGGATAAGCACAGTTGGTCCAGCTCACCACCCCTGAAATCTGACGGGTCTTGTCCAGAATGTGTGTCGGCCTGCGGTCTTCTGAAGTCAGGTCCCCTTGGCTTAATTTCTCAGCTCTGGTCACTGCAAGATGCACTCTCTAAGCTCAGGTTCTCATGATGCAGCGACTTTCTCTCTTTCAATCTCTCTCTCCCAAAGCACCTGTGAAATCTCCAAATTATGCAGCCCAATCCAGAAATGTCAAAATCTGGAGAAAGTTGTGTAGCACCCCCCTGGGTCTTCAGGGGGCAGGGCGTAACCTCCAGAGGCAGGGGGAGAGCTAGCACTTACCCCAGGGCTGAGTCCATGGCTATAATGGGGAGTTTTGAACAGAAATTGGGCACCAGTCACTTTTGATATTTTTCAAAGCTTTACTGCAGAACTTGGAAGGAGGTAGTTGGAGAGAGGATTAGGGGTCTCAGATACCAGTAGCAGATCACTTACAGACTCCTTGGCTCCAGAAAAAGTACAGCTTCACAGTACCAGAACCTTTAAGCCGACCCTGCGACCGGCAACACTGTAAGCAAATTTTAGATGTAGGTGCATCCTCCGAACGAGTCACCAGGCCCTCCTGAGAGACCAGCCTTCATCCTGGCTCTCTCCAGCAAAGGGTCCTCCCCTGGATCTTCTCAATTTGGCTTGGCTTCTTCCACGCTGGGCAAGACAGCCTAAGGACCCCCTCAGGATTTTTTAGGACCCAGACAGGCTTCTAGGCCTACTTGCAGAGCTCACTCTGAGCAGTGTGTCCTCAGGCCAGGAGGGCTTGAAGCAAGAGAGAGTGAGCACATAGCCCAACCCATATAAAAATCCTTTCCCAGAATGCACCAGCGGCTAAGAACCTCCTTCTGAGCTGGCTAAAAGAAGAATAAATATTCATAGCTCAACCTAATTGTATTTCTCATACTGGCCTGTGGTTCCAGTGACACCTACTGGCGACAGTAAGAAATGCACAACCCAATTGAGATTAGGAAAAGACTACAAAGGAGGCACTGGTATGCCTCACATCCAAACCTACTTCAGGGCGGCGGCCCTGGACCAAATGTACTATTGGTGGCACCCCTCTAGCAACAAACCCTGGTCTCTGCTGGAGACCAACGGATCTCCTACCAATATACTGACAAACTCACTCCTACTCATGTCAGCTGGCATAAAATTGCCACAAAAGACACTTCCTCCAACTTTAAAAGCCTCTTTTCAAGCTTGGCAAAGTCTTCCATCATCTGAGTCCCCCAAGCACCCCCTTCAAAAATATCTCATCCCACTCACGGCCATAGAGACCTTAATCCCAGATATCTCATTGAGGAAATGGTCTTCCTTGGGTATACATCACATAAAAGACATAAAATCAAACACGTCCCTCCAACCATTTACTACCCTACACAAGCAATTTAATCTACCACAATCAGAACAATACAACTACTCCAGAATTGCCCACCTTATGCAAACCCTGAACCTTCCGACCTCGGCGTCCATCCCAGCACCGATCCACCTATTTTTATCCCAACCGACTCACCCAAAACACAGCATTTCCACAATCTATAACTTCCTCCTAGAGAAGTACTCACAACAGCAACCTCCCTCACAAATGAAATGGGACATAGAACTGAACAGAACTACAACAATAGACCAATGGAACAGATCTTACCTATACACCTACAAAGCTTCCCATTGCAGTAATCACTGGGAATTATTCCATAAAACTACTCATAGGTGGTATCTCACTCCTTACAGGCTTTCTAAGATATACCCAAATTCCCCTAACACATGTTGGAGAGAATGTGGATCCATCGGATCCCTCTCCCACATCCTCTGGTCCTGTAAAACCCTGACCACATTCTGGAAACAAATCTTTGCCCTGATTTCCTCTATCACACAAAACTCACTACTCCCTAACCCTGAACTAGCAATCCTGCATCTAAACTTAGATAACTTCCCCGGGAAATATAGGACAGTCATTATACACACACTACTGGCCGCCAAATTAAATATTACCAGGAAGTGGAAATCCCCTGACCCTCCTTCCCTACAAGCAGCAATTGCAGATCTTAATCTGCAATGTGAAATGGAAAAAATGCTAGCAAGGAAAAACCTGTCACTACCTAAATTTCTAACTACTTGGGAACCTTGGCTTTCCCACCCGAAATGCACCGTCAAAGCCTAATTCCCTGGAATCACTCACCGACAGACTGGAACACTGGTACCCCCCCCTTACCCTTTCCCCTCCCCCGTCTGGTACTACTCTAAGAGTTGCTTTAACGGCTATACCCACCAAGTTGTATGATATACCTATCCAGTCATCCAAGATGATTCACTGGGTAATAGCATTACTCCATACTATTGTGACCAGTCGGAACATCTGTGTGCTATTTGTACTGAGCATGTTGTTTACTCTGTAATACTACAATTCTTAATAAAAATGATTGAAAAATGAGATTAGGAAAAGACCAGATAAACTATACAATCAGTCTGAGCTGTCTACAGCCCAGCCAAACACTAAATTTATATTATAGCCCCTGTTTAGGAAGGACCACTACAGTTGGAAAAACGTGTCTGCTCATAATCAATGCATGCCTTTCTCTGCAGCCTCAGCTGCACTGGACAGTGAATGAATGGGAAATGCTCTGTGCTGAGTGGCTTCCTGTTCATGCACACATTGAGGCATAGTCAACACAGTTTGCTATGTTTCAGTTATGAATGAACACAGTGAGTGAGTGTGTTTGCTGTGTTCATTTAGAAAAGGAGGGGGCTGGTTAATGACATATTGACTAGCCCCTTCCACCACTCTCCATCCTGAAACATTCCCTGCAGCAGCCGGCAACACTGCAGGTGGGAGGGGGGGGTAACACAGGGGGAAGCCCTGGCAGTAGGGGGAATCGGCACTGTACATAGTGATTAGCGTGTGCCCAGGCACACCTGGCACAGCCCCTGCTCACGCCTATGCTTCTATTTTTCCTTGTCTTCTACCTTATCTTGTCTCCTACATTCCCTGGTCTTCTATCTTCCCTTGTCTCCTACCTTCCCTACCAAGTGCTTGGCTCACTACTTTCGTGTGGTATCCACAATGAAAAAGCCCATTGCACGGTAAAAAAAACCCCAAAAACACAGATATGCAGGAAGCAGCCGTATCGCCGCTAAAATTCCTGCCAACCGCCCCTGAAAATGTATTGATCGTTTTTCACAGTCAAACGCAAGTGTAAATGAGCCCCAATGTCCAAATGCACATCTAAAACCACTGGTGGATAGTGCGGGCATCAAGAAATACAAGGTCATTGTCGGTGCTGACTTGGTGATCAGTGGCTTTGTTGATAAACAAATCCATGTCACGCTGTGACTGGGTACCATTTTTTAAAATCTAGCTTTGCATAGGAGCGCAGTGTGGCGAAATTACAGGTACATTTTGATAACCTTTTAGTATGCCAACTCGCCTGCTCACATTTATTGATGATTAAACACTTTGAGAGATAAAATAATGGTTTGTGAAAAAATAGGCTTCTCTCAATAACGAAATGACTGATTCATGATGGAAATATACACCAAAGCGGTGGTTCTGTTTGTGAACTGAACATATCTAAGATAAAATTATTATGAGATCAGTTAAGGAGTTAACATAGTGAACCGAGTCTGTGTTGTGTATAAATTGTGAAATAAATATATAGAAAGTGTGAGTCTAACATTCTGCTTTGCAGAGGCTGCCATGCACGCCCTCTAGTGGCTGATGATTGAAACAATGTGAAATCGCTATTTGCATGCTGGCTGAAACAAGACTGTTTTAGTAGCAAACGTGGTTTTTACAAGGCCTACAGATTTAAGATTTTTATTATTCCCAAGTGTGTAACACATATATGCAAACAGGGCCATCTTAATAGCATCATGGGCCCCTGGGCAAAGTAATGCACTTGGGCCCCTACCAGCCTGCCCCAATTTATGCACCTACTCTTAAGTATAAATAGTTGATAGAATTAAACATATATTTATTATTACTTTCAAAAGAATCAATTTTAAACAATAAGAAAGCATGCCATGAATCACAGTCTAATCAACACAAAGGGCATAGTATGGAGGGGGGAGGCAGGAAGGTACAGCACATGGGGTCAGGAGGGCACAGTATGGGGGATTAAGGGGGGGTCAGGAAGGAGGAAGGCACAGTCCAAGCGGGGGGCAGGAGAACACAGTATAGAGGAGGCAGTAAGGCACAGTACATGGGGTCAGAGGGCACAGTAAGGGAGGTCAGGATGGCACCGTACAGGGGGCAGGAGGGCACAGTACAGAGAGGGGGGGCAGGAGGGCACAGTATAGGGGATTAAGAGGGCACAGTAAGGGAGGACAGGAGGGCACCGTACAGGGGGCAGGAGGGCACAGTATAGGGGACAGAAGAACTCAGCTTCCAGTTTTTTTGTCAAAGCTTAATCGAACAAGCTAAAGTTAGAAGCTGATTGGCTACCATGCACAGCTGCACCAGATTTTGCACTCTCCAGTTTTAGTAAATCAACCCCACAGTCTCCTCAAGCAGAGCAGCACAGGGAAGCTGCTGTCACAGATCTTCCTTCTTCCTTAACCCCTGAATAGTGTCAGAAGAGTGACGGAAACTGCAGGAGGAAGGAAGCGGGGAGAGATGTCATTCTGATTGAAGATTTAGCCCAGTAACAGGCTGCAGCTGTACCCGCAGCCCAAGTTCTGGGGCGCTGCCCAGGACATGGCAAATCCGTGACCATTGGCAAGTATGATGCAATGAAAGAATATCATGGGGCACCCGGGGCCCCTGGGTAGTTCCCAGGGGTGCCCATGCATTAAGACAGCCCTGGCTGGAAATGTAGACTTTAATGCCCAGCTGCCACACATATGCATCCACAGCCATCTGAGATTGTGTGCTCAGGCCACACTCACTGCACGCTCCCAGCTGTCTCCTATAGATCTCGGTTGTGGCTTCTGACTGTGAGCCAGCAGGACTGGCTACCGATCATGGGGCCTCTGTAGGAGCCAATCGCATGGCTCACATGATAAGGGAGACACTCTTTAAAGGGCATTTAAGGGCCACCTGCAGCCATCAGAAAGAGGTTAGGATATTATTGCCATGTTTGCTTATAACTTTTCCATTTATGTTTGCTGCACCCTATTTCCATTATATACAGGGCACACAGTGGGGTTGTTTATTAAAGGCAAATACACTATATTGCCAAAAGTATTGGGACACCTGCCTTTACACGCACATGAACTTTTATGTCATCCCAGTCTTAGTCCGTAGGGTTCAATATTGAGTTGGCCCACCCATTGCAGCTATAACAGCTTCAACTCTTCAGGGAAGGCTGTCCACAAGGTTTAGGAGTGTCTATGGGAATGTTTGACCATTCTTCCAGAAGAGCATTTGTGAGGTCAGGCAATGATGTTGGACGAGAAGGCCTGGCTTGCATTCTTTGCTCTAATTCATCGGGTTGAGGTCAGGACTCTGTTCTGGCCAGTCAATTTCCTCCACCCCAAACTAGCTCCTCCGTGTCTTTATGGACCTTGCTTTGTGCAGTGGTGTGCAGTCATGTTGGAACAGGAAGGAGCCATCCCCAAACTGTTCGGCCCAAAGCTGGGAGTAATGAAATTGTCCAAAATGTCTTGGTATGCTAACTCCTTAATTCCACTGGAACTAAGGGGCCAAGCCAAACCCATGAAAAACAATCCCACACTATAATCCCCCCCTCCCCCCCACCAAATGATTTGGACCAGTGCACAGAGCAAGGTCCATAAACACATGGATGAGCGAGTTTAGGGTGGGAGGAACTTGACTGGCCTCCACAGATTCCTGACCTCAACCCAATAGAACACCTTTGGGATGAATTAGAGTGCCGACTTCTCGTCCAACATTAGTGCCTTCTGGAAGAGTAGTCAAACCGCTCCTCTAGCTGTGGAACCCTCTCATCTCCAACCCCACCTTGTCTCAGCAGTCGGCAGCAGAGAGGAGGGCCAGATCCTGCAGTTCTCCATACGGCCGCAGCACCCAGTTGTCTCCGTCCTCCTCTGGTCCTCCTCCAGACCCAGAACTTTCTGCTTCCCTGCTCTGCTCCAAGATTTTTCCCGGCAGCAGCACAAATTAAGGGGGGTACTGGTGCTTTGATCAAGGCTTTTTGCCAAAATGTGTAAGCCCCTGTTATATACTCCCTATCATGTACAAATAAAGTAACTCACATGGACTTTAGAGTTGCCGGCTCTATAATTTCATTTACATAAGGGGGGTACACTGTGATGTAAGTGGAGGACTCTTGACTTCTGATGGTGGGGGGGCAGCTCTTGACCCCTGTAAGGGGGTGGGGTGCTAGTCATCTAGTCTTACAGATACAACCGGCCCTTTGATGGCAACCATAATGCTAATGCATCCTGCAATGAAATAATGTTTAACACCCCCGCTCCAGAGCTTAGTAAGATGCTGACTTCCATCATCCAATCATGTGCAAGCAAAAATGCTGTTTTTTCATTTGTTCGTTTTTATCTTTAAAATTCCTGCATGTGATTGGGTTTTCTCTACAAAGTGAAGCTTCCCCTCATTCACTAAACTCTGTGGCAAATGCCCTTGCACAGTCTATTTGCCTTTAGTAAATCAACCACAACGTTTTCAGTTGGACCTGATTGGCTGACGATCATTTACCCGGCCTTTCAGTCTGGACATTCCATCTTTTTGTTTATTCTCATATCTTCAGAAAGTTAGACCTTGTTTTTTAATCAATCAACATAATAGTTTTAAATATAATTTGAATCTTACTTTGGATAAATTCCAAAAAAAATTGCAAATCTTTATGTGTTTTGTTATTTTTTTGTATTTAGTTCAAGTGTAGCTTTATTAGTACTGACTTTAAAACGAATTGACCATCAGATCAGTGTTGCCAACCTCCCGCAGCATTTTTTACTGGCAAATCATGGAAAATCTTACTGGCAGAGCACCTTTTTTACTGGCAACCTGAAAAATAACTGAACTCCTATTAAAAACTAAGACAATTGATATTTAAACACAACATGGAAACACTGACAATACCCATATCAAGTAGTTTGCCCAGTTTACACTTAAAAAGTCAGCACAGCATGACAAATTATCAGACCCTGATATTTATAGACAGTTCTAAAAATCACTGATTTTTACAAATTGTCAGTAAATTTACTGGCGGTTGGCAACACTGCATCAGATGACTAACAAATTAAAGTATGAATGTCCCAAGCACCTTTACAAGGCAATAAAACCTCAGGCAGATTCAATCTCAGATGTGGTTCTTTTCCAGGCTGTCTTATAAAAACGAGCCCCAGACATATCGGTATCATAAACATAAATCTTTTTTACTAATTTGTACCAAAAATAGGGGAAGCAGGGTGAGAAAAGAATCAAGATACCCTAGAACAGGGGTAGGGAACCTGGGGCTCTCCAGCTGTTGTAGAACTACATTTCCCATGAGGCATTGCAAGGCTGATGGATACAATTACTCCCAGAAGCATGATGGGAAATGTAGTTCTACAACAGCTGGAGAGCCGCAGGTTCCCTACCCCTGCCCTAGAATATAGGTAATCCCAATTACCAGGCCATGTTTTAATCCTCCTGAAAGGCTTTTCTCTCCATCTCTCATCTATTAGCCGGATCCTTCAGTCTGAAGGCTTTAGAGCAGTGTTACTCAACCAGGGTTCCTCCAGAGGTTGCTAGGGGTTCTTTGAGGGTTCCTCCAGAGCAGGGTTTCTCAACCAGGGTTCAGTGGAACCCTAGGGTTCCTCCAGAGGTTGCTAGGGGCTCCTTGAGCAATGGTCAATTTCTACCTCTCAGATAAATTCCCAATGGCACCATTGATCTTTTTAGCCATCTGTAAGGGGGTAATTCTTCCCAATGACCACAAGTATAAGGAGCATTCTTCCCATTGACAATCACACTAATGTATCATGAGTTATAGATTTTTAATTTTTAGCAGGGGTTCCCCGAGACCGGAGAATTATTTCAAGGGTTCCTCTGTGTTGCAAAGGTTGAGAAAGGTTGCTTTGGACCATGCTAATAGGTTACCTCTTAGGTTTTTGACTCCTTGGAGCTCGAGGTTCTAGTGATATCTCGATCTTAGACTTCTAAGATAGCTTTCACACATCCTCCCTGGACCTGGGATCAGCAGAACCACTTCCGGACCGCCCGCCGTCGTCTGACGGCGGCAGTTTGAAGTGGAATACCGTTGTTATGTTAGCGGATAGCTACCATAACCCCAGTATCTTTTTTTTCTGCAGACGATTCTGCGTCTGATAAAAGTGGTTTTAGCGGCGGATTCACCGCGAGATCACTTTTATCAGCGGCGGGAGAAGTGCCCCCCGCTGCTTTCCGGTCATCTCCGCCGCTTCCCGGACCCGCCGCCAGTGGCATGGCGGAGATGATCGCGACCGTTCCCCTCAGTGTCCGTGAGCCGATTGAGCGGCTGAAGCCCCTTACTCGGCTCCATAACATGGCTGGGCAAAAGCGACGTCACAAGTCACTTCCGCCCAATGGTCTTAAAGGGGACATTTTTTTTTTTTGCGATGTCATTTTGCTCAAAAAAGTTTGTTTTTTTTGTTGCATTTAAGTGTAAATATGAGATGTGAGGTCTTTTTGACCCCAGATCTCATATTTGGGAGGTCCTGGCATGCTTTTTTCTATTACAAGGAATGTTTACATTTCTTGTAATAGGAATAAAAGTGATCAAAAATTTTTTTTTAAAATTACAGTGTAAAAATAAAAAAATAAAAAGTAAAATAAATAATTAAGAAAAAAAAAATTTAAAGCGCACCGTCCTTGCAAGCTCGCACGCAGAAGCGAAAGCATACGTAAGTCCCGCCCACATATGAAAACGGTGTGCAAACCACACATGTGAGGTATCGCCGTGATCGTTAAAGCGAGAGCAATAATTCTAGCACTAGATCTCCTCTGTAACTCAAAAATGCTAACCTGTAGAATTTTTTAACCACTTAAGGACCGGAAGGATTTCCAGCTTTAGGACCGGAGCCCTTTTTGCGATTCGGCACTGCGTCGCTTTAACTGACAATTGCGCGGTCGTGCGACGTTGTACCCAAACAAAATTTGCGTCCTTTTTTTCCCACAAATAGAGCTTTCTTTTGGTGGTATTTGATCCCCTCTGCGTCATTTCTGATCGCCGCTATAAACAAAAGAAGAGCGACAATTTTGCAAAAAAACCCAAATTTCTTACTTTTTGCTAAAATACAAATCCAAAAAAAAAAATATAAAAAAACATTTTTTTTCACCGTTTTTGGCCGATTTATATTCTTCCTCATATTTGCGATAAAAAAAATCGCAATCGGCGTTTATTGATTGGTTTGCGCAAAAGTGGTCGCGTTTACGGATGATGAGAATTCATTTTTGGGGTTTTTATTTTTTTTATTTTTTACTAGTAATGGCGGCGATCTGCGATTTTTAGCGGTACTGCGATATTTCAGCGGACATGTCGCACCATTTTGACACTTTTTTGGGACCATTGGCATTTATACAGCGATCAGTGCTATAAAAATGCACTGATTACTGTGTAAATACCATTGGCAGTGAAGGGGTTAACCTGCAGGGGGCGCTCTAAGGGTTAAGTATGTTCCCTGGGCGTGTTCTAACTGTGGGGGGACTGCCCTAGCTGGGAAAGGGAAGTGGTCACAGTCTTCACTTACAGGAAGGCTGTGACCACTCCCTTCCCCCTCTCACAGAGCGGAGGTCCGTGTTTACATACACGGACCTCCGCTCATTCGCTCCGGGGGGCCATCGCGGGTGGCCGGCGGCAATCGAAGCCGCCGCACGCGCGCTCACTAGGCTCGATCACGCGGCCGCCGTCGTATGACGGCGATCCGCGTTACAGAGCCATCTTGCCGCCGTCAATTGCCGATTGACGGTCGGCAAGTGGTTAAACGTCGCCAATTGAGATTTTTATGATGCAAAGTTTGTCGCCATTCTGCAAGCGGACGCAATTTTGAAGCATGACATGTTGGGTATCATTTTACTCGGCATAACATTATCTTTCACAATTTGGAAAAAAATTGGCCTAACTTTACTGTTGTCTTATTTTTTAACTCAAAAAACTAATTTTTTTCAAACAAAACACGCTTGTAATACCGCTGCGCAAATACGGTGTGACATAAAGTTTTGCAATGGCCGCCATTTTATTCTCTAGGGTGTTAGGAAAAAAAAAAACAGTTTTTAACTCGTAACCACCGAACCCAAAAAACAGCCTCGGTCTTAAAGTGGTTAAGAATACATTTTTCTAGGATCTGAGCCCAGCAGAACTCGTTAACTTAAGATAGTGTAGCCATTGCCCGCTTGGGGGTTGCTGAATATTGTGGTTCACCTGATCACACTGCCCTCAGTCACACTTTTTCCTCGCATCCAGAGTCACAGAACAGGCTGGTACTTTGTTTTTGTGTTTTTTTATTAGGGGATTGAATTTGGATAGGGTAGGGATGATTATGGGATGCATTTGGATCAACAGTTCTTTTATGGGACCTCTCAGTATATGCGCTTCTACTTCTTCACGCCATAGCACTGATCGCTGTATAACTGCCAATGGTCCCAAAAAATTGTCAAAATAGTCCGACATGTCCGCCCCAATATCGCAGTACCGCTAAAAATCACAGATCGACGCCATTACTAGTAAAAAATTTTAAAAAAATGAAAACCCCGTAAATTAATTCTCATCATTCGTAAATGCGGCAGCTTTTGCGCAAACAAATCATTAACGCTGATTGCGATTTTTTAAATCAAAAATATGTGGAAGAATATAAATCGGCCAAAACCGATGAAAAAAAATGTTTTTTTATGTATATATTTTTTTTGGATTTGTATTTTAGCAAAAAGTAAGAAATATTGTTTTTTTTTTTGCAAAATTGTCGCTCTTCTTTTGTTTATAGCGGTGATCAGAAATGACGCAGAGGGGATCAAATACCACCAAAAGAAAGCTCTATTTGTGGGGAAAAAAGGGCGTTGATTTAGTTTGGGTACAACGTCACACGACCGCGCAATTGTCAGTTAAAATGACGCAGTACCGAATCGCAAAAAGTACTCCGGGGCCGAAGTGGTTAAGGGGGCGTGACGGGGGGTGTGTCCTATGCCTACACACTTTGGTGTCTTGTTCCGATCTCAAAAAGTTGTGATTGGCTGGATTGTTAAATATTAATAAGGAAAGCTGTTACTTCTTTAGCACAGCCTGCTAGATCATGGTAGGGAGCATTCGGGAGAGGAAAGAACAATCACCAAGGAGATACACTTAGGCTGACTATTGCTACTTACAGATCATAGAACAATGCAAAAAGAGAATTTGGAATACTAAATCTCTACACAAGTATAAGGTAGGGAGGGGTAAGCTGGTTTCTGTTTCCCAGCTTTTACTGGTAGAAAAACAATAATCTGTTTGAGTACATTTTTTTTTTTTTTTACTTTTCTGTGTATAATGAAAACCTTTAGCATGGGAAAGGCTCAATTCACAAAACTGTTTTCCTCTGAGCAGTTCGTTTTTAACATAGCCCATATCTCTAAAGGCTCAATTCACAAAGCTGTTTTTCTCATGGCAGTCATTTTCTTGATACCGCCGCGCCTTACAGAGCTCATATCTAAAGGCGCAGAGCACACTTTAGTAAGCCTGATCCGTAGTGCGCGTTTGCCTCTGCTTGCGCTAATGTAACACCGTTATCACTATTTTAATGTGATAAAGAAAAGTAAATGTAAAAGGCAATTCAGAAAGAATACAAAACAGGTCATTTATAAATCTTTATCTCAGACTGGATAGAATAATAATAAAAAAAAAAACAAAGCATAAAAAAAAACCTGAAAATGTTGCCCATTGCAAAGAAAAGGTCTAAATATGAACCAAAATTCCAATCTAAAAAGCAAGTCTTGAGCCTGAAATTGAAAGTGCCTCCTGCACACCGCTCCTCCGCTCCACCACCAGTTTAGTAATTTTTTTTTTTAATGTACTAAGTTTTTTTTTTTTAGAAAAAGGGTTTGGACCCACCTCCTATACACCTCATTTGCCTAGGACAGGGGTCACCAAACTTTATAAATAAAAGGCCAGTTTACTGTCCTGCGGACTTTAGGGGGGCTGTATTGCGGCCATTGGAAGGAATAATGCCCAGTATCAGTGGGAGGAATAGTGTCCCATCACTGCTGTCAGAGGAGTCAATTGTTCCCCATCACTAGTGTTAGTGGGAGGAATAGTGCCCCAACATTGGTTTTAGTAGGAGGAATAGTGCCCTATCACTGGGGTCAATGGGAAGAATAGTGCCCCCTCACTGGTGGCGGTGGAAGGAATAGTTACCCATCACTGGAATCAGAGGGAGGAATAGTGCCCCATCATTGGTGTCAGTGGGAGGAATAGTGCCCCAACATTGGTTTCAGTAGGAGGAATAATGCCCCATCATTGGTATCAATGTTAGGAATAATGCCCCATCACTGGTGTCAGTGGGAGGAATAGTGCCCCAACATTGGTTTCAGTAGGATGAATAATGCCCCATCATTGGTATCAATGTTAGGAATAATGCCCCATCACTGGTGTCAGTGGAAGGAATAGTGCCCCATCACTGGTGTCAATGTTAGGAATAATGCCCCATCACTGGTGTCAGTAGGAGGAACAGTGCCCCATCATTGGTGTCAATGTTAGGAATAATGCCCCATCACTGGTGTCAGTGGGAGGAATAATGCCCCATCACTGGTGTCAATGTTAGGAATAATGCCCCATCACTGGTGTCAGTGGGAGTAATAGTGCCCCATCACTGGTGTCAGTGGGAGTAATAGTGCCCCATCATTGGTGTCAGTGGGAGGAATAGCGCCCCAACATTGGTTTCAGTAGGAGGAATAGTGCTCCATCACTGGTATCAGTGGGGTCAATAATGCCCTATCACTAGTGGCAGTGGAAGGAATAGTTACCCATCACTGGAATAAGAGGGAGGAATAGTGTTCCAATCACTGATGTCAGTGGGAGGAATAGTTCCCCATCATTGGTGTCATTGGGAGGAATAGCGCCCCATCAATGGTGTCAGTGGGAAGAATAGCGCCCCATCATTGGTGTCAGTGGGAGGAATAGTGCCCCATCAATGGTGTCAGTGGGAGGAATAGTGCCGCATCATTGGTATCAATGGGAGGAATAGTGCCCCATCATTGGTGTCAGTGGGAAGAATAGTGCCCCATTACTGATGTCAGTGGGAGGAATAGTGCCCCATCATTGATGTCAGTGGTAGAAACGATGCCCCATTTTTGCTGATGGTGGAGGGAATAATATCCCAAGGGCCAAAGAAAAGCGAGCAAAGGTCACCTGGTGTGCATAAGTGATGCCATTCAGCCAGAAAGGCGCTGACACCATCCAATACCAGAGCTTGCATAGGGTGGACCAGTAGGGGATGATGAGGGCACATGGACCAGTGAATGTAACTTGATGAGAGGTGGGTTATAAAGAGATGCTCTTAATGGATAGGTGGCAGCATCTCTTTAAAGCCTAAATCCAAGCTCTCCCAGTTAATCTAACCCCCACCACCTCTGCTGTATTTTATACCTAACATTTTTAGATGTCCCCAAGCTAGTTATATGCTGTGCAAGGTTGGTGGATTTTCCTGGGGGTGGGTGGTCTTCAATGATGCATCATTGTATGTGAGTGCAGGGCACCGTGGTGAGCGGGAGGGTCCGTGACACCATGCGCTCACAGGAGATCCTGAGTCTTCTGGTCAAATAACATCATCCAGCCTGGAAGAGTGAGAACATCTACTGGCAGAAAGGAGCTACTTCAAGAAACAGCTCCATAAAGGGGGTGAGTATTGCAGCCATTTTCTTTGTAAAAATTGCTGGGGCACCATTTTTTGTAAATTTCATCCAAAGTTAAGCTCACAAGGGTTGGAATGGGAAGGGCTCAAGAAAATGTATTCCCAGCATTAAAGGTACTGAAAGATATACGGTAAATTAGGGATATGTTTGGTGTTCTTTTTAAGAGATCACCAGTTGACTTTGAATAATGTACACTGTATTGTCAAAAGTATTTGGATGTCTGACTCTACACACACATGAACTTTAATGGCAACCCAGTCTTAAGTACTCCACCCCAAACTCGCTCATCCATGTCTTTGCTTTGTGCACTGGTCCAAACCATTTGGTGGAGGGGGATTATGGTGTGGGGTTGTTACTCAGGAGTTGGGCTTGGCCTCTTAGTTCCAGTTAAGGGAACTCTTAAGGCGTCAGCATATCAAGACATTTTGGACAATTTCATGCTCCCAACTGTGTGGGAAGAATTTGGGGATGGCCCCTTCCTGTTCCAAAATGACTGCCCACCAGTGCACAAAGCAAGGTCCATCAAGACATGGATGAGCAAGTTTGGGGTGGAGGAACTCGACTGGCCTGCACAGAGTCCTGACCTCAACCCAATAGAACACCTTTGGGATGAATTAGAGAGGAGAATGCGAGCCCGGCTTTCTCGTCCAACATCAGTGCCTGACCTCACAAATGTACTTCTGGAAGAATGGTCAAACATTCCCATAGACACTCCTAAACCTTGTGGACAGCCTTCCCAGAAGAGGTGAAGCTGTTATAGCTGCAAAGGGTGGGCCAACTCAATATTGAACCCTACAGACTAAGACTGGGATGCCATTAAAATTCATGTGCGTGTAAAGGCAGGTGTCCCAATACTTTTGACAATATAGTTTATTATTGCATAGAGACAGATATAGATGTATACTGGATATCATCAGAGTAAAGAAATGATTATGTAAGCCATTGAAACAGCTGCAAGTGTTGTATTGGCTTGTTTTTTTCCCCTGTTCAATAGAAGACAAGGCGGGGGATGGAATTGGCTCTATAATGTACAGTCCAATGACTGGTCATCGATCATTGATAATTGCATTCTTATATGAAGGAACAAGGAAAGTGAGATGAATAGTTTCTTAACATCTGTCCTGGTAAATAATGCATGTGTCATGGACTTTTTAGGTCCCATAGTTCCTCTGATTGAGTCTGTTCTCTCTTGCTAGGCCTGGAACATGAAAACATCATAAATTAATACATGCAAAACAGAATCAATGTATTGCTCGATGGCATATTAGACCCGGTTAACAAAGAACACTCAGGGAACCCTCAGGGGGTCTCTTAAAAAACTATCGCCACACAAATTACCCTTCCAGTCTGATTTCTGCAGACCCCCCCATCTTCTCCAATGATATGCAGATAACCATTGCAGTTAAGGTAGGGGGCGGAACAGAAGATAACTTGTCCCCTTTTTTTGTTCGGTTATGTTGTGAACGTCGACAAAGTTACCGAATGTATTAGTAAAGAAATGAG
>BLSH010164475.1:2175774-2202565 GCA_018402905.1 Glandirana rugosa | reverse complement strand
AAGAAAATACCCCCCCCCCCCCCCCCACCATTACACCACCACCAGTCTGAATCGGTGATACAAGGCAGGATGGATCCATGCGCCAAATTCTGACCCCACCATCTGAAGACTCGTCAGACCAAGCAATGCTTTTCCAATCTTCTATTGTCCAAATTTGGTGATCCTATGCCAATTGTAGCCTCAGTTTCTTGTTCTTAGCTGACAGGCGTGGCACCCGGTGTGGCCTTCTGCTGCTGTAGCCCTTCTGCTTCAAGGTTTGATGTGTTGTACATTCAGAGATGGTATTCTGCATACCTTGGTTGGTTATTTGAGTTACTGTTGCCTTTCTGTTATCTGAAACCAGTCTGCCCATTCTCCTCTGACATCAGCACGGTATTTACTCAGACCAGCCCGCCTGGTACCAACAACCATGCCACGTTCAAAGTCACTGAAATTCCCTTTCTTCCCCATTCTGATGCTCAGTTTGAACTTCAGCAAGTCTTCTTCAACACGTCTAGATGGCTAAGTGCATTGAGTTGCTGCCGTGTGATTGGCTGATTATCAATTTGTGTTACCAAGCAATTGAACAGCTATACCTAATAAAGTGGTCGGTGAGTGTATATAGCAGTCTTCTATCAGTGTCCGGCCGAGCACTGGCTATTCTTGTAGGAGGAGTTTTCATTCTCCTCTGTCTGTCCTATGAGGCTGCAGGACCCATTGCCCTCTGACTGGGCAGCACTGATTGGCCCTGTGCCGATCACATGCACCCTCCCAAAAAAAAAAAACGAAAAAACTCTCTAGCACTGCACATCAAACTGAGCATGTGCAGAGTGCCATCAAGGCTCTGTACTATCAGGAGATGGATTGGGGACAGTGGAAGAAGAGGAGGATCAGAGAAGACAGGATCAAACAGTCTTTTTACACAATGCAGAGGATTAACCCCTTAACCACTTCAAGACCGCCCGCCGTCATTATACGGCGACCGTTTGAAGTGGAATACCGTTGTAATGGTAGCACATAGCTACCATAACCCCGGTATCTCTTTTTTCAGCAGGCTTTCTCTTTCAGATAAAAGTGGTCTTAGCGGCGGGATCACTTTTATCAGCAGCGGGAGAGGTGCCCCCCGCTTACCGGACCCTCCGGCAGCGGCGGAGATAATCGGTTCCTCTCTCCCCAGTGTCCGTGAGCCGAGAGGCTCTACAACATGGCTGGGCGGAAGCGACGTCAGAAGTCACTTCCGCCCAATGCTCTTAAAGGGCCCATTTTTTTTTTTTTTTGGGCTGTCATTTTTTTTCAAATTATTATTTTTTTTTTGCATTTTACTGTAAATATGAGATGTGAGGTCTTTTTGACCCCGGATCTCATATTTACGAGGTCCTGGAATGCTTTTTCCTATTACAAGGAATGTTTACAATAAAAAGGAATAAAATTGATCTTTTAAAAAAGAACAGTGTAAAAATAAAAAGTAAAAAGTATAATAAATAATTAAAAAAAAAAAATTAAAGTCCCCCCGTCCCCACGAGCTAGCGCACAGAAGCGAACGCATACTTAAGCCCCGCCCACATATGAAAACAGTGTTCAAACCACACATCTGAGGTATCGCAGCAATCGTTAGAACGAGAGCAATAATTCTAGCACTAGACCTCCTCTGTAACTCAAAGCTGCTAACCTGTAGAATTTTTTAAACATTGCCAATGGAGGTTTTTAAGTTGCAAAGTTTGTCACCATTCCGCAAGCGGACACAATTTTGAAGCATGACATGTTGGGTATCATTTTACTCGGCGTAACATTATCTTTCACAAAATGGAAAAAAATTGCCCTAACTTTACTGTTGTCTTATTAAAAAAAAAAAAAATGTGCTTGAAAGACCGCTGTGCAAATACAGTGCAACATAAAGTTTTGCAACAACTGCCATTTTATTCTCTAGGGTGTTAGAAAAAAATATATATAATGGTTGGAAGTTCTAAGTAATTTTATAGCAAAAAAAAAACAGATTTTAACTTGTAACCACCGAACTCCTAAAAGAGGCTCGGTCTTAAAGTAGTTAGGTTCCGCAGTGAGGATAACAAGCGTGCTATTCTGCATATACAGACTGATTTTACAGTTGTGGGTTTAGTAACACTTTAAAATAGAGATACAAATCTAAATGTTCCATTAAATTGTAATATCTGGGACAATTCCGGCAGAATGTGGATCCCTCCGGAGCCAACTGGGATTCCTTATATTATTATCGCAATCCACAATTTGCATAAAACCAAAGGGCCCAAAGCTCACAAACATAAGTTTTCTTCTTGACGTAATACCTAAAAGATGGGAAAATGCTGCACAGTCAGTGGTGGCTTCAAAGCCCTTCCATAAAATATCTGCCCCCCCTGGAATAGGCCATGCAAAGCGTTAGATAACATATTGAGGGCACAGACAACCAGCTAACTATGCCCCATGTGAGACATTTGTACCGCGTGAGTCACCAGGGATGGGCCAAAGCGGGAGATTTATAACCAAAAGGCATGTTCTTCCCTGGAATAAAATTTGCTTTGATGAACATAAGGCCTTTGATGGCGAGCTTGGGAATGCTGGAGCACGAGGACCAAGACGATGAAGACTCCAGAATAAGCTATAGCTGGGCCCTCCGTGGCATTTAACAGGGCAATTATTCTTTGTGTCTGCATGTGATGGATCACTTCTGCTTTAAGGTGGCAAATAGAAAGGCATTGGTAATTACTCAGATGTGTTTTGATGTAATGTTCCATTTCCTGCAGGGCTTCATGAACTATGATAAAAGGAAGGGACGTGACCCTGTTCCTGGCAATCTTTAATCAAACATGCATGTTACAGCGGCCAACCGAGGGTGGGTGGCACATCCCAGCAAATCATTTGTGCCATTAATCATATTACTAACATGCACTGACATAGAGAATCTAATATCTGCTTTAATATACTTGTCATACTAATTTTACTGAAAATATTTAGAAAGCTCAATAAATGAGTGTTTAGGTTGAGCGCTTGTCCTCCTCTTTGCAGGCTTCAGAAGTCCAATTCTTAAACAAACAAAAAGTTAGTTAATTTTTATTGGAAAACTGGGCACCTGGTGTTCGTTGTACCTGCTGTGGAAAGCAACATGTAAAAATGATGCCACCTGCTTGTAAAAACCCAGCACTGCAGCTAAAATGTATGCTGTTCACACTTACCCTAATCAAGAAAGCTTAAAGCGGAGTTCCACCCAGAAAATTTTTTTGGGCTTCCACTCTTTTAATACTAAATAGATGTAACCTTTTGTTACATTCAAACCGCCTAGTAATTACAGGTATTTTTTACTCACAATTTTGTTTCTCTCACTGCTGGACTTTTCCATTTTAGGTGAGGGCATCAGAAGCCCATTTGTAGTCTCCTGGCATCTCCTCCTGAAAGAAGTGCATGGTGGGTAACCCCTCCTCGATCTTGGTCCGCCTTAAATCGTGTCATTTCCTGTCTGGAAATAACACAATTTTACAGTACAGGGAAGCCCACTGGATCCTGGGAAACGATGAGTCACATCACCCAGGAGGCCAGGCAAACCAGGAAGTGAGGAGAAGAGCCTAAGACCTAATAGGGGCAGATTACAGAGACCACCTAGCAACAAGCGACTTAGGGTGAGTATAACATTTTTCCTTCAAAGGTAAGTCTATATAGACAAAGGACTTGAATGATGTGAAAAAAAAAAATCTGGGTTGAACTCCGCTTTAAGTAGGCTTCTGGACATTCAATCTGTGGATGACCAACAGGTTTGTCTGTTTGCTTATGCCCTGGATTGAGGTCGGTCTGACTGTGAAAACAAAGAGCAGAGGAGGAGCACATGCGCAGGTGCCAAATGAACACCGGGTTCTAAATCCATCTGCACTTCTCTGGCACTTCAAGCTAAAAGTCAGTGGCATCTTTCCAGCTAACGGGGTGATTTTTCCTGCTTTGGACACAGCAGGTGACTACAGGCAGAAAAACCAGGAAAGTCCGCAACGGTGGTGGGGGACTCTCACATCATCAATATAGAATGTGCATACCGCTCAGATGAGTATTAAATAACAATTCAGCGTGGGTGCCCACACTGGCTCGCCACCGTCCGCAGACATCAAAGTAAAATAAAAACTGGCCACACACCACCAAGGAGCTATTGCAAAATTAATCCTTTTATTGTCTTTATAGCTAGAAAAGCAAGACAGGATAATTTGTTGACGCGTTTCACACTGATATCTCGGACTTAATCATAACTTTATATATATGAATTATGATTAAGCACAAGATATCAGTGTGAAACCCGTCAACAAATTGTTCTGTCTTGCTTTTCTGGCTATGAAGACAAAAAAAGGATTAATGTTGCAATAGCTCCATGGTGGTGTGCATCCAGTTTTTCTTTTCCTTGGACTCTCACAACATACAAAGGGCAGAGGAACCAAGATGGCAGCCAGAACAGTTCCTGGAGCTCGGTAAAAGGAAGACGAGGCTCTACCTCAGCCCTTGGGGGAACTAGGGGCCAACTCACAACACAAAAACCTCACACATCAAAAGAGCTCTCATTCTCTCAAGTAGAATGTCTGAATGTAGAATGTCCGACAGTAGGAGAATCTCATAAGTAGATCTCATTCATCCCACGGAGAATCAGAAGGTGAGCCACCTTTTGCTACATAGCCACAAATGAACTTGGTACCCTCTCCCTCACAGACCTCTCTAAAGGCCATGAATCATCCTCCATTACCAAAGACAGGGACATTTACTAAATATTTCTCAGTCAGTAAAGCAGCCATATCATAGACCTTACTAGCCCTTCAGTCCCTCCAGCCACCCCACCAACACCTACAGTGTAATTGGGGGACTCTGTTTTGATTGCCAAATTTTCAGACCTGCTCCAAAGGGAACTTGATAAAGTTGACAAGAGGAATGAAACCAGATGTCTTAGACCTAAGCCAGAGACTGGACAACATTGAAAAGAAAAAGTAGATAGAGTTGCCCAGACCACCCCTCAAATTGCTATATTACAAAACAATGAGCAGAGCCTGGGACACTGGCAGCTGGACCAAGCTGTGCTATTGTTTTTCTAGCCTTGTTTTTTTGTATAGTTTGTTATTTTATATGTGCTCTATATGGACAAAGGTATTTAGGCTTCCCTCCAAATTATTAAGTTCAAATACACAAAGCTAGATCCATAAAAACATGGCTTGGTGAGTTTGGTGTGGAGGAAACTGATGAGTATGGTGTGACCTCAACCCTACTGAACACCTTAGGGATGAATTGGAATGCCAACTATGACCCAGATCTTCTTCAAATATCAGTACCTAACGTTATAAATGTTCTTTAGGTTAATGGGCACAAATTCGCACAGACCAACTCTATATTAATCCTCATGGCTTTGGAATGGGATGTCCAGCAAACTCAGGCCTCATGCACACTGGATGCTTTCAAAGCTGCTCCTAGGAGAGTCTGATGTTTTTATTTTCTGCCCCTGCATGCTAGCCTATGCGTCCATGCACATGTAGTCATGTGCTCCCTTGAGAGTGGCTGGTAGTAGTGGTTCACCTTATAGTTGCCCTAAATCCCACCATATATCACACATCCGGAGACACTGAACAGGCTGGCTCTTGTTTTTGTTGTTTTATTTAGGAAAATAACTTGGATGGGGATAAGGGGTGACTGTGGGACGCCCAAAGAATTATAACACACTAACTCCATATATAGTCCTGTATATGCGCACTTCACTGAAGACTGTCCTTCTGCAGACTGTTACTCCTCACAACTCCCCAGCACTCAACTTGCTGACCGTTTCTCCTACAGTTGTCTCTCTGGCACAGATCTTGCAGATTATCACTGCATTACTTCTCTCCAGCACATCACTTAGTTTCCAGCCTGAAAGGAAATTTATCAAGCTTCTCTACTCCTTCCCCTTCACCGTGGCTAGCACATGATGAGACCTACTCTGTGTTAGCAGAACCTCAGGAATACCCATTACATGCCAGGGATCACAGGCCCCTGAATGTGTAGCAAAGTACTTGAGTGCTAGCCGGGCATTTGATGGACTACAACTCCCAGCCCATCCCTCTTCCAGGTCCCTCCAGCCTGCTTTTCCTCAGTTACACTTCTTCCTCTGATTGGGTCCAAGGCTTCTACAGACTGTCCACTATTTCTCTCCCAGCCTGCTCCAGTGCTTTCTCCTCCAGCTCATAGGGACCGTCACTCACCAAACCGGTGGATCACTTTAAAGTCCCTCTCTGTGCAGCACCTCCGCTGTTCTCCTGTTCCCCTGTGTGACTCAAGGAATCACCACCACTCCTGGCTGCATCAGAACCTTCAGGCCCCAAGGTCACCCTCCTCAGACTGGGGGGACCTCCCGACTAGGGGTCTCCACAGTGCCTCTACTACATTTCCAGACTTCCACCCAACACTCTCCACCCCAACTGGGCTGTCTCAGAGTATTTAAGGAGGCCTGCCCTCTGCCAATCCAGCCTGGGGATTGGTCAGGGCTCCTTAGAACACTCCAGATGGCTCCACCTATCTCCCAGCTTTCTGACCAGAAACCTACCTCTAGGTTTCTGGAAAAGAAGGGGAAGATTCTTGTGACCTCATCTGTTGAATCAACTCAATCCTACCTAAGCCACTCCTCCCAGCCCAGATCAAAACATTCAGGCCTGCACCTACAGTCAGGCTTGACTAAATTTTACCTCAACTACCAAAACCCTGATAGAAAAACACACCTATACTATGGGGGCGCTACACACACATAGACATTTGGAGGAGTTTAGTTGAGTTCAGTTAGATCCATAAAGACATGGCCTGGTGAGTTTGGTATGGAGGAAATTGGTTTGGTGTGACCTTAACCCTACTGAACATCTTTGGGGTGAGTTGGAATGCCGATTGTGAGCCAGGTCTTCTCATTCAACATCAGTACCTGACTAGAGTTGAGCGAACACCTGGATGTTCGGGTTCGGCGGGTTTGGCCGAACTTCGCGGAAACGTTCGGGTTCGGTACCGAACGTTATCCGAACTTTAGCCGGACCCCGAATCCCATTGAAGTCAATGGGGACCCGAACTTTTCGGCACAAAAATGACTGTAAAAAAGTCCTGGAAAGTGCTAGAGGGCTGCAAAAGGAAGAAAAATGGGAGATGTTATTAGATCTGCAATCTGTCCCTCAAAGCAGTAGTAATCTCTACCCAGTCCGGTATCAGATCGTTCTGTAATGCAGGATGAGAGATCGTTCTGTAATCAGATCGTTCTGTAATGCGGGATGAGATGTTATAGATCTACAATCTGTCCCTCAAAGCAGTAGTAGTAATCTCTACCTAGTTATTATCACTGCAATCTGTCCCTCACAATCTGTCCCTCACAGCAGCATCCTCTTCCTACACTAACCTGAGAGCATGTGACATGCAGCACTGTGACTCCAGCCTCATATAGAGGCTGGGTCACATCATACACTGGCCAATCACAGCCACGCCATTAGTAGGCATGGCTGTGATGGCTTCTAGGGAAAACCAGTGAAACACTTGTTGATTGGCTGCCCTGCAGCTATTCAACATGCGTGATAAAATACCAGAACCCGAACCCGAACATTTTCTCAAACGTTCGGGTTCGGGACACGGACACCCGAAAGTTTGGTACGGACCCGAGCGTTACAGATCGGGTTCGCTCAACACTATACCTGACCTCACAAATGGGTACATATTCCCATAGACCAGTGGTTCTCAACTCCGGTCCTCGGGACCCCCCAACAGGCCAGGTTTGCAGGATAACTGAAATACATCACAGGTGATATCATTTGCTGCTCAGGGATTGCAGTATTCTAGTCTGCATCTCCCCAAGGTAATACTTAAAATCTGGCCTGTTGGGGGGTCCCGAGGACCGGAGTTGAGAACCACTGCCATAGACACACCCCAAAATCTTGGAAAGCCTTCTTAGAAGAGTGCTGCTATATCCACATAGAGTTACCAACTCCATGTCAATGCCCGTTATTTTGGAATAAGATTTCAGAGAACCTCATGTAAGTGTGAAGGGCGGGTGTTCAAAAACGTTGAAATTGAGCAGCTACATTTGCTCATTACATGTACAAACACTGATTCCTGCTCCTGGAAGCCTGAGGCCATGTATTCTAGACAATAGGTAATATGTTTTTTAGGCTAAAGGCTAATTATAGGATGTTTCGAATCAACTGGTTATTATTCACTGCAAGAAAGCTACTCTAAAAAAATCATGTAATTTGGTAACGTTAACATGCGCCCTATTGTACTCAATTTTAATTTTAATTATAGGTCTACTTGGAAGCGTATTTCCTCCTCTTCTTTTATGTCCTTTTTATTTTTTTGGGCCACCAAAGAGCTTCCGAGCATGTGCCAGATTCTTCCATCTGTCACTTAAGAATAAACCCTGGAGCTACGTCCAAAAAAAAAAAAAGAGACCCCACGTCGCGTACGTCTTGCCCAAATCTTCTTGGCCTTTCTCAACCCCAAGCAACTAGTAATCAAATCGAGCCTCCATATAAATTACATGCACCCGCTGCCATTCTCAGGCCACGCCAGGGGAATGCGCTCGGTAACTGGCGGTTTGTTGTATCAGCTGGCAGCCCATTAGCCGGGGAGGAATCTCAACAAGAAATGACACCTGCTACAGATCTGAAATTATCGACTGCAAGCCGTTTCCTAGCCGTCTTCTCTGTTATCAATTTTTTTGTGAGTTCTTTTTTATTTTTTCAAGCTTAGAGAGGCGGCTTTTTTTTTTTTTTTTCGGCTTGAAAACACCGCTGCAGCTTGATTCCTGTTATTAGCCGAAATGCCCATTCTAATTTTTTCATTTGCTTCCAGCAGTGGGGTGGCTTGAGCAAAAAAAATCACTTTAAGTATTTCAATAGAAAGTAGTTAATACGTAAAACGTTCGCTAAGTGGAAACGGCTTTACCGCCCTCTGCAATCACCACTTTGTTGGTTTGTTTCTTCCTTTTTTTATTTCTTTTTAGTATTTCATTAAAAAAGAAAAAAAAAAAACACACACACACACACGCAAGATCCGTTCTATTACTGAATGCTGAATAGAGATGGAAAAAATGGTTTATTTACTTGTTATGCATGTTTGGGCTTTTTGCAGCTTGCTTTAAAATGAATGGATTGGCAGCAGACAATGAGCTACAGAGCTGCAGAGGACGACGTGGTGGGCACAGATCTTTAAGTGGATCTAAAGCCTAACTGGATGGCAAGGCACTGTATATCCTGGACAATTACCCCACCCTTTTCCATTAAATCCAGTTCTATTTTTTTTTCCCAACCTTCATGGCATCTAAGTGCTGCTGATCTCTTCCAGCCTCTTTTTAGGCACTTCCTGCCTACATGCACATACCCCCAGCGTTGGCTGTTTATTTGTGCTGGCTTCATGACACCATGCCGGTGCTACACTATATTACCAAAAGTATTGGGACACCTGCCTTTACACGCACATGAACTTCAATGGCATCCCAATGTTAGCCCATAGGGTTCAATATTGAGTTGGCTCACCGTTTGCAGCTATAACAGCTTCAACTCTTCAGGGAAGGCTGTCCACAAGGTTTAGGAGTGTCTATAGGAATGTTTGACCATTCTTCCAGAAGTGCATTTGTGAGGTCAGGCATTGATGTGGGTGAGAAGGCCTGTCGTAGTCTCCACTCTAATTCATCCCAAAGGTGTCCTATCGGGTTGAGGTCAGGACCAGTCAAGTTCCTCCACCCCACACTGCCAACTGATGATGCTTTGCAGGTGCGCACAACTCTACTTCCAAGCTCCGCCCCCAGATCCAACTCCCGCTTCCTAGCTCCCAGCAAGGTAAGGTAAGGTAATGGGACTCACAGGGCCGGAGAAGGCTGGGGGGCAGGAGAGTGCAAGAATTTATTTTCAATGGTGGGGGGATATCTCAACCTGTGCAGCTGTGACGGTCAGTGACACCTAGTGGCAACAGTAGGGTGCTACAGTAATTCTGAACATATAGGAGAAACCCAATGAACAGCTAATAATTGTCCCAGGAAGTATACATTTAGACACCCCCCAAATTACAGGGTGGCTACACTTAAAGCAAAGTTTCAGACAATTTTTTTTTTTACTAAAAAACACCCCTGCCACGGTCTTATCTTATATAATACATTCCAGAATATGTGCTACATGTTCAATTTTTTGTTAGATAGTTTTTTAAATAACTTACTTTATTCTCCTTAGCAGGCGCGCTCCCATCTTTAGTGTGGGCATCTGAAGCCCACTTGTTGCTCCTTCCGGGATACGGTGCTGCTGGCTACCCAGTATGCACCTCCTGTTCTCGCACATGCACACTGCATACAAAGTGCAGCGCACTCATTCTATTGCAGTGCCACCATCCTGCTGTTTGCTTCAATGAAAATACTGCTGTTGTGCCGCCACTGCCAATCCCCTCTCCACTGACATTACAGTAATTATAGCAGTAACAGACTGGTTGCCCTATTTTAAAATGGTGCTTATCTCCGCCTGGCATCACATCATTTTCAGTTTGGAAATATCGCAAAGCTAGAAGCAGAGGCTTGCCCACTGACTCCTGGGATTGATGACGTGTATATCCCAGGAGCCAATGGGTGGCCAGATATGACGCCCCTCGCAATGGCACGGTACAGCAGAAATAAAAATGACTTACAATGACTAGGGGGAAGGGGGGACTTGAGAAAGTGGCTGGAACTCTGCTTTAAGTTTCAGGGTGGCTCCTTTCTCTTGCAACATTCTATAGAGCCATCCCTACATGCAGGGACTAGAGCCGTGTCTTCCTATACTGTGTGCATCAATAAAAACATACAACCCTGTAGCATAGGGTGGCAAGGCACTCTTCTGCTCCCTCTCTTCTCCAAGTTAATAGACTGGCTGGAGACTGCACTGTCCACTGTTAATTATTTCCTGCGGAGACCAGAAGTTCAGGGAAGCAGCACTGAGTGAGCAGGAGCAAGTAGCATTGAAAGTTGTAAGCTGCAAGTGCTGGGGTAAGAATTTTTACAAATAGTTTACTGGGATTTTTTTTTATTGTGCTCAATGTGTTAATCCAAAAACACTGACCCTACATTCACACCCATGCACTTTTTTGTGCATTTTACAGAAACACACTACAGTCCATGTAAATGGTTTCCAACAATACACGTTCACATCTATGCATTTTGCAGCTGGTGCATTTTTGGAAACGGCCAGGGACTTCTTTTCCTGCAGTAGATTGCGTTTTGCGTGTAATAGACTTGATGCATTTTTTATGCATTTTTTAAATTTCCCCCTGTATATAGCGGGTTGCTAAGTAGGGAGCCAGGAACGGCCACCATGTCCTTAACAACCGATGAGCTGTCAGCGGGGTACAATGTACCCCATACTCATTCACATGTGGGGGGGCAAGATCTGGGTCTGGGGACTTCCTTGTTCAAGAGGGCTTCCAGATTCTGATAAGCCCCCTGCCCACAGACCCCCACAACCACAGCCCAGGGTTGTTGGGAAGAGGCCCTTGTCCCCACCAACATGGGGACAAGGTGCTTTGGGGGCATGCGGCCTGGTATGGTTTGGGGGGGCACTCGCTCGTCCCCATGCCGGGCTGCATGCTCGTATAAGGGTCTGGCATGGATTTGGCTGCATGCTTGGATAAGGGTCTGGTATGGATTTGCTGCATGCTTGGATAAGGGTCTGGTATGGATTTGCTGCATCCTCGGATAAGGGTCTGGTATGGATTTGCTGCATCCTTGGATAAGGGTCTGGTATGGATTTGCTGCATCCTCGGATAAGGGTCTGGCATGGATTTGGCTGCATGTTCGGATAAGGGTCTTGTATGGATTTGCTGCATCCTCGGATAAGGGTCTGGTATGGATTTGCTGCATCCTGGGATAAGGGTCTGCTATGGATTTGCTGCATCATCGGATAAGGGTCTGGTATGGATTTGCTGCATCCTGGGATAAGGGTCTGCTATGGATTTGCTGCATCATCGGATAAGGGTCTTGTATGGATTTGCTGCATCCTCGGATAAGGGTCTGGTATGGATTTGCTGCATCCTGGGATAAGGGTCTGCTATGGATTTGCTGCATCATCGGATAAGGGTCTGGTATGGATTTGCTGCATCCTCGGATAAGGGTCTGGTATGGATTTGCTGCATCCTCAGATAAGGGTCTGGTATGGATTTGCTGCATCCTCAGATAAGGGTCTGGTATGGATTTGCTGCATCCTCAGATAAGGGTCTGGTATGGATTTGCTGCATCCTCATATAAGGGTCTGGTATGGATTTGCTGCATCCTCATATAAGGGTCTGGTATGGATTTGCTGCATCCTCATACAAGGGTCTGGTATGGATTTGCTGAATCCTCGGATAAGGGTCTGGTATGGATTTGCTGCCTCCTTGGATAAGGGTCTGGTATGGATTTGCTGCATCCTCGTATAAGGGTCTGGTATGGATTTGCTGCATCCTCGTATAAGGGTCTGGTATGGATTTGCTGCATCCTTGGATAAGGGTCTGATGTGGATTTGGCTGCATGTTGGGATAAGGGTCTGGTATGGATTTGCTGCATCCTCGTATAAGGGTCTGGTATGGATTTGCTGCATCCTCATATAAGGGTCTGGTATGGATTTGCTGCATCCTCATATAAGGGTCTGGTATGGATTTGCTGCATCCTCATATAAGGGTCTGGTATGGATTTGCTGCATCCTCGTATAAGGGTCTGGTATGGATTTGCATCCTTGGATAAGGGTCTGGTATGGATTTGCTGCATCCTCGGGTAAGGGTCTGGTATGGATTTGGGGAGGGACCCCATACCATTTTTTTTTTATTTTGGGGTGGGGTACCCCTCCAAATCCATACCAGACCAGAAGGGCTTTTTCTCAATTTTTTTAGCCAGCAATTTGTTTTTTTAAACAATCAGCTGTCAGCAGGGAACTTGCTGTCAGCTGATGACTTATCAGTTGTTAAGGACACGGCGGCCAGCTTTCTTAGCAACCAGCTAGATACAGTGTTTTTAAAGGGACATGAAAAAACCACACAAACGCGAAATGCATGAAAAATGCATGCAAAAACGTGGGTTTGAAAAAGCACCGCAAAGCGTGCCTGAAAAATGCATCAACCGCATAGATGTGAACCTAGACTGAGGGTTTGATACTACTGATTAGTGAACAGATGACGTGGGAGGTGTGATCATGGTCAGGATGGACAGTACACTATCTGCAGCAGAACTGTCATACCATCTACCGGGTGTAAAGTGCGTTCCTTCCTCCTCGTTACAGGAAAATCTCTAAATAGCCTGCACAGTCAAGGTGCAGCATTAAAAAGGGATCTCTGTAGTACAAGCTTCACAGACGGAGGCCGAAACCTTTAAGAATTGCTGGCTGCGGAATTTTCAGCTCAAAATTCAATATCAGCCACCCGGCAGAATGCTGACAACGACCTTCACGAGCTGCCTACACACACACACACCGGCCGCTATAGTCTCCTGAGGGGGCAGCCGCGTGATGGATGGGGCTATTACAAGGCATGGCATGTGCCTTGTGCTAGACTGATAGAGCGCAAGTGCACTCGGATGTTAGGTACACTTCAATAGGAACTCTGCTGAAAACTATTTGCATCTAAACTGGACACGTAACATCATCCCTGTGACACTTTTTTTTTTTTTTTTTAAACGATAAATGCTTACTCTACAAAAAAGGAAAAAAAAAATCTTTAGCAGTCAAGTAGGTGTGAAAGAACTTAAAGTTTTAGGAGCCATTTCTACTCTTCAGCAGGCCATTGCATGATGCACTGTTTGTTAATACAATTTTTTTGGACATGCATTTGTTTTTGCCGTATTACAATTACATCACAATTTTCACAAGTTTCACTCCACCCTGGAGCTTAGTCAGGACCTGGTTGAAGTAATTTGGTCATTTGGTTTCTGGTCACAATAATAAACTTACCAACATTCCAGGCCTGGTCTGCTCACAAACCGCATTAAGTCTGCCCAGTGGCCTGCAGGTCCTGCCAACACCCAACTATTGTTTTTTTTTTTTTGCAAAATTGTCGCTCTTTTTTTGTTTACAGCGGTGATCAGAAATGACGCAGAGGTGATCAAATACCACCAAAAGAAAGCTCTATTTGTGGGAAAAAAAGGACACAAATTTTGTTTGGGTACAACGTCGCACGACCGCGCAATTGTCAGTTAAAGCGACACAGTGCCGAATTGCAAAAAGTGCTCTGGTCCTAACATGGGAAATCCTTCCGGGGCTGAAGTGGTTAATGCAGGTGAACAACAGGGATTGCACATGGAGGTTTGCAGAGACTTTCCAGGCTGAGTGCAGTGTTCTTGAGGCTGGCCAGGCATTACACAGGAGGTAATAGCTCGGATGCACCTGTTCCAGACTAAAATAGTAGTGGTCGTCAACCTGGTAAATACAGAGGGCCTCAAAATGTATCCAATATATCCAAAGGGCTAGAGTTTATACTAAAATTACAGATAGACAGAAGATATATTGGTGCATTGTGGTACTTTAATGCAACGCAATGGTGTGCATGAGCCCTCACGTCACATTCTCAAGCACAGATTTTTGCCTAGGAAGTGAATTGGCAATGCATTTGTTTTGCCATATTACATTTATGCCATAATGATATTCTAGGTTCTAGTGTTTCTGCAGGGATATCATTTCATCTTTCATTTAGCATTACTGTGATAATAGCATTTTTGTTGTAATAACATTACTAATGCTGGGATAATGATTCAGCTCGAGATTTAGGGGTGTGTCTGGATTTGACCGCTATCCCTTCCATCTGCTGGCATTCTCAAGAGTTTTAATGGGAGTTGTAACATTCGGTGTGCCCGGCACAGAGAGGGGATGCTGGCATATGCAAATGAGGATTTTAAGCTATTCAAGTTTGAGCGCGATGAATGTGTTTTGTAGTATGGCAAGACATAGCAAGAATGAATGGACAATTGTTCATCGGGTTGAAGCATAAAAATACTAGAACTGTCCTTGATCTAGAGGAAGGCAAAAAAACAATATTGCATGGTCCAACAGGTAAGAAAGATTCCTCCCTGATCCCGAAAGGCCATTGGAAACTTCAAGGATCAGCATTCTACAGTGATATCTCTTGCATCAGGGGCGTAACTACAGGGGTTGCAGGGGATGCAATTGCAACCGGGCCCCGTGCTCCAGGCCCGCCTCCTTTGTACACCTGGATAGGAGGGACGGCAGGGGCGGCATTTAGAGGAACCGATCACCCCCATTTTCCTCCTAATGGAGGAGATTGGTTCCTTTATATGCCGCCCCCACCGCCCCTCCTATCCAGTTTACTTGTCTTCTGCTGTTCCCAGGGTCCCTGTGTGCTTCCTTGGTCCCCCCCACAGAGCTGCTGTCTTCTCCCCTCCTCTCTCCTGCCAGCTGCTGTAGAAGATGTGTCATGGTGGAAAGATGGGAACGGGTCAGTAAATTTGTCCCCTTCCTTTTCTGAATGGACAGAGTCAGTGATTGGTACCAATTGGTTCATTCATAACTGAAGCATAGAAAACTGTTTTTACTATACTTCCATTTCTGAATGAATGGGAGGCTCGGTACACAACTATTCGTTTATTTGGTGGGACCGTAATAAAGGGACCCGTGATGGGAGTAAAGGGCCCCAGGATCAGTGGGAAGGGCCCTGGCCATGGGTCAGGGGGGCCCTTCATAATTTCTTGCACCGGAGCCCTGAAGATTCCCGTTACGCCTCTGTCTTGCATACTTGTATCCAGTTAAATTTTGGGCAGTTGGAAACCCATACAGCCTTTTTTTATGTGTAACAGTACCCCCGTATGGGCTGCTGAATGTTGTGGCCCACCTGTCACCCTGCCCAGCCAGGCATTCACTTTCTCAGTCCCTCGGAGTCAATGAATAGTCCATGTACTTTTTTTGTATTTTTATTGAGGGATTGAACTTGGATGGTGTAGGGAATTTATGGGATGCCCAGTAGGTTACCACAACTTGGTTAGGACAAACTATGTACACTCCTTGTACATACTACTCCTTCAGTCTCCTCCAGCACAACTCTTGCTTGCAGACTTTTACACTTCTCCTCACCAGCACAACTCTTACACTTCAGGTACAGCTAGCACATGTAGTTAGGCCTGACACTGGCTTCAGCCAGACCTTAGCAAAAATGCCTTATTACAGGCAGGGACTGCGGGCCCCTATGGTGTAGCAAATAGAGAGCTCTGGTGCTAGCTGTCCTATGACTATTGATCCTAGTGAGCCCTCTTCAGGCACTGCCAGCCCTCCTGGCTGCAGCTGCCTAACTCCACTGCCCAAGACATTGCGATCCTCCCTGCTGGCTCTGCACCCATCTCTGACTGCTTCCTCTAAGTCCTCTCAGGCGTGCCTCCCCAGTCCTCCCGACTGCACATGTCACTCACCCGCCCTCCTGGCTGCAACCAGCGGATCCCTGCTGATGACTTGCCCGGCAGTACTAGCTCCTGCTGTTCTCTCTTGCTCCTTCTGTGCCTCCTGTCCATAACCTTCATGCTTTCTTGAAGGACTCCATCCTGCACCCGAGCCCAGGCCCAGGGACACCCCCCAGACTGGGGAGCTCGCTCAAAGGCCCTGACAGCCTAGTACTCCATCTCCAGGTCTTTCACCCGAAAACTCCTCCCCTAGGTATTTGAGGAGGCCTGCCCCCTGCCAATCCAAGGTGGGGATTGGTCAGGGCTCCTCAGAATACCCCAGATGGCTCCACCTCCCCTCCCACCTCTCTTTCTAGTGCCTTCTAGAAAGAAGTGGGAGGTCCTGATGACACCATCTGTGAGTCACCCAGCACTACTCTGAGCCACTCCCAGCCCAACAAACCAAAACAAGCAAGACTAGCTGCTTGCTAGGCCTGCCAAAATTTACCTATACTCCACAAAATTCTAAACTTAGCACCTACCTAAGTAGAGGGTGTTACATATGCAGTGTACAGAGTTGGCATGAACCAGCTCCTGTGGAAGTCTGCTCCACATTTCTACAGCCGTTACAGTAAAGAATCCTTTCGTTATTTAGAGTGTGACAGCCAAAGGCCCTGCCAATATGTAAGATTAGAAAAGGAAGGTAAGAATGACCCAGGATCGTCAAATTTGTGTGTTTATTGTGAGCAGAGAAAACTGAGTTTTCTCTAGGTTTTGTGTCAGGACTTGATAATGCCATCCTCATATTTAGGTGTCAATGTTGCTGCCTAGTGATTGACCATTCAGGCCTGAACACTACGGGCTGGAAAGAAGTCACTTGCTCCCCATACCTGGAAGCATGGGGTATTTTCGACAACTTCAATGGATCATCAGAGATGAGTATAATTGGGTCGGGGTGAACTAGAAAAAGTCTCACTCGCTTAGGCATGGGCAAAGGGTTATCATTTTAAGGTTAGCTTGAGGTTATGTTACGGAAGTTGTCCCTGGCAGGTGATGAGGGCTCACCCTAGGAATTGAGTCTAAGTGGCAACTTGGTCTCTACCAGACCACCCTGGAAGGGAAAAGTTAGGCCATGATCCTAGTAGCCCTCAGCTTACTTTTCTGCAAGATGTCACCAAGTCAAAGCCCTAAAAATCACACCTCCAGGGTCTATTGTCACGTTTTTGGGGTTGTGTTCGATATGTTCAAAGAGAGATCACACAAGTACTTAAAAGTATAACATTTATTACAAAGTAATGACAGATACAGATAAAGATAAAGAAAATATCAAGAATACTTAACTAGAAGTGGTTGTTCTCTTGCCATGGAGCCCTTTGCTGTTTTGCAACATGGCACTAGGTGATCAGGACCACACACTGGCCTCATGGCCGTTCTGGGTGAGACTAACTCGTATAGGCTTTGGCTGTGGTAAAATAGAACTTGTGTAAGGAAAAAGACCAACCCCAGCCAATACCCTGGTAAGGAAGGACATGATCTTCACATTCCTGAGGGGGCTAGCTTGTCCATATAAGGCAGTTCAAATGCCAATAAGTTGAGTCATGCATGGTAACCAGAAAAACAAGGTGGCTATGATGAAATGACAGAATACCAACACTAAGACTACTCAGGGTTCAGGCTGAGGTTGAGATGGGCAGCAAGCAAGAATAGTCGGTGTCCAAGCAGAGGCCGAGGCGCAGGTGCAAAGCCGGCAAGAGTAGTCAGAAACAAGCCGAGCCGGGAAAGGGGACACAGACAGAAACAGGCAATTCGGGTCAGTAACAGGCAAGGTAGAAATCAGCAATCTCATGAACAAGGTAGCTGGCATGAAGTCACAACATTGGCCACCATAACAATAAACAAAACACCCTCCTTGACTGTTTGTGAGTGCCCAGCGCAAGGCCAAACACAATATTCCCAATGCACACATTCCTGAAAATGGCTGTAAAAGAAATTAACCCCTACAGATCCGCGCTATTGCCAAAGTACGGCTCCAGCGCGGATCTGAAATGCCGAGACGACGTCCATGGACATGTGCACGCTCCTGGCGCGCCCCCTGGCGGCAGCGGCGGCGCACAGATCTACTGATCCCTGTCACTGGGATCAGTTAGATCTGTTATGTCCCGGCCAGCCCTGCCCCCCCACAGTTAGAACACACCCAGGGAACATATTTAACCCCTTCACTGCCCCCTGCAGGTTAACCCCTTCACTGCCAATGACATTTACACAGTAATCAGTGGATATTTAAATTTCTGATCGCTGTATAAATGTCATTGGTCCCAAAAATGTGTAAAAAATGTCCGACATTTCTGCTGCAATATCGCAGTCCCGATAAAAATCGCAGATCGCCGCCATTTCTAGTAAAAAAATAAATAATAAAAACGCCATAAATCAATTCCCATAGTTTGTAGACGCGATAACTTTTGCGCAAACCAATCAATATACGCCGATTGCGATTTTTTTTTTTTACCAAAAATATGTAGAAGAATATATATCGGCCAAAACTGATGAATAATTTTTTTTAATGGATTTGTACTTTAGTAAAAAGTAAAAATTATTGTTCTTTTTTGCAAAATTGTCGCTCATTTTTTGTTTATAGCGGCGATCAGAAATGACGCAGAGGTGATCAAATACCACCAAAAGAAAGCTCTATTTGTGGGAAAAAAAGGACGCAAATTTTATTTGGGTACAACGTCGCACGACCGCGCAATTGTCATTCAAAATGCGACAGCGCTGAAAGCCAAAAATTGGTCTGGGCAGGAGGGGGGTTTAAGTGCCCAGTAAGGAAGTGGTTAAAAAAAAAAACGAGAAATATGTCACCAGCACACCAAGGATCTCCAGAATGGGTCCAAAGCTTTATTCAGCTTCATACAACAAATTATTCTGGCCGGCTGGTTTGGGAAACCGGCTAATTTACATAGCAGACCCCTCCTAGATTCACCGACAGATCTACATTGGTTTTATCCCCCATTGTAAACAACTCATTCTATTAGGGAAAATCGCTGCGAGTAAACTCGCCCACGTGACATCACTCATAATAAATAAGATAGACTAGCTAGATGGAAAAATTATTATCGGCTAACAAACGACGTGCGATTATTATGCAGATATGCCGTTGTTTACTCTTAAATAAGTCTGACACATCGACATATCTTTATGTCACAATAACTCTGCCCGTTGGTGGAAATGATGGCATTATCACAGTGTGTAGCTCTTTATAATGTGTTTTAAATGTCTAAACATGGAGTGATAAGGATAGATCAGGCCCGTCAAGTGTCCGACTCGGCGCCGAACATCCGCTGTGAAATTCATTAACTTTCTTTCTGTTTTTCAATTCAGACGCTCATTACAGTTTTTTTTTTGGTTTTGTTTTTTTTTCGCTCATAGATGTGTTGAAGGGTAATCTATGCCAGGCTCCAAGATTCTGCGAAATGGTTACTGAAAACATGGGAAAGATTCGATTTTTGTTTCTGGTCTTTTTTTTTTTTTTGTTGTGAAAGGGTAGGTGGGAGGACAGGTTGAGTAAAAATTGGGAGTCATCTATGAAAATTTGAGAAAAATCTGGAGATTTCAGCAAAAAAAATGTTTTCATCTTGGCAAAATGCACCGGAATCAATAGTGAAGGCTAATTAAGATGTTGTTTAGGGCTACAGTGGGCGCCTTCATTGGCCACATTGTTTTTTTTTTTGTTTTTGTTTTTTTACAGAAATTGAACAATTTAAACTGCCAGTGAAAAAAAATAGAAAATGTATTAAAAAAATGAAAACAAAAAAAACAAAAAACAAAATAAAACACAAATAGTGAACATTAAGTGAAATAGGTATGAGGACAGTTTGAGTGAAATTGGGAGATTTTTAATTGCGTAAAATTTTGGTAAAATCTGGAGATTTAGGCATTTTTTTTTCATCTCAGAGAAATGTACTGGAGTCAATAAAGAAGGCTAATTAAGCTGTTTTTAAGGCTAAAATGGGCTTTCTATGGCTTCTGAGGGTTATGGCCGTGCCTTCCATCCATCCTGGACCTTTTTTAGTGCCACAAAATAGTCCTTCATTAGCCTCACTATTTTTTTTATTTTTATTTTTTTTACAGAAATTAAAAAATGTAAACAGCCAGTGAAAGAAAAAAGAAAATGTATTAAAAAGTGAAATAAAAAAAAAAAATCTAACTAAAAACAAAATAAAACACAAATAGTGAACAGTAAGTGAAATAGGTATGAGGACAGTTTGAGTGAAATTGGGAAATTTTGGTAAAAAGTGGAGATTTAGGCAATTTTCTTCATATTGGTGAAATGCACTGGAGTCAATAGAGAAGGATAATTAAGTTGGTTTTTAAGCCTTAGGCCTCATACACACGGACGTTTCTTAAAAAATAAACAAAACGTCGGGCCCGACGTCGAGGAAAAAAAATCAGTGTTTGTCGGCGTTATGCATCAGCGTTAGTGAGCATCGGCGTCAATAGGCGTTTTTTTTTTAAAAAATCATCCCTCTGCTCTTTTTCAACCTAAAAACATTGGCGTCAAAAAACGCCGGTTAACGCCGGTACAGTATTAGTTGGCGTCTGTTGGTGTCAATTGGCGTTTTGTGGCGTCGGCGTCAAAAAACGCCAAAACGTTACAGCCTCAGAACGCGCTGGCCGTGGGTTCTGGTTTCAGCTCACTAACGCCGATGCCATCTACTGCTCAAAAACGTCAACGTTTTTATGGGGCCATTGACTAACATGGAGAGCTGCAAAAAACACCAGAAAACGCCGGCGTCAAAAAAAGTCCGTGTGTATGAGGCCTAAAATGGGCTTTATATGGCTTCTGAGGGTTGTGCTCGTGCCTTCCATCTATCCTGGACCTTTTATAGTGCCACAAAATAGCCCTTCATTAGTCTCACTATTTTACTTATTTTTTATTTTTTTTTTACAGAAATTCAAAAATGTAAACAGCGAAAAAAATAAATAAATAAAACAAAAGGAAAATAAAATACAACAGTACCAGAAACATTAAGTGAAATAGGTATGAGGACAGGCTGAGTGCAATTGTGAGTTTTTTCTAATTCTCAGAAAATTTGGCAAAATGTAGAGATTTTGGCAAATGTTTTTTTTCATCTTGGCCAAATGCATTGAAGTCAATTGGAAAGATTAATTAAGGCTACAATGGGATTCACATGGCTTCTGTGGGTTATGGTGGCTCTTTCCACAACCTTAGATCTGTTTTAGTGCCACAGAATGGCTCTTCATTAGCAGTATTTATTCTTTTTTTTGGCAAAAATTAAGAAATTTAAACACAAAGTGAAAAATTAGGTCATTAAAAAATGTAAAAAACTAAAATAAAACTCAAATAGTACCAAGAACATTGAGTGAAATAAACTAAACCACCTTAAATACACAAAAAGTTATTTTTTAAGAAATGTTTACATATAGCGAGCTAAATCGTTTCACCAAATTCACTCCACTAATCCCTACAGGATCCATGCTTTAGCCTCAAATAACAAAGCATGCATTTTTTTAAACTTTTATGTTTTACGATGGATACAACATGTTTATTTTACAAATACAGCACGCATATAAAAGGGTACACCCATGATTTTGGTTTTGAAAACACAGCAGTGGCTTCTCCCTTTTTAACAACCTCTTTCAAGTTGGATTTCCATCTGGCCCCATGTGGATAGGGCAGAGTAGAACCTCTTTTCTTACTGCTTTTTTGGGAGTTTCCCTTCACCTCCTTCTAACTTTGACTAGCAAAGCTTCCAGTAATGGGCATAGGCCAGAAAGAGGAACTGCAGAGAGCTGTGGGAGACTCGGGAGGGCAACACTCCCGGAAGTGTTGGTTTTCCAGCAGACTTCGACTTCAGCAGTAGATTCTTAAGCATCGGAGAGGAGTTTGGCAGCACTGGTAGCACAAAGTTGACCAACGTGTTTCACATGTATTCCTTCATCAAAATGATGTACTAGAGCAGGGTTTCTAAACCAGGGTTCCGTGGAACTCTAGGGTTCCTCCAGAGGTTGCTAGGGGTTCCTTGAGCAATGGTCAATTTCTACCTCTTAGATAAATTCCCACTGGCATAATTGTTTTTTTAGCTATCTGTAAGGGGGTAATTCTTCCCAATGACCACAAGTGTAAGGAGCATTCTTCCCATTGAACATCACTGTAATGTATCATGAGTTGTAGATTTTTAATTTTTAGCAGGGGTTCCCCGAGACTGGAGAATTATTTCAAGGGTTCCTCAGTGTTGAAAAGGTTGAGAAATGCTGTACTAGAGTATAATGACAGGGCTGATTTAAAGTAAAACTCTAGCTTGTAGGTGGGGTGCAGGGTGGTGTGGCAGCAATAATACACTCAGTCCCAGTGCAATAAAAGAACTTGTATTGAAATAATGCAGAGACAGTTCACAAATAACCCGGTGGGAAGGCAGTCCAGCCGGGAACACTCACAGTTCCAACAGGATGTAGAGAGCAGGGTTAAGCCATACTGACAATGCCTGTAGAGAGGGGCAGAATGCGACCTGGTGTTACGTACCTGGTTGAGGTCGAGCTGACGGCAGGGCTTTCCCTTGCACCTCCTGTTCTGTTTCTCCTAAAAGTGGTGACGGGATATAACAAGGCACAGAGTGGCACAGGTGCCTGATTGGAGATTCTGGATGGAAGGTACTTGTAGCAGGTGCCAAGCAGCAGGCAGACTTGTGGACTGGCAGATGCGGATACACGCCAACAGGTGCAGAGCAACATGGGGACTGTTGGACTGGCAGGTGCAGGTACACAGCAACAGGTTCTGAACAGTGGGCAGCAACCAAGCTGGGGAGCAGATGGATTCAGGATCTTGGTTGATCAGGCAGGCAGAAGTCAGTAATGGCCAAGCAGCAGAGGCACATATTTTGCTCCAGAGCAGAGTCGAGGCTAAGCCAGGGTGGATATAAGGCAAGCAGAGAAGGCACCGGAACAGAAGGCAAAAGGCAGAGTCAGGTCACAAGCCTGAGTCAGCAATAAGGTATCAAGAACGAGTAGAGTCAAACAGATTGGGCATACACAGGAACAAACACAGGATCAGGTCAAAGACGATAGAAGCTGACGACCACTCAGCAATCTTCTGGTATATAGAGCCACTTTAAATAGGCAAGAGAGTGCCAAGTATTCATGTATGCAGGCGAGCGAGTCAATGCACATCTAGTTGTCACTCGCAAATTATCATGCACATGCGTGTAAGTTAGGGAACCACTAGTTGTCACTCGAGAAATTCTATTAGCAAGTGCACATCTTTGTGCACGTTTTTGTGCGCAACTGTGCACACGTTTTCCCTGACACCTGGCTGTCTTTAGCCCAAGCAGGCAGGTGTCCAGAGACGTTACGAGCCCTACAGTCTCCCTCCTCATCAAGAACCTTACCCAACGACTAGTTTTGTCCCCACCAGGTGGGGTACGTGTCCCTACTCTACCAACTCGCAAAATGCACGACCATCGGTGGAACCAGTGCCTTAAAAAAGGCTCTGCCTAACCCAAGATGGCTGCTAGAGTCTCATAGGATAGCAGAATCCAATAATATAGCTTTATCAGTGACCCAGGAAACCATAGAGGAACCATAATATAGCTTTATCAGTGACCCAGGAAACCATAGAGGAACCATGTTCCTCTTGACTTTCTCTCCAGCTGCAGTGCCGCTGCAGAAGAGAGCTACCTGCAGTGGAGAAAGGAGACTGCACCCACCTGCAAGCTTACTCGTTTTAAACTTACTTCTAAAAAAAAAGGGTTTAAACCATATGAATAAAAGCTGGCCCTTGTATTATATAGATGGTCCCAAACCCGTCACTGTAATTTTTGCTGGATTTCTTAGTCTGGATTGTATGTAGATGTAGAGAAAAATATTAATAAAGGCTTTTGAAATAAAAAGAGGGATTTCTATACTGAATACTATGGTATCACTGGTATGGTATACCCCAACTAAGTTGCTTAGTTACACTTAATATATGTGGTGCAGAAATCTTTACTTTCATCATCTAATCTGATTCGAAAAGTTGTGTAAGCCATCTAAAAGTTCACGTTTTTCAATATCTTTGCCAGACGTCCCCGTTACCTGCCCTCTCCATCATTCTTTCCAAGCCATTTGGCCGGGGCCAGAGCCTCCCAGATCTGACATTTCATCACTTGCACTTCATGGCACGATGCGTTCAATCAGCCGACTCCTTGTTTGGGGTCACTGAGAAGCCTGCAGACTGTTACCAATTGGCTTCAGTACGATGAACTGGGAAGACATTTTGTCATGTCTCAGCTCCGGCTATGTGCAACGAGCCAGGGCTAGTGGAAAAGTTGCAGCCAAAGGTTTGCTGGTTCAGCATTGTCGTTAACTCTCTGTGCGACAGAATAACGGCACGCCAGTCCAAATAGAGAACATACATGGAGAGTGTTGACTTGTTTTCATCATTGTATATCTAAAGTCAATTTTTTTTTTTTATTTCTTTTTTTTAACTTTAGATTAAATATCACACGGTTAAAAAGCTCCTTGTGGAACTTATCCCTTCATTTCCTGTTCTGTAGACCCAAGTGGGAGAAATCTCTTAAAAATGAGGGAAACCCCTTCTTAGACAGCTGTCACTGGAATAGCTATCCCCATTGGAAGATTTCCCCCTTTAATCTACTTTTTTTTAATTTTAGCTGAATATGGTCACCAGAACAAATACAGAGGGTGGATTTCCTCAGGGGGCATATGCAGTAGGCAGCAATAAAAATAAAGCAGAATTTCTAAAAAATCTGATACATTGTTAAAAATAAAGCAAAAATAGGTTTTGGGTTTAGACACACTTTGAGGGACCCATGCAAATACAGCATCATCCCAGAGGATTGAGGAAATATTTGGGCATAGGGTTTACTAAGGTTCAAAAGCTTTACCCTAAATTACAGCTTTTCCCCACCTGGGTTCCTCCAGGGGTTCCTTGACCAATGAAGTGTTTCTACCTCTCAGATAAGTTCCCACTGACACCATTGATCTTTTTAGCTCTCTGTAAGGGGTGGATTCTCATTAATGACTAGAAGTTTAAGGAGCAATCTTCCCACTGACCATCAAACTAATGCAGCTTTTCTCGACGTTTTCAACACAGAGGAACCCTTTAAATACATTTCTGGTTTCAGGGAACCCCTGCTAAAAATTATTATATCTACAACTCATCATACATTAATGGGTGATGGTCAGTGGAAATAATGCTCCTTACACTGGTGGTCATCGGAAAAAATGACCCCCTTACAGATGGCTAAAAAGTTCAATGGTATCACTGGGAATTTATCTGAAAAGCAGAAATTGCTGGTGGCTCAAGGAATCCCTAGCAATCTCTGGAGGAACCCTAGGGTTCCATGGAACCCTGGTTGAGAAACCCTGCACTAATGTATCATGAGTTGTAAATATAGAAATTTTAGCAGGTATTTCCCGAGACCCCACAAAGTTTTTTCAAGGGTTCCTCTGTGTTGAAAAGGTTGAGAAAGGCTGATATATCATATTGACACCCCTATTTTGTGTCTACGCAGGCCTTCACTCTTCCAGTAAGACATTCCATTAGATTTTCCATTAGATTTTAGAGTGTGTCTTTGAGAAATGGTGCCCATCAAGCCAAAAGAGCATTTCTGAGGTCAGGTACTAATATTGCATGATAAGACTTTGCTCACAATCAATGTTCCAAATCAGTGACTGGTAGGGTTGAGGTCAGGGCTCTGTGCAGGCCACTCAAGTTCCTCCACATCAAACCGTGCCTTTAAAGCGGAGCTCCACCGTTTTCTAAGTTCATTAAAAGTCAGCAGCTACAAAAAGTGTAGCTGCTGACTTTTAATAAACAGACACTTACCTGTCCCCCATCCAGCAATGTGGCTGCACGGAGCCTCTGATCTCTCCCCCTCCCCTCCGCAGTGCCGTCATTCCTACTGTGGGCATGCACTGCACATGCGCAAGCGGCGCTGCGCTTCGTGATTGGTCCCAAAGTTTTTTAGGACCTGTCCTGTGTCTCAAAAGACTGCGAGAGGGAGGGGGAAGGAGACCTTCCACTTCCGATTGCCTAAGGCAACCGGAATGGATATCGCCGCTAGTCTTTACTGCGTCTCCACTAGTTTATGGTGGTTTTTTCGAGATAAACACCCTTTTTTTCCTGCGTTTAAAGCAAACCCATGTTGCAGCGTGCTGGCGCGTTAACAGTCAATTTCGCTGCGTCACGGCTTAGCGTTTTTCCCGAGGCCAGGATTTCGACCTTTAGGAAGGCCCCGACTTCACCAATTTCGCCTCAAGGTGGGTTTTCACCTTGAAGGCGAAATTCTGGAGGAGGGTCCAGGACTACCATTTTGACTCGAAACTCGAAACACGCCTATGGGTTAAAAATACCCGTGAAGGTAAGGCCAACGGAATCCGTTAGCCTTCACCTTCCAGAGGAAGGGGGAGGGAGAGCGTCAGAAAACTCTGTGTCCTGTCCAGGATTTTTTGAAACCCTGGTTAGTGCTT
>BLSH010164475.1:2149864-2160244 GCA_018402905.1 Glandirana rugosa | reverse complement strand
CATAACTCAAGGAGCCATTTATAACATGGAACAGAAAAGTAAGAAGTTCCATCATACTTAGATAAAGTAAGCCATTATGTAAATGATTACGTCAGTGATAAAGAGCGATATCGAAGCTTCAAAATGGCACCGTCCAGACCTCTGATCCTTGTGTCCTTCAAATGGGTAAAAAGTAGAATCTCGATACATTTTTTCTGATTGCAGGGAGAGTATAAATGGGCCTCTACATATGTTTTATCGAGTAATTATGCATCGCGGAATAGCCACAGTAAATTACTCTTGTAAGCTATTGTTATTGCATTAAAATAGATGGATTGCCTACTTCCAGGGAGTGGAAAAAAAAATAAAAAGGAGAGAGAAAAGGAAAAGGTTTGGTAACTCAATGACTGTGTCATAAATCACTTACGTGTTTTTAAAAAGTCATTTTTCACTGTTAGGCTGTTTGGCTTCTCTCTCTTTTTCTAATATATATATCAATATGTCAAACTATAGACTTCTACCTCCACTCTTCAAGATTTAAACGTCGTGGATTCATACCTCAAACCATTAGGGCAATGTCAGACTGGTCTTGGTACATGGTGCACTTTTCTTGGCAGAAAGCTGCGTTAGTCCAGCACAGAAATGAATGAAGATTGATTTTTCCCTTCCCCATCCTTTTCGGTTGGGTGTAGCGGAGAGGTTTAATTCGCATCCCGGTTTAGAATCAACAAGACTTGCTCTACGGAATTCGTTATCTCAACCCTACGCAAATCTAATATTACTGCTGCCAGATATAATATCTTCAACTCTTCTGGGAAGGCTGTCCACAAGGTTTAGGAGAGTCTATGGGAATGTTTGACCATTCTTCCAGAAGTGCATTTGTAAGGTCAGGCACTGATGTTGGACGAGAAGGCCTGGCTCGCATTCTCCTCTCTAATTCACCCCAAGGTGTTCTATCGGATTGAGATCAGGACTCTGTGCAGGCCAGTCAAGTTCCTCCACCCTAAACTTGAAGTATACAGTTTACTATGCTCAGTAATGAATGGATACAAGTGTGATCCGCACCGCTCGGTCACTGTGTCCAATTCAGAATAAGAAGGCGCCGATAGATTATATATTTACAAGCCCCTTCCCCCACTCTCCATCTGCCTGTAACCCCACAACAAAAGGTGGGGAAGGGAAGCTGGCGAAGCTATGGGGGGGCACGGGGGGTCCAGGGCAAATAGGGCCGAATTAGCTAGTTGGAGGGGAACAGGGAGAAACTGTTTTTTAGCTGCTGGAAGGAGAGACACAGTGCATCGTTCTGCAATTGTCCTCCTATCCCGCCGCACTGATCCTCCTGCTATTTGGGCCCCCCTGTGTGCCCAGGCCCCTTACAGGAGGTCTGAGGGTACCCCCCTATCGGCAGCGCTGGCCAGGCGGACCATGTCCTGGCAATCGATCAGTTCACAGCGCAACATATGACTGCTGCTGTACTGTGAAAACAAACAGAAGCCCTGCTAGCGACTGTCCTCTGCAGTAGGCTTCAGGTGGCCAACTATAGGCACTGAAATCGAGATTTGGACAGCCCGTCTTGGCATGGCCATGATATGTTTATTTAATACAGGTACTTAACTTATATAGTGCTGTCAATTTACGCAGCACTTTAACTATATATTGTGCATTCATATCAGTCCTTGCCCCCAAGGAGCTTAAAATCTAAGGTCCCTAACTCATATTCATACATACAGATACTAGGGCCAATTTAGACAGGAGCCAATTAACCTACCAGCGTGTATTTGGAGTTTACTGTGAGTTTGGGAGACTTGTCCGGCTCTAAAGAGGACAAGCATTCAAAGATCCTGAGGGAAACTTTTTATGATCACCCTAGGGTTCCTGCGCCATACATTGCTCCTGCACCACACCTTTCCGTCTGTCCATTGTCACCAGTTGCACCTCACCATCCCTCTACACGTACTTCCTGCTCCATGTAATTTTCTGCCTACTGTACACATGCAAATTGATCTCCCCAGATCCTACAGAACTCAGAGCTGGTTTTGTGTGCGGCGATTCATTACATTTTTATTGCATTCTCTCATCAATTGTTTAGTACACAATGGTCTGGGCTCATAAACCACCAAGATAATACAATAATTTATAAGTACAGACACAGGGTAGGTTTTTATCTCCATCCAGCAGCGCCGCGGTGACCTGCGCTGTAACTAACTCGCAATCTTAATATTTATATATAATTTTCTTTCTCTCTCTTTCTCTCTCTCTCTCAGAGATGAAAATTAAGACAAGGCGACAAATTCCTGCTCTTTCTCCTCACTTCTTCTTCTTGTCTCCCTTCTGCTAAGTGCCAGCTGTCATACCCTGTGGATAATTACCATTTTATACTCAGTGTTTAGGGAAATGCCATCATTTTTTCTGACTCCGGTGCTGTCAGCGCTCATTTTCCTTGGCTCCCGTTAGTTTACACACCATTTCAGTTCTTCACCTGAGGAGAGGGGTGGAAGCAAAGACCACCCTTCCCACTTATTACCGGCGTGTAGAGATGGCGTTCTCTTTGTCATCCTGACAGCGCTAATGTCTCCTACTCCTCCCACGCAGAAATCCTCTCTTCCAACAACAGCTTTGTTCGGGGTTATACAAAAAGTATGTTTGTTGTGTTGCAATTTTCTATGATGTGGAGATAGATTAGCGCCAACATTTTCATGACCAAAATGTATTAACGCTAATTATTTAATTACTGGACCAGTAATATAATTATTAATGAAGACAGACCAAAAGAGCTCTGTGCTCTAAAATGGTTCATGAACTTAAAGTGTAGCTCATGGTTTTTGTTTTCCTAATAGGGCAGAGTTGATTTAAGCCTGCCATGCTCAAATTTTAGCTTTGGGTGCTCCTAATTGGCACCACCTTGTGTCAACTGGGTAAGAATTTTGGCTGCTCAAATTTTGACCTTAGGTGTCCTTGTTAGCATCACCCACAGCCAACAGGGCAGGAATTTTGGCTGCTCAAATTTTGGCCTTGGGTGACTATGTTAGGACCACCCAGGGCCAACAGGGCATACATTTTGGTTGCTGGAATTCTGACCTTGGGTGGCCCCATTGGTACCACCCACAGCCAACAGGGCACAAATCTTGGCTGTTCATTTTGGCCTTGGGTGGTCCTGTTGGCACCACCCAGTTAAAACAGAGCACACGTTTCGGCTTCTTGAATTTTGACCTTGGGTGGTCTCGTTGGCACCATACACAGCCAAAAGAGAACAAATTTTGGCTGCTCAAGTTTTGGCCTTGGGTAGCCCTGTTGACTCTACCCAGTGGCAACAGGGCACACATTTTGGCTGCTCAAATTGTAACCTTGGGTGGCCTCATTGGTACCACTCACAGCCAACTGGGCAAACATCTTGGCTGCTCATTTTGGCCTTGGGTAACCCTGTTGACACCAACCAGTTCCAAAACAGCACATGTTTTGTCTTCTTGAATTTTGACCTTGGATGGTGTCATTGACACCAACCACAATCAACAGGGATCACATTTTGACTGCTCAAATTTTGGCCTTGGTTAACACAGTGGCAACAGGGCACACATTTTGGCTGCTCACATTTTAACCTTGGGTGGCCTGTTTGACACCACCCACAGCCAACAGGGCACACATTGTGGCTGATCATTTTTTAAACTTGGGTGGCCTTGTTGGCACCAGCCAGTGCCAACAGGGCATGAATTTTGGCTGCCCGTATTTTGACCTTTGGTTGCCCTGTTTGAACAACTCACCTCAACAAAAGTCAATTTTTCAATCAACCTTTGTCAAAGGAGCCAGTTGAGAAGTTGTCAGGCAAACAATGAATACAGTCAATCAGATGCAGTCACTACTTGGGTAGTCTGACAGATGTGGGTGTTGGGTGTCAGAATTCCATAACCGGCAGGCAAGATTCCTCAATCCATCCTATTTGGCTAGTATATGCCTATAGCTAGCTTTTGACAATGTTTTTTTTTTTATTATTTTAAACTGGGATCTCCTGGCAGAGACTTTTTCATTTGAAATATGTAACTAACATGTTTCAGAAATCTTTGTTCTCCTGCTTGAGTTATAATTGCAGTATTTCACAGCATTCTGAACCCTGATGGAAAGAGTACAGCCTAGCCCCCTGAAATGCATTGGCTTAATGTTTCTTGGGTTAAAACTCTTTGGATTCTGTCCAAATGAAACTCACCTTGCTCAACCCAGATGGATCAGATATCCAGTGTGAAAACAGAGGTGCTGTGGCTAAGGTTCCTGTATGCCCTGCAAGTATACTGTGCATAAAACCTGGCACTCATCCACGGGCCAAGACATTCTGGCAGGCCACCCTAAGAGCAGCCTAGTCAGATTCATTGCATTTCCGAAAAATAAAGACTTCACTCTATGGAATCCATTACAAAGCAACCCCGAGATCAAGCACCTCTCATCCTAATCAGGGTTTCATTGCTGCCTGTGGCACAGCTTGTAGGCAGGTGAAGTCTATATTCTCCACAGCAGGTGGTGCTTGTCTGCAGCGGCAATGCAGGTGGGAGAGGAAGTTAAGAGAAGATGTGTTTCTCTATCATTTCCTTGGTTACTTGGACAGTGATCCAGTTGGATGCACATGGTCCACGTGTCAAGTACTTGGTCGAAGGCCGAACTGCTGAGAGGGCTTCCCTTGCAGCTGAGTACAGGGCACCCCTGAAGGTGGGGTCAGGGCTACAATGGTAATCAGGCAGCAGCGGAGTCCAAGAGCAAGGCAAAGTTCATGCACGGATCAGCAGGCAGAAGCAAAGTCAATAGAGTAAGCCAAGGGTCAAAGCCAGGAATGGAGACAAGACAGGTCAAAGGCAGCAGAATCAGTAACAGAAAAACCAATCATATCAGGAACAGGAACCTAGGAACACACAGGGGAGCTGAAGATCATCCAGCAATAGTGTATAGTGCTGCTGGCACCTGGCCCCAGAATCTGTGACGCATTGCATGCGCAATTGCACATTGTTCTTCGCAGCCGTTCACGGCCATGTGCGCATGTGCATTTGCATTGGCGACTGCCTAGATGTCAATCTGCGATTCCATTGGGCATTAGCTGATGCGCCAGTTCTTCTGCGAACTATTCTCTGACACACGTGAGCCTGGCGGACATCTTAGGTCAGGCAGAGTCTATTTAAGGCTCTGACCCCTGAGTTTGGCACGCTTTATGCAAGTGGACAGGTTAGGGACAGGTTCCCCGTCTGACAGGAAGAGTGGCAGTGATAGGTAAAGTTTTCCGGTGGAGTAGTGAGAGAGCAGGGACTACATCTATCTCTTCAGGAAGCTTCCCATTTTGGGTCAGACCGTCCAGGCTGCACTTTGCGCCTCGTTGCAGCTGCCGTTGGCATCCCTGAGTCTTCTGACTGCTGCCAATTTACTGTTTGGTTGTAAGTGGCACTGGACAGTTGAGCCTCCTGCCAGGCCTGTTCGAGAAGATAATCCTGAGAAGATAATCTTTCACTTCCTCTGTGGTCACATGGATGGGAAGTGAGGTATACTTAGCTGCATGCCTAGAGTTCATCTTAAAGATTCATAAGGGCTTCAACATATGGTTCAGTTTGCCATCAACTTAACAAAAATGAATAGACTGAAAAAAAAAAATAACAAATGCAATTTACCTGTTTTAGAGAATATTTTCCTCAGTTTGGATTTCTTATACAAAAGGTTTTTATTAATAATCAGTTCAACAGGACAGCTCATTGTAATAACGGTCACATTGTAATTGTTAATGGGCACATAAGTAGAAAAATATAACAGACTATAAATGATCCCGAGACCCCCAAGAGGCGCTGACGCGCATCTCAGGAAAGGACAATGCTTGAGGAGAACTTAATTCAAAAATGTGGCATACAATGGAGTTAGAACTGGACAGTGCAACCAATCTATCCAGGCCTAAGCCTGGTGTCCTGATGAGGTAAAGAAGGAGTTAGAGAGAAGATCATAGAAGAGGTAAGAGAGAAGAAAAGAAGTCCGTGGGATTGTAGGGTGTAAGGACATTGCCTCAGTTTGGATTTCTTGCCTAATACATGGGGATAGCTATCTATAGATGGTTTGAGACACAAAACATAAAGTACTGAACCATGCATCTATTCTAGTCTACTGCAAGGAAGAGGATGGAGAAACCACATTTTTGTGGATGCTCTCCCTTAACCTTTAGTAGAACTCTAGTCTGCCTCTCTTATTCCCCCAACACCACCCACACATCTCCAGGGTCCTATTTTGTTCCAAGTACCAGACAATTACATTTTCAAAGAACCTTTCTTCTATAGAAATGATGATTGGAAGGGCTGCAAGCTGCTGGGCCTGCATCAACAGTTATGTGGAGCAACATAACAGTTACCTTTATTCTTTAAATAATTCTAATAGTTATTTGTTGTAAACTTTCAGAAAGTAACATTCCCAGGGGACCTCTTTATTAAAAAAAAAAAAAAAAATATGACAGACACAAATGCTATGCCACGCTGTTTTCTGTGCCACCTTAATTACCTTGTAAACTCAAAGATAACTACAGACTATCAAGGTGCCATGCTGTTTCCTGTGCCACCTTAATTACCTCGTAAACATAAAGATAACTACAGACGATCAAGATGGCCGCAGACAGGAACAAATGCGACTCTTGGCTAAGAGCACCTCTCCTGCTGCGCGTGACAATGCCATCGTTATCTCGCTCCGAGCACAGACCGCCTAGCCCCTGCTCAGGCACAACAGACATGCAAATAAAATTTACCGCTCCAAATTCAGATGCATTTACATGGTCTGTCAATGAGGATTTCTGTTTGACATGGAGATTTGTTGTGCGCGGTGTGTAACATCTGCTCTCTGGGAGGGTATTAGAAGGAGTGGGGGCTCACCTGAGGCGCCAAAACTGGGAGGCAGCCAAAACATGGGGAGCTGTAAATTCATTAGGTAAAAACAGGGACAGGAACAAGGCAGAAAATCATTATCTAAGTGTCATAAAATAATCCTCTGAAGCCTTTTTTGTTTGTTAAAAAATCTCCAAAGGGTAAACAAAGTTTTCAATTTTCCGCTGTATAGTTTTGTTTTCCATTCAATCGATCAAGGGGGCAAGAATACCAACAGTTCAAAACATGGTCATTCTATAACGGCTGTGTTAAAGCACCCCGACTGACACTGATTGGGTTGTTTTGAGACATAGTTGGGTCCAACACAAGAGTTACCTACCTATTGTGGCCACCCACTAAGTCTAAGAAGGATTCCAAACTTATACCATGTTGTTTTAAAACTACAATCTCAACTTTTCTAGGAAGGCTTTCCACAAGATTTTGGAGTGTGTCTTTTAGGAATTAGTGGCCATTCAGCCAAAGGAAAAGTTGTGAGGTTGGACGAGAAGCTTTGGTGCTAAAGTAAATAGGTGTTCCAATTTATCCCAGAGGTGTTCAGTAGGGTTGAAGTACAGACTCTGTTCAGGCCTCCTGAGTTCCTCCACGCCAAACCTGTTAAAGAGAATTCCAAACACATACCATGTCGTTTTAAAGCTACCACCTCCACTCTTCTGGGAAGGCTTTCCACAAGATTTTGGAGTATGTCTTTTGGGAATTAGTGGCCATTCAGCCAAAAGAACATTTCTGAGGCTGGGTACTAATGTTGGACCAGAAACCTTGGTGCGCAATAGGTGTTTTCCAATTTATCCCAGAGGTGTTCAGTAGGGTTGAGGTACGGACTCTGTGCAGGCCTCCTGAGTTCCTCCACACCAAGTCTAAATGGTATTCCAAATGCATATCATGTAGTTTTAAAACTACCACCTCCACTCTTCTGGGAAGGCTTTCCACCATATTTTGGAGTTTGTCTTTTAGGAATTAATGCCATTCAATCAAAAGAAAATTTGTGAGGCTGGGTACTAATGTTGAATAAGAAGCCTCGGTACTCAATAGGTGTTCCAATTTTTCCTAGAGGTGTTCAGTAGGGTTGAGGTACGGACTCTTTTCAGGCCCCCTGAGTTCCTCAGCACCAAGTCTGGTAAAGAGAATTCCAAATGCATACCATGTCATTTTAAAACTACCACCTCTACTCTTCTGGGAAGGCTTTCCACAAGATATTGGGGTGTGTCTTTTAGGAATTAGTGCCCATTCAGCCAAAAGAAAATTTGTGAGGCTGGGTATTAATGTTGGATGAGAAGCCATTGTGCTCATTAGTTGTTCTGATTTATACGTAAAGGTCTTTTGTAGGGTTGAGGTACGGACTCTGTTCAGGTCTCCTGAGTTCATCCACACCAAGTCAGTTAAAGAGAATTCCAAACTTATACCATGTTATTTAAAAACTACAATCTCAACTCTTCTGAGAAGGCTTTCCACAAGATTTTGGAGTGTGTCTTTTTTGGAATGTCCATTCAGCCAAAAGAAAAGTTGTGAGGTTGAGTACTATTGTTGGACGAGAAGACTTGGTGCGCAATAGGTGTTACAATTTATCTCAGAGATGTTCAGTAAGGTTGAGTTAAGGACTCTGTGCAGGCCTTCTGAGTTCCTCCACACCAGGTCTGCTAAAGGGAATTCCACACATACCATGTAGTTTTAAAACGACCACCTCCACTCTTCTGGGAAGGCGTTCCACAAGATTTTGCAGTGTGTGTTTTAGGAATTAGTGCCCTTTCAGCCAAAAAACAATTATGGGGTTGGATACTAATGTGGGACTAGAAGCTTTGGTGCTCAGTGTTCCGATTTATCCCAGAGTTGTTCAGTAGGGTTGAGATTCTGACCCTGTGTGGGCCTCCTGAGAGTCCACACCAAACTGGTCAAACCATTGCAGCACCCTTCTACAATAGGTTACTAGAGTGGTTAAAGTGGTTGTAAACCTCACACATGAAATAGGAACAAAGCATATCCCGCTATAGTGTGTGCTTGTCACAATTAATAACACAAAGTGTAATTTCTGTCTGCTGCTCTGTTCCTCTGCTATCAGCATAAATCACTTATAACATGTTTTCCTGACACCAAGAGAAAAATGGTGATGGGGAGAGTCCTCCAGTAGATTGACAGCCTCAGCTCTGTTCCTGTGTGCTGTGTGGAGGGTGGTGTATCCTTTCCCTCCAATCAGCTCCCAGAGCTCTCCTCACTGGGCTCTACAGAGTATAACTTCAGCTTTCAGCCCCCTACTTTTCAGAGCTGAGAAATCCAGTATAAATCCTGTGGTGGCAATCAAAATGGCTGGCTAAAGGTCCCCTATGGAAGGTTCCCACAAGAACTGTTCCAGTAACTTACAATTTAGAAGAATTCTCTGGACCCCTTAGAATATACCAGAGGGATTACACCAACTGGCTCACCTGGAGACACCTTGGAATTTTTTAGGACCCTTCCCCAAAGGGCCCTTAAAATAATGGTTTAAAAAAAATGTGGTTATAAATGCTCAAGCAGACCCCATTAGTGTTATTATCTTTAGTACTGTCACTTACTATTCCTGGACAGCTTGGTTTACATGCAAATGTGGTGGAAAATGTAAATAAAAGCTTGGGCAATAAAAATATGAATTTATCTACTGAATACTGCCGTCCGATGTAACCATGTACCGTCATCAGAATACAATATTTTCTCACAGCAGTGGCCCTTTAGGGGTTAAAGCCTTTCCCTGCAGCCGTCTGTGTCTGGTGTGGACAATCTACTCTATGGTGTCACTAACAAGGGCAATTCAAGGTGTGAAATCACATTTCATGCTGATAATGAATCCATTTTTCTAATTTTCAGTGATTGCGGGGGAATGACAGGACGCCAATTTCACTATCAGAGCCTAATGAAGTTCTTATGGAGTGTAATGTTTCCAAAGCCAGTGCCCAATATCACCATTTTTAAACATTTCAGCTGTTTTTTTTTTTCTTTTTTAATCCCACGACTAAATTAATAACAGAATGGCAGATCTTACAAAACAGTACAGGCCAAAGCAACCGATATACATTGTCCAACTGTCATTAACCGCTACATAGCGGAACCTGCAATTAGGTTTATTATCATTCTGTCAGTTCCTTGGTCCATCATTTTGGCTGTGAGGTTAACAGGTTTTACAAGGAAGAGGAAAGAGGGTGGCTGCAAGAAGAGAAGGGATGTGAGGGAGAGGAGAGAGTAAGAGACGGAGAGGAGAGGAGAGGAGAGGAGAGGAGAGGAAAAAAGAGGGAGAGGAGAGGAAAAGAGAGGGAGAGGAGAGGAAAAGAGAGGGAGAGGAGAGGAAAAGAGAGGGAGAGGAGAGGAGATGAAAATGGAAGGGAGAGGAGAGTGGATGGGAGAGGAGAGACGAGAGGAAGGGGCAGGAGAGGAGAGGTGAGAGGAAGGGGCAGGAGAGGAGAGACGAGAGGAAGGGAAGAGGAGAGGGGAGGGGAGGGAATATAGAGGAAATATAAGGGAGGGGAGGGGAGAGGAGAAGGGAAGGAGAGCAGAGAGG
>BLSH010164475.1:2138249-2149541 GCA_018402905.1 Glandirana rugosa | reverse complement strand
ATGAGAGAGGGAAGGGGGTAGGGTAGAGGGTAAAGAGAGAAATGGTGATTGGAGGAAAGAAGTGGAGAGAATGAGAAAGGAAATAAGAGAAGCGGAGAAAAGGAGAGGAGAGGTGAGAGGGAAGAGAAGGTAGAAGATTGGAGAAGAGGGAAGAGGATGCTATGGGGAGAGGAGAGCATAGAAGAGGATAGAAGAGTGGAGGAGAGGAGTAGGAAAGGAAGAGGATAGCAGATGGAAGGGGAAGGGGGAGAGGAGAAGAGAGGAGAGGGGAAGGGAAGGGAAAGGATTGGAGAAGAGAAGAGAGGATGCTAGGGGGAGGCGGAGGAGAGCAGAGGAGAGGATAGGTGAGTGAGGGTAAGAGAGAGGCGAGGAGAGGAAAGGAGAGGAGAGGAGAGGGGGTAAAAGAGGGGATGTAAAGGAGTGAAGGAGGAAGAAATCAAGGGGATGAGAGGAGAAGAGTGACGATTGAAGGGAAAGTAAAGAGAATGAAAGGGGGAGAACAGAGGAATAGGAAGAGCAATGGAAACAAGGGGTGGAAGGAAGAGAGATGTGAGAATAGAGAGTACATGAGAGAGGGAAGAGGGTAGGGTAGAGGGTAAGGAGAGAAATGGTGATCGGAGGAAACAAGAGGAGAGAATGACAAAGGAAACGAGGAAAGAGGAGTAAAGGAGAAGGGGGGGGGGGTGCTGGGGCGGAGAGAAGAGAGGGCATAGCAAAGTAGGGGATGGAGGAAGAAGAGAGATGATGGAAGGGTGGTGAGAAGTCCATTCCACAACTGCTTCTGTACATAATGTGGAGAGAAGAAAGATTATGGGAAAGTGAAGAGATTATTAATATAGCAAAATGTCTTTGTTTTATATGTAGCGCCGGGCGCCCCCATAGTGTGGGCGTTTTTTTGTGGGATAGGGTTTTTTGTAGGAAAGGTAAAGTTTAGTCAGGCCTGACTGTAGGAGCAGGCCTGAATGTTTTGATCTGGGCTTGAGGAGTGGCTCAGGCAGGACTGGGGCAGTCCAACAGATGATGTCATTAAACCCGCCTACCTTCTTCCGGGAAGCACTGGAACTTTCCAGAATGAAGGTGGAACAAGAGGTGTCATCATTTGGAGTGTCATGGGAAGCCCTGACCAATCCCCAATCTGGATTGGCAGGGGGCAAGCCTTCTCATATACTCAGGGCTGGGTCAGTCTGGGAGGAGTTGTTGGGGGTGGAAATCTGAAGATGTAGCAGAGGTGCCGTGGAGGCCTCTATGAGGGAGGAAGCCCCCAGTCTGGGGGGGGGGGGTGACCTTGAGGCCTGGAGGTTTGGGTGCAGCCAGGAGTGGAGGTGATTCCTGGAGTCGCACAAGGAAACAGGAGAGCAGCAGAGGTGCTACTGAGAGCCTTAAAAGTGGTCCACTGGAGTCGATGAATGACAGACCCTGGGAGCTGGAGGAGAAAGTGCTGGAGCAAGCTGGGAGAGGAATAGTGGACAGTCTGTGGAAGCCTTGGGAGCCAGTCAGGGGAAGGAGTGTCACTGTGAGCAAAGCAGGTCCTTGTGGAGGCCTGGAAGAGGGATGGGCTGGAAGTTGTAGCCCATCAAAGGCCCAGCTAGCACCCAAGAACTTTGCTACATATTCGGGGGCAGGGCAAGTGTGCATATACAGGACTGTATATGGAGGTTGTGTACAATACTTTCTGGGGCATCCAACAGTCACCCTTTTCCCCATCCAAGATATTTCCCCTAAATAAAACAACAAAAACAAGAGCCGACCTGGTGAGTGTCTACGGTAGGGTTGCCACCTTATCCCTTTAAACCCAAACACATATGGATTACACAGGTTGTTCTGAGGCTACTTTAATGCAGATAAGGCACCAAGTAGGTTTAATTACCACCTTAATCAGACACACAACCTGTGTAGTTCATATGTGTTCAGGTTTAAAGGGATGAGGTGGCAACCCTAGTCTACGGATGTGTGAGATATGGTGGGATTGAGGGCAGGTGAACCCCAACTAATTCTACTCCCAAGGGAGCACATGGCTACATATATTTATTTATTGCTACTGTTGTTTCAAACCTTTATTTTTATTATTAATAGTATTATTATTATAGAACATGGTAGGATAAAAGCCTGTCGCCCTCCCATCGCACAATATCACTGCAGTTGGTGTTTAGGGTTGCAGCTGTCAGAAACACTTCTATGAAGAGAAGATAAAGTGATCTTGAATAAATGTCAGAGTGCGAGATCCCCCAAATGTGACTCCCAACACTTCCTCTCCTGCAAATCAAAGGGGGAATGCCATGATTAAGTGGCGTCAAATGTCACAACCTTTACTCATGATAAGAGTGTCAGATTTGTGCTCCATCCATCCGCATGCAGACCGCGTGAAAGATTTCATACATCAAGATTTTTCTTCCTTTCTGTTGCTTTGATGGATTTAAGCCAAGTTTTACATCAGAAATCAATTTGATAAGGAAAAAAATATATATAACAAACGGATGTCTTTACCCAACAACAAGAATAGGAAAACAGATATCATAGAAACTGGTGGGACTCCACCACTATAAAACCAGAAATTCCGCCCTATCATTTCATTGCTTACACTCTTTTCTAAATAATAAAAGGTACACCTAAAAAATGGTGGTAGCCAGTAGAATACTTAGGGACCACAATGCTTCTTTACCATTGCTAGGAGGAGAAATGTAATTGAGATATCTATCCCCTGAATAGTTTTGCTATGGGGCCCATCAGAGAAAGTTAAGGCTCTGACATCTAGTAATTACTTATTTCTGAGCTGGGGCATTGCAGGGACATTTAACTATCTGTAACATTAGCCGCATAGGAGCTGCTGGTATTTTGGCCAAGTCTTCCCCCTTTTTGCCCCGCAGCTAGGCACAAGGTAGATTCACACAGCCAGGTGTACACACACTTCCGCTTGTAGTCTTCAATGACCAGTCTATGGGTTTTGTTTTTGTTGTTGTGATAGACCCACAGGGACAGGGGCTTTTGAAGGGGACTGCATTGTAGCCTCTTGCCTACTGACTATGGGCCCTGGCATTTGAGGGAGCTACAAGCATTCAGGAAGATGTCCTGTTATATAGCAAGAGGACATTATCACATTTAACAGTCAATGAAGCCATTATGCTCTCTGCCAACTTGAAACTCAATGAGAAAATTTATGTATGTAGGTCTTCTTGAATATTCATGCTGAACTGTCTGGGTGGCCACTAACCTGGGTCACCTAGGCTTGTTTAGGTGACTAGTTGTTAATTAGCTTACTGTTTAATTATATTACTGTTTATGTTTGGCTGTGTACAGTTTGCATTGTTTAGGATAATGTTATCAGCTTCTTATCTGATTTTGTATGGTATATATTCTGTGTGAGTTTACAATAAAGTCAGTTCCAGTTTGCACCTAAGCTAGTGTCATCTAGTTCTTGGGTGCAATTCTCAGCTATAATACCTGGTTCCAGAGTGGAGGAAGCTGTATCTTGGAGGAGACACCCAAGTTGTTTTATTTTTGGAGAACTTGGATAGGGAAGGGAATTTAGTTGGATACTCCAAGAAATAGAACTATTCACATTTGAGGACATCTAACTGATCTCTAGGTTAAGCTCTGATGAAGTCCTTGCTGATAGCAAATAGCAGACTTCTGTAGTTTCAGGAGTGAGCAAAGGCCCTCAGTAGTAGTAGTAGCTGACTATATAGCACACCAAAAGGGGTTAAAAGCACAAGTTTATAAATCCTTTAGGTCAGGGGTCTCCAAAATTTCTAAACAATGGGCCAGTTTATTGTCCATTGGACTTTAGGTGGGCTGTACTGTGGCCAGTGGTAACGGAAACTACTCCAGCGTCAGTGGAAGCGACAAGGCCTTGGCCTTGGGAGTAAGGAAATTACATACCGTGTTTCCACGAAAATAAGACCTAGTGGGATATTCAAGGAGGGCTGCAATATAAGCCCTACCCTGAAAATAAGCCCTAGTTTAAAGTGGTTGTAAACTGCTAGAACGCTCAAAATTACGGTATTGCATGGTGTAGACTGTGTTTGTTTCTGTGGTCTTATCTGTAGTCGGGTACCTTTGGTACAGCGCCACTCAGGGCTCAGCTGATCTCCTCCTCTTCACCTGCCTGTCAGCGGGGGATCTTGGTCCCTCCTCCCTCTGCAATCCTGGGAGCACAGCGGGCTATGGAAGTGCCGAGGGGGCTCAGCTGATCGCCTCTTCTCCAGCCTGTTAGCGGAGGATCTCAGCCCCCCTCTGCAATGCTCTGATCGCAGAAGAGAAAGCTCAGGCGGGCTATGGAAGCTCAGAGCGGCGCTGTAAGAAGGCATGTGACACTATGGATTACAGAGACACACAACTTTTTCATTATATACTGCTGTAGTGGGATTCTATCAGTTTACAATCACTTCTACTTCACTTCACACTGGCGGGGAGAGGGGGAGAGAAGGGAGCACATCTAATGGCAAGCCCTACCCTGAAAATAAGCCCTACTGTATTTTTGGTGGCCAAAATTAATATAAGACCCGGGCTTATTTTCGGGGAAACACGGTAGCACCTGTGGAGGAATAGTACCCCATCACTGATATTAGTTAAAGGAAAAGCACCCTATTGTTGGTGTTAGTGGGAAGAACACATCTTGAATAGACAGCCCCTTCAGCCAGCTCTCTGTAGAACCAGGGTCTCTCTCACTAACTTCAGGCCCTCTGGTCACCCACCTGGAACCGCATGACAGCACACTCTCTGGATTCGGCCCTCAGATTACCCACCTGAGGCCACATAGCAGCAAGTGCTCGGGGAATCAGCCCCTCTCCCCGAGCCTGATGTAATCCTTTGCTAGGAAAGAAAAGAGCACATGTGCTCCTAGAATATAAATACAGGCACCCAGCATGCATATGGGGCACCTCACCTTGTAATTGGCCAGGGCTTTATAAATATGCATGCTCCCATCTGCATGATTTCTGCCTATTGTCCAGAATGTTCCTTAGTTGCTTGGATACACGGAAACTTCGAGACAGCATGAGTAGCTCCAGAGCCCACTGAGCAGACTACACTAACCGATCACAGCTCTCTGTTAAGCAGACAGCAATTACATTTGCCTAGCTGTCTCATTGTTAAGCAGAGAAACCAAACACTATTCTACACTAATCCTAGCATCTACCTAGGAGGGTGCTAGCTATCAATGCAGACATGTCAGGACATCTGTAAATCCTTGGTGACCAGTATGCCTACACCTTGTCCTGGCTTGCCAGTGAAGTGCCTGAAAACTTCCCCTGCTTCACCACAGGCTTTATGGAGTGTATTAAAAAAAAATGCATATCAATTTGCCTAGTGAAAGTGAATGTGCGTTTATTCTGTATAAATGGGAAAAAAATAATTTTATTCAACTTTTTCCTGTGTTGGTCAAATGTTTTTTATTGATTTAAAATGGAAAATATGACATCTGGCCTCTAGATAGCGCTCAGTGGCGTAGGAAATTCCTATGATATTTAGCACCATCTAGTGATCAGATATGGTATTTCCCTTTTTAAATCAATTGAAAACATTCAACCAGCACAGGAATATAGCTTAATAACATTTGGGTTTTGCCCCTTCACACAGAACAAATGTACATGCACTAACACTGGTTGATCCGCTATGCAAAAATGTTCATTTAAAGTGGTTATAAACCTATATTTTGTTTCTTTAACCATTTCAGCTCCGGAAGGTATTACCCCCTTCCTGATCAAGCCATTTTTTGCAATACAGCACTGTGTTACTTTAACTGACAATTACGCGGTTGCACGATGTTGTACCCAAATAAAATTGATGTACTTTTTTTCCCACAAATAGAGATTTATTTTGATGGTATTTGATTACCTCTGTGGTTTTTATTTTTTCCGCTATAAACAAAAAAAAGAGCGACAATTTTGAAGAAAAAAACTATATTTTTCACTATAAAACATCCAATAAAAAAATGTAAAAAATCTAATTTCTTCATCAATTGAGGCCAATATGTATTCTGCTACATATTTTTGGTAAAAGAAAATCCCAATAAGTGTATATTGATTGTTTTGCGCAAAAGTTATAGCGTCTACAAACTATGAGATAGATTTAGGGGCTTTTTATTTTTTAAAATATTTTTAGCAGGACGATTTTTAGCAGCGATTTTTAGCAGGACTGTGACATTGCGGCGGAAAAATCTGACACTAAGTGACACTTTATGGGGACCAGTGACACCAATACAGTGATCGGTGCTAAAAATGCACTGTCACTGTATTAATGACATTGGCAGGGAAGGGGTTAACATCAGGGTCAATCAAAGGGTTAAATAATTCCCTAGGGAGTGCTTTCTAACTGTGTGGGAGGTGCTTTGACTAAAGGAAAATAGGGATCCATGTTTAGCAGAAACACAAGATCTCCATTTTATCCTCTGGCAGAATGGCAATCTGATTGTTTGCATAGGTAGACCACCATTCTGTCTCTCGTCGAATGATCGCCGGATTCCCAGGGGACATTGGGTGTGCCGGACCCGCTGATTGGATTCCGTTATGTCCAATCACAGCGGGGGCAGGTCTCCGGTGGCACGCGCGTGCTCCCCAGACCAGGAAGAAGGAATCACCTACAGGTACCGCCCTGCCGCAGTATATGTACGTGGGATGGTCCTTAAGCTGTTAATAAAACAAACATGTTATACTTACCTGCTCTGTGTAATGGTTTTGCACAGATCCTTCTCTTCTCAGGCGCCCTGCTGGTGCTCCTGGTTCCCCCCTCCCCACCGAGTGCACACATAGCAAGCCTCTTAGGAATAACGCGTGATAGGTCCTCTTTATGAAGGCGTTTGGGGTCAATAAGACCCCAGATATCTCCTCTATCCTGGAAAGCATAAGATAAAAAAAAAAAAAAAACACATCAATCTCTGCTTTCCAGGGTAAAAAACTGGCAGTGTTTACATCTGCCGACGCTGGAAGTGACATCATGATGTCACTTCCGGCCTCCCAGGAGCATAGAGATGGCCGGGGACCATCCGGTCCACAGGCAGCTCTATGGTAATCCGGCGGCACCACCAGATCTGTTTTTTCTGGATCACCGATCGCACGGGAGAGCCTGGAGAGGCACCGGAGGGTGGTGGGAGTCCCTTTCCCGCTGCCTGTAAAAGCAATCCAGCAGCTCATGAGCTGCTAGGATGGCTTTTACAAGATATGGAATCGCTGGCTGAAAAAAAAAAGATACCAGAATGATGCCTGTAGCTGCAACCATCATTCCAATTTCACCACTTCAAGTCAAGGACGTCACTTCTGGCCTCCAAGGAGCATAGAGATGGCGAGGGACCATTCAGTCCATGAGCAGCTCTATGGTAATCTGGTGGTGCCGCTGGATCTGTTCTTCTGATCCCCGATTGCACTGGGGAGCCTCGAGAGACACCGGAGGGCAGCAGGAGGGGAGGAGGTCCCTTCCCACTGCATGTAAAAACCACCAAGCAGCTATGAGCTGCTAGGATGGCTTTTACAAGATAGGGAATCGGCGGCTGAAAAAAAAAAGATATGGGAATAGAGTTGAGCGAACACCTGGATGTTCGGGTTCAGCGGGTTCGGCAGAACTTCGCGGAAACGTTCGGGTTCGGTACCAAATGTTATCCAAACTTGACCCCGGACCCCGAACCCCATTGAAGTCAATGGGGACCCAAACTTTTCGGCACAAAAATGACTGTAAAAAAGTCCTGGAAAGTGCTAGAGGGCTGCAAAAGGAAGAAAAATGGGAGATGTTATTAGATATGCAATCTGTCCCTCAAAGCAGTAGTAATCTCTACCTAGTCCAGTATCAGATCGTTCTGTAATCAGGATGAAACGTTCGGGTTCGGTACCAAATGTTATCCAAACTTGACCCCGGACCCCGAACCCCATTGAAGTCAATGGGGACCCAAACTTTTCGGCACAAAAATGACTGTAAAAAAGTCCTGGAAAGTGCTAGAGGGCTGCAAAAGGAAGAAAAATGGGAGATGGTATAGATCTACAATCTGTCCCTCACAGCAGTAGTAGTAATCTCTACCTAGTTATTAGATCTGCAATCTGTCCCTCACAGCACCGGCAGCATCCTCTCCCTACACTAACCTGAGAGCATGTGACATGCAGCACTGTGACTCCAGCCTCATATAGAGGCTGGGTCACATGATGCACTGGCCAATCACAGCCATGCCATTAGTAGGCATGGCTGTGATGGCTTTTAGGGAAAACCAGTGAAACGCTTGTTGATTGGCTGCCCTGCAGCTATTCAACATGCGTGCTAAAATACCAGAACCCAGAACCCGAACCCAAACGTTTTTCTCAAACGTTTGGGTTCGGGACACGGACACCCGAAAGTTCGGTACGGACCCGAACTTTACAGTTCGGGTTCGCTCAACTCTATATGGGAATAATGCCTGTAGCTGCAACCATCTTCCCGATATCACCACATAATTTCCAAGATGTCATATGATGGCCTTCCGGCTGGAAGTGGCTAAGGTTAGCTAGCATTGGTGGAGCCAAGGAGGCCTGGTCAGGAGATCTTTCACTGCTTGCCCAGGAACTGCTCGTTTTTTTTCTCTTCCCATGGCCCTTTAAAACTGCAGGGCGTTATCAGAGAAGCATCTGGAACAAATGCATTTCTGACCGTTCTGTTTACCCGACGAAACCAAATCAGACCTGACCCCCGATGTGCCCCGGTTTGTTGGGATTCCATGTGTAAACACTTAACTGCTTTCTTTATGTAGAGCGGGACACTGGTCAGAGGGAGATTATTGCATAAAAAAAGAAAAAACTCTCCTTGTTCTCTCATGCCTCATATCTTGTATTCTTCAAGCAGATCGGCGCCAGTTGCCATAGCAGCGCAGTGCGAGAAAACTCTCACTCAAAGCACCCTGCTTATGTCTGCCATGGAGAAGCAGGCAGATTTCCTGAGCAGCGTGGATGCCTCATTGTTCTCAAGTGTGATTTCTGAGTTTGCTGGATGTAGAAAGATTCAGGCTCACCGGCTAGGCCAAGCGGGGGCTACACTGGGGCCAATGGAACCCCAAGTGGACATAAATTAAACTCTTTTGATTATTGATGATGGTGTTTCATCACATATGGTTTTTATGACATAATTATGTTTGGCTGAAAGGCTCATCCTAAATCGACTACTATGCAGAACTGAGCCCATTCTTAAACATTATATTTAGTGTATAGCTTATCCTGTAGGCCTTCGTGCCACGTACACAATATTGTCAAAAGTATTGGGACACCTGCCTTTACACGCACATGAACTTTAATGGGGTCCCAGTCTTAGTCCGTAGGGTTCAATATTGAGCTGGCTCACCATTTGCAGCTATAACAGCTTCAACTCTTCTGGGAAGGCTGCCCACAAGGTTTAGGAGTGTCTATGGGAATGTTTGACCATTCTTCCAGAAGAGCATTTGTGAGGTCAGGCACTGATGTTGGGCAAGAAGGCCTGGATCCCAGTCTCCGCTCTAATTCATCCCAAAGGTGTTCTATCAGATTGAGGTCAGGCCAGTCAACTTCCTCCACCCCAAACACGCTCATCCATGTCTTTATGGACCTTGCTTTGTGCAGTGGTGTGCAGTCACGTTGGAACAGGAAGGGGCCATCCCCAAACTTTTCCCACAAAGTTGGGAGCAGGAAATTGTCCAAAATGTCTTGGTATGCTGACGCCTTAAGAGTTCCATTCACTGGAACTAAGGGGCCAAGCCCAACCCCTGAAAAACAACCCCCACACCATAATACCCCCTCCACCAAATGATTTGGATCAGTGCACAAAGCAAGGTCCATAAAGACATGGATAAGCAAGTTTTTGTACAATCAGACTGTAATTTGTCGGCAGCTTAAAGGTCATCAGTGAAGCTAAAACTGATAATGAGGAAACACATTGCCTTCTCCATACTGCATAAAGTGCTTTTTTCAAGTTAGAAATTCCATGTACCTAATGTAAGGTTCTGGGCTGATGCATAATTTCCATGCACGCATCAACCTTTTTATTTGGAAGAGGCAGCCATTGGATGAAATGGCATTATGTGAAGTTGTTGGTGAGTGGAAACCTCAGATTAACAACATGCTTTAAATAAATAAAAAAAAAGATGCATCCATTTAAAAGAAAAATGTCTACATTAGAAATAAATACTTTTTAATACATTTTTTTTAATATTTGGAGTTGCTCAAAGTTCTCCCTTAACACTGGCTGGCACCCATAACAGTCCCATTATTATGCAGTCAAGATACATTTTTTATTGGTGCAGTTGTTTGATCAATAATGCAGAATTATTGAGATTTATTATCTTGGTGATGCAATTATTGTAAAACACCCAGGTCAGACGGGGCTTGTTAATGTGACAAACTTGTGAAATAAATTGTTTGGGATGCATCTTAAGGATCAGCCTTTGCCTATTTGCCACATGTTTTTAATTTATATTAATACTTTTTTTTTTTGGGTTCACATTTTATGCAATATGGGAGAGGAACTGTAGAATACAAACCAGGAATTATTTTTGGAAAGGAGTGCAGGAGGTGAGTGTAATGTGTTACTTTTATTTGTGTTGCCCTTTCTCATTTTTGCTGCACCAAAAAACTGTGCCTGCCATTGGGGGTTTTGTTGGCTCATTGCATCTGGTCCATGTACTTTCCACTTATTTTCGGAACTAAATTAGTGTCTAAAAAAGGGCAGCCCCATAGACTTCTGTTTTCTTCAAATAATGCAATAGCAGCTAAGCATTCTGCATGGGCAAAGAGACAGTGTCTGTTTAACATTGGCCTTGTATTGCTATCGGTGTTAATTTTGGCATCAAATTTTTATTTAGTTCTAGTCTTAGACTAGTCTTTTTACTAAAATGCCTTTTTAGTTTTAGTCCCATTTTAGTCATTTGCAATTGTTTTAGTTGTATTTAGTCGAATAAAATCTAATGAGTTTATTTAAATTGTAATACATTATTTAAGCATTTCTACAGAATTTCCTAACTCATTATATACTCCTGGAGTAAAAAAATCGAATATGTTATTATTTATGGTATTAAGGTTTGAAAAAACTCACAGATACTGATTTAGCCACTCTGGATGGTCTGAGGGGGCCTGTAATGATGCACAGTTTTTACCCTGATTTTGATTTTTCCGTAAAATCATTTTTCTGATCAGATTCTGATCTTGATTTATTTTTAAACTACGGTTTTAATTGTGGCTATCGTTATGTTCCGGTTACAATTTGTCTGTGACAGAGAAACGGGTACGTCTTACGAATCGACGATAACGTAATAAACTTCTTTTGTCTTCAGATACCCCGACGGGAAAAAATCTGTGATTAAATCAAGGCTTTTATTCA
>BLSH010164475.1:2110925-2123864 GCA_018402905.1 Glandirana rugosa | reverse complement strand
ACAGGTGGGGGCACTTTGCAGCTAATATCATAGGTGGGGGCACTTAGAAGCCAATATCACAGGTGGGGGTAAATTGCAGCCAATACCACAGGTGGGGGCACTTTGCAGGCCGTATCACAGGTGGGGGCACTTTGCAGCCAGTACCACAGGTGGGAGCACTTTGCAGGCAGTATCACAGGTGGGGGCATTTTGCAGGCAGTATCACAGGTGGGGGCACTTTGCAGTCAATACCACAGGTGGGGGCACTTTGCAGGCAGTATCACAGGTGGGGGCACTTTGTAGGCAGTATCACAGGTGGGGGCACTTTGCAGCCAATATCACAGGTGGGGTATATTGCAGCCAATATCACAAGTGGGGACACTTTGCAGCCAATACCACAGGTGGTGGCACGTTGCAGGCGGTATCACAGGTGGTGGCACGTTGCAGGCGGTATCACAGGTGGGGGGAACTTTGCAAACAGTATCACAGGTGGAGGCACTTTGGAGGCAGTATCTCAGGAGGGGGCACTTTGCAGGCAGTATCACAGGTGGGGTACATTGCAGAGACCCCCCCCCCCCCCGAACTCGGGACAAGTCCTGCACTTACCCCATCCAATAGGCAGGCAGGAGTGTTGCATAGTATGTAGTTTGGCATGCAGACAATCGGGCTGTCAGTCTGCAGAGATCGGCATGCAGAGAGCCGCTGTCTCCATCAGCTCATCGGTCACCAGTCAGGGTCTCTGTGGGAGTGGGAGTCACCGCACTGCACCCAATCACACTAAGCCGCAGGCTCAGGGCAGCCAATCAGACTATGTGTGTGCGCCTGTTCAGCGCACACACATAGTTTTTAATGGCTGACCAATAGGCTCACTACTTGGCTGTCAGGTGACAGCCAAGGAGCCGAAAAAAAAGAAAGTCAATGTACCGGTGTCTCCTGCAGGGGGGCCAGGCTGACTTTTTTTTTCTTTTTAGCCAGCGGGGAGGCGGTGTCCAAGCGCCCCTTATACACCAACCACCCCTGAACGTCTTACCTTTCGACATGAGACTAGCATGCAACAAAACAACGGACAAACGTTTGTCTGAAAATCTGATTGTGTGTACAGGGCTTAAGACTGGGATACCACTAAAGTTCATGTGCGTGGAAAGGCAGGCGCCCCAATACTTTTGTTCATATAGTGTATGTGTTACATCAAGGGGTTAGGATCCTACCACTGACATTTAGCCACACCCATCATTCTATGCAGTTTGGCTGGAAGATATGGTTGAGTTTGTGCACCTATTCTGTTAAAAAAAAAACCCCTCTGGATAGATTTTATAGTCTTACAGATACAACCGACCCTTTGAGGACAACCAAAATGCTGATGCGGCCCGCAATAAAATTGAGTCTCACAGCCCTGATCTAAAGAGTGCCGATGATGCCTTCTTTGATAACACATTGCACACTTTCCTCCTTTTTGCCTTATTCACATGCTTCTAGACAATCAACCAAAGTCATGCGCTCTATAGAACCTCTGATATAAGGTCTGCTGCTATCAACGGCATTGACTCAACCAAGGATGAGGCGCTACATAATAGTTAATCTCTATTTTAATCACAACCGAACACTCATTCTTATCTTCGCCTAAATTTTCTTTAAATAGAGATCTGACCATTACCCCCAATCTGGAATCTGATTTCATGACTGTTCTGTTATGTTCCTAGCTAATTAGTTGAAGCCACCTGCTTGGTCTATCTGGGATACAAAAGATATTTCCCTGTAAAGTTAATGGTGGTAAAAAAATGTAATCACGGAAAAGTATACAAAGACTTATAAGAGGACCCGCTGAGTCGCAAGTCTGTAGAGGAGGGATAAAGTGGCTGCGGCTCTAGAGAAGAGCTGATTGGGCACAGCTGAGCTGGAACGAGAGGCTTTAAATAAAACGGATGTGGATTAGCATATCTGAGCATCTTCAGAACACTCATGACATCCTGACCGGGCATTGAGATAAAGTGCTAACAAGTACTGGCACCTGGGTACTCAAGGCATTGCTGTTACCAGGACACTAATGGCAAGAACTGGGATTGGTTGGCATCGATAAATGGCAATTTGGTCATGTTACATAAGAGAGGGGAAGAGGTTTAGAGGCAGGGACCACGGCCTAGAAGAGGAGCTAGATGAATGAATTTAATAAGCTGTATTTTGGCACAATTATAGACATGAGAGCTGATCAATAGAAATCAAACATTGAGCATGGGTGGGATATCTTGTGTGGCCAGTTCCCATCCGTCAGCATATAGTGACACGTTAATAGAACGCATCTAAATTTCATATGTGCTTCCGTGTGCTGCTCTACACTTTTAGTGCTCATTGATGTTTCTTTTTAAGTGTATATAAAGCCAAAGACTTTTTTTTTTTTTTGGTGGAGTAGGGAAAAATTTAGTGAGCTAAGGTTCTGGCCGGGAACATCATTGATTTAATGTAGCCACATGGCCATATTTGGATAGTCATTGACCGAACATTGGCTTGGGTCAATGATGTCACCAACATCCCCACCTCTTTGCTATGTGCAGCTGTAGGCAGAGGCGGCTCTCTAATTAGGCAAATTAGGCGGTCGCCTAAGGCCTCACACTCACAGGGGCCTCGCAACCGCCTAATTTGACACTGACACCAGCACCGAGATAGAGAGTACTGACACCAGCACTTTAAAGCTCTTAATATATGCAATTTATAAAGTTAATTTTTTATCGCTTGAATTATTTTTCCCATTATGAGCGTGATTAGGGCCTCATGTCTAGTTTTTGCCTAAGGCCTCACAAAGCCTAGAGCCGCCTCTGGCTGTAGGGTACAGAATACCCTGGCTGCAGCTGGTTTAAACAGTTGCCTGCTATCATTTGACAGCTTCTGACTCATCACTAGTTAAAGCGGAACTTCACCCAAAAGGAGAAGTTACTCTTTATGTTTGCCCCCCCACTCCTCTTCTTTCTTTGGAACTTTCTTTTTTTTTGGGAGCAGGTAGTTAGTTTTGACAGTTACCTGCTCCCCACCTCTGCTGGAATTGCCCAAGCAATTCCACTAGAAGTCCCCCCTCCCCACCCGCAACCTTCTGGGACACGTCACAGGTCCCAGAAGGCTGTGGGGAAGGTTTTTAACAAGTGTGACTGAAGGTGCAATTTCTCAACTAGGATGTATGATGGTGTTTTGTGTACTGACCACCCACGAGGAGCCAGGAATAAAGTTTTTACCAAAAGTCAACATAATCTCGTGATACACCACCAACACCAAGTCAATGCATCACAATTATCAGCTTTTTCAATTGGTTGTTACTTGTTAGGCTGCCAACAACCAACTAAAGGGGTTATTCAGTGATTGGTGGTTTTGTTTATAGAACCGTGTTAGAGTAAAGCCCCGTACACACGGTTCGACAATCGCACGTACGACCGTGTCGAATCGTATGTTGGCTGTTGTATGTAGCATACTGACTGCACTACACGATCGTACGGCCGGGGAAAGAACGTTCAGGTGCATGTAATTAGCATCCAGCCATTCCTGACTTTGGGCACGCGTGTTTTGCACAATACAACTTTGTTGTACCAACTTCTCTGTACACACGATACAACGGTCGTATGAGAGCTTGTGGGTACGACCAAGTTTTCTAGTCTGCTCATACAACTCCCTTGTACGACCGTCGCATGTTAGACTGTTCAAATCGCGCATATGAACGATCGATATCGCATACAACAGTCGTGAGTACGACCTGTTGTATGCGCTCGTCGAACTGTGTCTACGAGGCTTAAGTGTTAAGGTTAGGTTCCTCTTGTTCCTCAGTATCTAACTTTATGGTCCCAACTATCAAGAGGCTGTTTTTTGGAAAAAAGAACAAGTCCAGGATAGAGGAAGTGTTTGTGACCCTCAAAATCCTATTATAGCCCATTTCACCCTAACAAAACACATTATTTGAATCTTCCTCATAGACTACATAGCATTTTAACACAATTTCAGCAAAGTGAAAACTTCCAATTTTGCTTGCTTTTAGTTTTTCAGTCTGCCTGACTCAACTAATAGTCATGCACAACTATTAGTCCAGGTATTATCCAACTTTACCCCTAACCTCTTTTTCCCACTTTAGATCACATCCCAGCATTAATTTGTCCTTTTAGGCCTAGCTTACATTTGCAATTGGGGTTGGTAAACACAGATGGGAGAGCTGAATTTTTATCCCCCAACTGTCCCCCAAGCTGAAATGGTAACCATACGGATGTATTCATATGTTGCAGCCACCATGCTTTTTATTGCATTGCAAAGATTCGCATTTGAAGGGCAGTACTGACAGGCAGGAAATAACGCTTTCGTGCCCCCTTTCAAACGACCTCTGAAAAGCGTTCCACAGCTTCTCCGAGAGCTAATGCAAGTCTACATGAGCCCTAACTTTGTTTCTATAACAAGAAAACTATTTTATTAGGTCCTGAGACATCTTTACAAGGTCTGTAAAATTCTTGTGGGGGGCGATTGCTGGGACGAGGGATCAGCAGGGACGCCTAGGATAGTTCCTGATGATAAAGACATGCCTTCCAGAACTACATCTCCCATAATCTGGTGCAGCTGTGCATGGTAGCCAATCAGCTTCTAACTTCAGCTTGTTTAATTAGCTTTTATAGAAACATACTTACCTAGGTGGATGCAGCATTGCTCCGATGCTGCATCTGTCCCCCGCCGGCTCTAAAACTGAGAACCAAGCGATCAAACACCGCTGATCACTCGGTTCTCACAGCTCCCAGAGCAGAGAGCCAGTGACTGTCAGTCACTGCTCTGCCCCCTCCCTGCTCACTAGAATACTGGGCTTGGGAGGGGGCAGGAGCGGCCGGCTTAGGCTCTCAGCAGCTCACCAAGAGGCTGAGCCCATGCTAGTCCAGGCACGTGGGCATATCCCGATCATATGGTCGCGATCTTTCCAGAGCCTGGACCAGCTCTGTGACGTCAGCTGACAGCAGGCTTTAGTCAGGTGTCAGTCCCAGAAACGCACATGTCCCTCTCATATGAACAGATACATATAAAAGTCGAGGCCACACTCTAATGATGTCAACCATTCAGTTTATTTCAAAATCACCCGCTTCTGCAAAGTTCCCGCCCTTGGCCGTGTTTCACCCAGGCTAGGCTTAATCATGAAGGCCTCCACAATAAACACCATCCAGGTGAAATGTGTTGAAGTGCATGACCAAAGGAGGGGACTGTGCAGAAGCCGGCGATTTTGGAAAAAACTTAATGGGTGATGTTATCAGAGTGCTTCCTTGACTAAATATGTGGAAAAAAAATTGGTTTTGTTTAGTTTTGGATAGATTCGTTATGTTCCTAAATTTGGTTTGTGGATTTGTTTCATAATTGTTTAGTTTAGTTTTGTTTAATTTAAATTTCTAACGGATTTTCAGAACAATTCAAATTTGGATTGGTTGAAAATTGTTGGGCTGATTCGAATTCTGTGTTAAGAATAGCTGGATGTTTAGCACCTGGCTGGGAAGCTGGCCGCCACGCCCTTAACGAACGCTGAGAGTTGAAATGTAAACAAAAGAATGCCGGCAATAGAGAATTCAGGAAAAAAAAACAGTGTGGAGCCCTCCCCCCAACCCATACCAGGCCCTTTCCAAAATAAAAAAAATGGCGTGGGGTCACCCCCAAAATCCATACCAGGCCCTTATCCAGACATGCAGCCCAGCAGACCAGGAAAGGGAGGGGACAAGCGAGCGTGTCCCCCCTCCTGAACCATGCCAGGCCACATGCCCTCAACATGGGGGGGTGCTTTTAGGCAAGGGGGACTCTGCCCCCCCACCCCAAAGCACCTTGTCCCTATGTTGATGGGGACAAGGGCCTCTTCCCCACAACCCTGGGTGTTGGTTGTTGGGGGCTTTAACAAGGGGGCCCCCAGATCCACGCCAATATTTTTTAAAAAAAATTGTGTGGTGTTCCTCCCAGAATTCATACCAGACCCTTATCCGAGCATGCAGCCCGACAGGTCAGTAAAGGGAAGGGACGAGCAAGATCACCCCCCGCCCTTCTGAACCATACCAGGCCACATGCCCTCAACATGGCCTGGCATGCATTCTGAAAATGTTTGAGTTCATTAGAAAATGATTATACAAAACCAAAGTTCAATGAAATTTGTTACTATTTCACTCGGAGATTTGGATGCATCCGGATCCCGAATAACCAAAAATTTGTCCAAAACGAGTTGCACACGTCTAGCCTTGACTTTTATACCTTTGTGTTCACGTGGAGCTGGCTTCATTTGTGGGTAAATGTGCATTTATTGGAGAGATATACGGATTATGCTTTTTCTTTCATTGCCCACACGTAAACTTTATGTCTTGTTACAATTTCCAGTGGCTAACGTTAGCAGTTTGCTGAATGATCTCCTTGTTGCCTGAGGGAATTGCTCTTTCAAGCCAGAGGTTTCCTTTAATTCATGCTGGAAGACTATACAGTAGCCGGATCGTGAAAACACATCAATCACATTTTGCTTTCGAGCGGAACAAAAGGTTTCGGAAATAACCTGAGAATTTATTTCTCTAATTAAGTGGATAGAGTAAATCTTAAAGGTTAGCGGGTTACAGAAGCGTGTCCACCTGGGAGTCTGTATGATAACGACGGTGAAGAATAGATAATAGCGCTCAGTGTTAATAATCCAGCTGTTTTCAGCTTTAAATCAAAACGCTCAATATCTTTCTGGCCTTCTGACACATCTTGATTCAAACAAAAGATATTTCTCCTAATGAGAGGAAGAAGTCCCAATAAAGTGTAGCTTTGTGACCCGTGGCAGAAATTAAACTTGTTTGGCAAAGTTTCACAACATACAAGATGGCATGTTAGGCCCCGTTCACACCTGAGCGATTTTCTGATTGAAGCTTGTAACTCTAAAACGCTTAAAGTGGTAGTAAACCCTCCTATCATTTTCAGCCAAGGAAGCTGCCATCTTGGCCTCTGTTTAATCTACAACTGCCATGATGCTGCACATGTGATCAGCTATGACACCAGCCATTGGATGGTTTGACAGTTTGGTTTAGAGCACAGCCAATGGGAGTGTTACATTTCGGGCACATGCCGGAAATGTGACTGGTTTTTAACCTGTTAAATGCATGGGTTTACTACCGCTTTAACCACTTCAGCCCCGGAAGGATTTTCAGCTTTAGGACCGGAGCCCTTTTTGCGATTCAGCGCTTTAACTGAAAATTGCGCGGTCCTGCGGCGTTGTACCCAAACAAAATTTGCGTCCTTTTTTCCCACAAATAGAGCTTTCTTTTGGTGGTATTTGATCACCGCTGCGTCATTTCTGATCACCGCTATAAACAAAAGAAGAGCGACAATTTTGTAAAAAAACCCAAATTTCTTACTTTTTGCTAGAATACAAATCCAAAAAAAAAATATAGAAAAACTTTTTTTTCACCGTTTTTGGCCGATTTATATTCTTCCTCATATTTGCGATAAAAAAAAATCGCAATCGGCGTTTATTGATTGGTTTGCGCAAAAGTGGTCGCGTTTACGGATGATGAGAATTCATTTTTGTTTTTTTGTTTTTTTTATTTTTTACTAGTAATGGGGGCGATCTGCGATTTTTAGCAGTACTGCGATATTTCAGCGGACATGGCGGACCATTTTGACACTTTTTTGGGACCATTGGCATTTATACAGCGATCAGTGCTATAAAAATGCACTGATTACTGTGTAAATGCCATTGGCAGTGAAGGGGTTAACCTGCAGGGGGCGCTCTATGGGTTAAGTATGTTCCCTGGGCGTGTTCTAACTGTATGTGGGCTGCCCTAGCTGGGGAAGGGAAGTGGTCACAGCCTTCGTATACAGGAAGGCTGTGATCACAGCCCTTCCCCCTCACACAGAACGGAGGTCCGTGTTTACTTACACAGACCTCCATTCCTTTGCTCCAGGGGGGGGCATCACGGGTGGCCGGCGGAGATTGACTCCGCCGCACCCGTTCCCTGGCCCTCCCCGAACACAGTGAACTCCGGCGGCACGCGCGCGCTCACTAGGCTCGATCCCGCGGCCGCCGTCGTATGATGGTGATTTGCGCAGGAGAGCCAGCTTGTCGCCGTCAATTGCCGATCGACGGTCGGCAAGCGGTTAACAAGCCAAATCCCATTCATTTCATTGGCCCCTGTTCACATCTGAGCGTTCCATTGCCTGAAGCAAAACGCTTGCCGCTCAAAAAAGCTTCTTTTTTGGCAGATTACAAATGTTCTTGGTCCCATAGACTTCAATAGAAACACCTGAAAAAAAGGAGGGCTTAAAAAAATAAAAAATAAAGTAAAAAAAGTGTTTGTCCCAATTTTGTATGTGGGTTGGTCGAGGAATGCAAGTATGCCCACTGCATCCAAGGGTTGAAGTTCTGCTTTAATCCTTCACCTGGTCTTGGGTTCACTTCAAGTTCCAGACACAGATCAATAATGGTGCCAAAAGGCAATAGGCATCATTCATAGTAAACTGATTTTTAGGAGGCATCAGGAGCAGCCGGTCCATAAGGGGGGTAGGGGAGCAGCCTCCCCCCTAGTTTGCATGCGAGATGCATGCCGGGCATCGGAATAATACGTTTTTTTTTTCGAGCACAAGATTAGAGCCTGAGGCTCTAATTGGCTTGAAAAAGGTTGGGCTTGGGGCACAGTGAACTCACCCACTTGTGACAATAGTGAATTAATATTCGCTATTGTCTTCCGAGTTCTCCTCCCGGCCAATCAGGACAGGAGGCAGATCGGTTTATCTGGGGGAGAAGCAGTGGAAGCCACGGAGGGACCGTGCCGTGGAGCGGTGGGTGTGGGGATCGTGGATCAGTGAGTGTGGAGACCGTGGAGGGGTGAGTGTGGGGACTGTAGAACGGTGAGTGTGGGGGGACCATGGAGCGGTGACTGTGGGGGGACCGTAGAGCGGTGAGTGTGGGGACCGTAGAGCGGTGAGTGTGGGGGGACCATGGAGCGGTGAGTGTGGGAGAACCGTAGAGCGGTGAGTGTGGGGGGACCGTAGAGTGGTGAGTGTGGGGGGACCATGGAGCGGTAAGTGCGGACCTGGGGGGGTTTGTTTGCCGCCCCCCGAAAAAAAAGTTTAGCACCAGCTGCCACTGGGAGGCATGGATGATTTATCCTAACTCTCAACACTCTCAACACATTGTAGTTGATGCAACCTTGTTTGCTGGTCGTTGTTTGTTGCTAACTTTAGCGCTAGTGTCCATGGACTTTTGTTTTGCTTCTAAAATACATTTGTGAGGCATTTTTAAAGACCCTTGTATGCAAATTTTGAATTTTGAAAAATACATAAAAAAAGAAAATTCTGGCAGTCAATAAAACCCACTTAGTGGAGAACAGAGGGGTTTATTTGCTAGACTTTCCACATAAATCCCGTTATCTTCACCGCATTCTGTGCTCAACGCCTTTTCGCCAGTAGGAGACAGATTTTTTTTTTCAATGAGATGAGCTTTAGTTCTGCACATTTATTCCATCAACAGTTCTATAGGCAACTCAATAAAAGCAATGTGCTAGCGTTCATTTTAAAAGCAATGGCCCCATAAAGGGCTTTATTTACAGCCTGATGACCATTTCACAGTCCTGTGCTCCTTGTCCCGAGCAGGAGCTTTAGATGGCCGTTAAGCTGAGTTCTGCCTGTTTTTTTTTCCACCCTGGAAAACACTATTTCCATAATATATCTCTCACAATTAGAAGATGAAGGCAAGGAGGTGACCAGGCTGTACTTAATACCTGGTTACAGAACTCTAAAGTTATCAGCCTGGTTGCTCTCTTTGACAAGGCTTTCAAACCCTTTGGACTGGCTGGACAAAATGAGACATTTTTGGCAGACAACACAGCTCCCATATATGTACAGTGGGGAAAATAATTATTTGATTCCCTGCAGATTGTGTAAGTTTGCCCACTTACAAAGAAATGAAGAGTCTATAATTGTTATCATAGGTGTATTTTAAATGATAGACACAGAACATCAACCAAAAATCCAGAAAAAATACATGGTACAAATGTTATAAATTGAGTTGCAATTCAGTGAGTAAAATAAATATTGATCCCCAAGCAAAACATGACTTAGTGCTTGGGGGAGAAACCCTTGTTGGCAAGCACAGAGGTCAGATGTTTCTTGTAGTTGGTGACCCTCTCAGGAGGAATTTAGGTCCACTCTTCTTTACAAATCTTCTCTAAATCTTTAAGGTTTCTTGGCAGTCTCTTGGTAACTCAAAGTTTCAGCTCCTTCTATAAATTTTCTATAGGATTAAGGTTTGAAGGACTAGGCAACTCCATGACCTTAATGAGCTTCTTCTTGAACCACTCTGTTTGGGTCATTGCCATGCTGGAAAACCCATTCATGACCCATCTTCAGTGTTCTGGGTGAGGGAAGAAGGTTCTCATCCAAGATTTTACAATACATGGCCCCTCCATTGGCCTCTCAATGCGGCAAAGTCAGCCTGTAACTTTAGCAGAGAAGCAGCCCCAAGGCATCAACTTTCCACCTCCGTGTTTGACTGTAGGGATGGTGTTCTTAGGGTCATAGTCAGCATTTTTCTTCCTCCAAACACGGTTAATCAAGTTAATGACAAAGCTCAATTTTGACCACAGCACTTTCTCCCAATCCTCTGAATCATTTAGATGTTCATCAGCAAACTTCAGATGGGCCTGTACATTTGTACCATGTGTTTTTTCAGGAATTTTGGTTGATATTCTGTCTCTATCATTAAAATACACCTATGATACAAAAAAAATATAGAACCTTAATTTCTTTGTAATTGGGCAAACTTACAAAATCTGCAGGGGATCAAGTAATTATTTAACCACTGTATTTCAGCTGTGTATTTAGCTATTTGCCTGGAGCTTGAATTAAAACAATATATATTTTTAACAAGCAGTAAAGTTTTAAAACAAAACTTCACTGACCCCCGTAGTTGCATGCACGGTAGTGTAATGGATCCTCAAAGTTCAGCAGTGAGGTCATTTGAGTTAAAGTGGATGTAAACTCACAACTCACCCAGTATAAACGAATGACACAGTATTAATGTATCTGTACATGCAAGCCTCCTGCATGTATCCCTTCCTTGCAAATGTCACCCACTTCAGCAGTAGCAGCCTTGCAAAACTCTAGAATCAGTGGGTGTCTCTCTTTGCTGGAGCTCGGTGGGTGGAGTTGTGATGCCACAAGACTCCCTCCCCACCTCTATATTGAGAGCTGCAGGAGAAAAGAAGGGGGAGTGTGAAGCTCTGTATGCTCCGTGCAAGAGATAAGGAAATGACCTGTCACTCACACAGCAGGGAAGACTCGTCTCCTATTTCCCAGTTAGACGATCTTTCTCTTACTGAAAAAAGATAACAGGATTGCTCAGAGCTGGATTAACTCTTCGTGGCAAGACTGGGCACAGATGACATGACAAGCTTTACTCTAATAGGCAGAATTGTTAATTTTTTTTTTTTTCGAGTTTACATCCACTTTAAGTCTCAGCACTCTGCTACCCCAACCAGCCAGGTCATTTCAGGGAGAGGGAATCAGGGGTTAGAAGGTGCAAATTGTAAAGAAATAAGTTATTGGTAGAAATGGTATCCAAGATATGTTTTGATTTTCCCCAGCATGTCCAGGTTTCTTCATCTCCCCACGTCTTCTTCTCACTCCAGCTGGTCAGACCTTTTAGCAGGCTGCATGGAAATGTGGTTAGATTCATTAGGGTTAACTCTTAGAGAATTTTCTAGTGTTGGTTTCTCACATGAGGCCTGGCTCCACTCATAGTCACTTATGGCAAATCTCTTGGTTATCCAATGATCCCACTGCCAGGCTCCTTCACCAAGGGATAGAAACCTTTTTTATGAGGAGCCCCTGATGAGTAAGGTTTTCCATCAAAACGCACTGAGTTGAGGGAGTCTGGCAGTGGGATCATTGGATGACTAGTAGCATCTTGAGAAAGACTATGCTGGGTAAAACCAAACCAAAGGCTTGGATAGCAATCCCACTTTCGAATCCACAGACATGTGCATGAGTTGAAAGGTAATGAAATTACATGAGGTCGGAAGACTTGGAACTACAGAATTGTGAGCTTGCAGTGCGAGTTGCATTCAGTACCAGGACAAGGTCATCCAGCCGCCAGGGCAAAAATATTAAACCTCACCCCACTTTCGCTGTGGGAAGTTAGGTGGGTAGAAGAGAGGTGGTTGAGAGGAAGATGAAGATTGAGTTGGAAAGTGGGTGCTGTAACATGGGGAGGTGTGGTGCATGGCACAGAGGCATTGTAATGAAATGTGGGTGTGGATGAATAGAAGGGAAGTCCTCTGACCAGAGGGGATATGGGAAGTGGGTGTTGATTGGAGGAGGGAGAGTTTTAGTCTGGAGGTGCTGTATTCGGGGAGAGAACATGAGGTGGTATGGGGAAAGATTTAGGGTGTCAGGAAGCCATTGTGAGGGTGTGTATAAAATACCCTCATGTGATAAGCAAGGCGCAGCTCCCCTCACTATTTTCCCCCTCCCAAATACTGTAAATACATTGTGCCCAGGGCAACTTCCTCACATCGACGTCTGGTCACTTCCACGGGTACGACTGGGTACAGGTGTCAGTTCTCACTTATATTATCTGTGCACTTGTAGACTTGACCTGGTTCCTCATTACCTTCTTTCACCGGACCAGATTACTTAAGTTCTTACCAAACTCCTTGTGTTTCTACTCAAACTGAACCGGGGTTTCAAGAGGTCTAGAGTTAGGTTAACTCGTAGACACCCTACACGTCATTTTGTTCAGACTAGGTACCTCCGGAGTAGAGTTTTGAATGTCTTGAATTTCCTAGACGATGACTGTCAGGTGATGACAAGTTTTACGTCAGTCCCTAACCTGTTACCCCCCGTCCTTTCCTTCAACGGGACCCGTGTTACATAAATGTCATAAACCCTCCCCCTTTTATCACTCCCCTCGACGCGGAACGAATAGTGTACTCCCATAAAATATGTGTGGGAGTGTTA
>BLSH010164475.1:2080989-2101280 GCA_018402905.1 Glandirana rugosa | reverse complement strand
GTTCTCTGATGAGGAACGTAATGATGGGGAAGTTTTTGAAATGATAAGGGGGGTTCTAATATGAAAGAGAGATTTTGATATGAAGGAGGGGGGACTTCTCATGTGATGGGGGGTAGGGGAGAAGTGGTTATTTCTTGGAACGGAAGGAGAACGGCCACATGTTCCTTACAAAATGTACAGCTGAGCTGATTAGCTCATCTACATCTCATGCAGCATTATAAGGCGCCCTTCACTTGTGTTCTTCTTCTGTTTTACTACACAACTGGACCTTATGTGTCCCCTGTGACCGCGCGGCACCCTTTTCCAGTTTGGCCGTACAAATGTTTGGGTCTTCGCTGGTGCCAAATTTTGTAATTAATTGGTGTTCTGTAATTCTCCTGAGGAAGCCAATTTTGGCAAAACATGTTGGGGCCACGTACTATTCTATGACCATCTTTTGTAAAAAAGTTTTATTAATTGGATACATGTCTACCGCTACATGGTTGGATTTTAATGTGTATAAATAAAATGTAATTAATTGGTGTTCTGTAATTCTCCTGAGCAAGCCAATTTTGGCGAAACATGTCTGGCCCCGTACTATTCTATGACCATCTTTGGAAAGAAGTTTTATTAACTGGATACATGTATACCACTACATGGTTGGATTTTAATGTGTATAAATAAAATGTAATTAATTGGTGTTCTGTAATACTGCCGAGGAAGCCAATTTTGGCGAAACATGTCAGGGTTACACACTATTCTACGACCATCCTTTGTAAAGAAGTTTTATTGATTGGATACATGTATACCGCTACACGGTTGGTTTTTAATGTGTATAAATAAAATTTAATTAATTGGCGTTCTGTAATTCTCCTGAGGAAGCCAATTTTGGCAAAACATGTCGGGCCACGTACTATTCTATGACCATCCTTTGTAAAGAAGTTTTATTAATTGGATACATGTATACCACTACATGGTTGGATTTTAATGTGTATAAATAAAATTTAATTAATTGGCGTTCTGTAATTCTCCTGAGGAAGCCAATTTTGGCTTAAATATGTTGGGGCCACGTACTATTCTACGACCATCCTTTGTAAAGAAGTTTTATTAATTGGATGCATGTATACCACTACATGGTTGGATTTTAATGTGTATAAATAACATTTAATTAATTGGCGTTCTGTAATTCTCCTGAGGAAGCCAATTTTGGCGAAACATGTCGGGGTCACGGTTGGATTTTAATGTGTATAAATAAAATGTACATGTTTTATATTTAAGTGTTTATTATTGTCTATGGGCACCGCTATAATCCCACAAATTCCTGCTATTCCCATATATTGACCAGAGATGAGGTGCCGGATACTATGCTGTCACCTGGCCTGAAGACCACTGTTTGATTCTTGGAATGTCTTTATTCATTCTTTTACATTGTATTTTTTTATTTATACTACAGATTTTTTTTTTTTTGTTTTTCTGGGCAGTGAAACATTCAATGTGTCCCTCGTATTTAAAAGTTAGGAGACCCCCTGATCTATGCTGCTGAAAAATCATTTAAAATTCCCCTTTAAATATTTAGTAAAAAAACTTCTAAAAGTTTAGCAGTCGGCGAGCGTTATGCTAGCGCGTGAAAAATAAATGAAACCATTTGCCGACGCAGCTGTTAAGAGTTCAGAGCTTCGGCGCCGTCCACGAAGATAAAACAGCAGCCCGACCGCAAACAACATTAAGGCTGTCATCCTATAAGAAATAGAAAACGTTTCACGAATTGTTTGGGTCAACACTACAGAAAAAGATCATTAATAAAAGCGAGGGGGGATTATATCATTCCGGGAGAGAGGAATTAATCCCTAACTGTGCGAGCTGCATTGATGTCTGCGTAACAAATCCCCACCAGCAAACCCTATCCATCACCCTAATGAGCAATAAAATTCAATCCTTAATTGATGAAAACATTTTTAATCAAAAGTATGAGGCATTTCGTACCCTTGAGTAAGAAGTAGAAGCTTTTCATCTTTAGCCAATGTTTCCACGTGCAGCGGGCAGTCAAAGATTTTCCTGATATACGAGTTGGCGAGGTAGCATAGTTAGAGGTAGCTGCTTTATAGGCACATTCTTGTGCCGAGCGATGGCAGAAGAATGGACCGGTAGCAATGTACACGACGATGAATGGTAAATGTATTGTGGTGTACTGCAGCACTGGTCAACGGGCATCTACGACAACTGTACGTTGGGGTGCAATTCTAGATGAATGGCACCACGTAATGTCATGTGCCATCCTGTGTTGTCCTTTCAACCCCAAATCCAATTACTGTCCAAATCGTGTAACCTTCACCTCCGTAACTAGAGTTGAGCGAACCCGTGGATGTTCGGGTTCGGTGGGTTCGGCCGAACTTCGGAAAAAAGTCCGGGTTCGGTACCGAACTTGACCAGAACTTTACCCCGAACCCCATTGAATTCAATTGGGACCCGACATTTTCGGCACAAAAATGACTGTAAAAGAGTCCTGGAAATTGCTAGGGGGCTGCAAAATGATTTTAGAACAATAATCTGTCCCTTACAGCAACAGCAGGAACCTGACCCTATAGAACTAGGAGATGATTTTAGAACAATAATCTGTCCCTTACAGCAACTGCAGGAATGTGACCCTATAGGACTTGAAGATGATTTTAGAACAATAATCAGTCCCTTACAGCAACAGCAGGAACCTGACCCTATAGAACTAGGAGATGATTTTAGAACAATAATCTGTCCCTTACAGCAACAGCAGGAACCTGACCCTATAGAACTAGGAGATGATTTTAGAACAGTAGAACAGAGCAGTAGACTCTACCTAGTGCAGTCAGATCTTTCTGTAATGCAGGATGAGATCTGCAATCTGTCCCTAAATCTGTCCCTAAAAGCAGTAGTAGTATTAATCTCTACCTATCTATCTGCAATCTGTCCCTCACAGCACCGGCAGCATCCTCTCCCTACACTATCCAGAGAGCATGTGACATGCAGCACTGTGACTCCAGCCTCATATAGAGGCTGGGTCACATGATGCACTGGCCAATCACAGCCATGCCATTAGTAAGCATGGCTGTGATGGCTTCTAGGGAAAACCAGTGGAACGCTTGTTGATTGGCTGCCCTGCAGCTATTCAACATGCGTGATCAAATACCCGAGCCCAGAACTTGAACCCAAACTTTTTTGCAAATTTCTGGGTTCGGGTCCAGGTCATGGACACCCCAAAGTTCGGTACGGACCCGAACTTTACAGTTCGGGTTCGCTCAACTCTATCCGTAACATCTCCAAAATACGCCAATTTTTAGATGTTGAAACCACTAAGCAATTTATTCACTCTCTTGTTATCTCTCGACTTGACTATTTTAACTCCCTCCTCACTGGCCTACTTCTTCACAAGCTATCCCCTCTTGGTTCTTGAATGCTACTGCCAGACTCATCCACTCTACCAACCGTTCAGTGTCCACCACTCCTCTCTGCCAGTCCCTCCATTGGCTTCCCATTGCCCAACAAATAAAATTCAAAACATTAACATAACATACAAAGTCATTTAGAACTCTGCCCTGAGCTACATCAACAATTTTGTCTCCAAATTTCACAAAAACCGTTCTCTCTGCTCCTCCCATGACCTCCTGGTCTCAAGCTTTCTTGTCTCCTCCTCCCATGCTCGTTTCCAGGACTTCTGCAGAGTCTCACCCATCTTTTGGAACTCCCCATCCCAATCTGTCTGGCTATCTCCTACTCTGGCCACTTTTAAGTGATCCCCAAAAACTCATCTCTTCGGGGAAGCCTATCCTGCCCTCAGCTAATAACCCAACCTTCTATTTCTCCCATCAGTTCATCCCTCACAGTTATACAAGTCTGTTCCACCAGCCCCTCCCTATTAGATTGTAAGCTCCCAGGTGCAGGGCTCTTGTTATCTCTCGCTTGACTATTTTAACTCCCTCCTCACTGACCTACTTCTTCACAGGCTATCCCCTCTTTGGTCTATCATCAATGCTACTGCCAGACTCATCCATCTTTTCAACCGTTCAGTGTCCGCCACCCATCTCTGCCAATCCTTTCACTGGCTTCCCATTGCCCAACAAATACAATTCAAAACATTAATATACAAGGTCATTTACAACTCTGCCCTAAGCTTCATCACCAATCTTGTCTCCATATTTCACCCAAACCGTCCTCTCCGTTCCTCTCATGACCTCCTGCTCTCAAGCTTTCTTGTCTCCGCCTCCCATGAGTCTTTCCCATCTTCTGGAACTCCCTATCCCAATCTGTCCAGCTATCTCCCAGTCTGTCCACTTTTAGGCGTTCCCCGAAAACTCATCTCTTCAGGGAAGCCTCTCCTGCCTTCAGCTAATAACCACATTTTCTATTTCTCCCATGAGTTCATCCTTCACAGTTATTACCTTTTGTTCCACCAGCCCCTCCCTATTAGATTGTAAGCTCCCAGGAGCAGGGCCCTTCTAACCCTCTTGTATTGAATTGTATTGTTGCTGTATTGTCTCCCTTTATATTGTAAAGCGCTGCACAAACTGTTGGCGCTATATACATCTGGTATAATAATAATAATAGCCATGAGTGGTACCCAATGCAGTAAGTTAAAATATACCTTCACCCTCCCCAGCCATGTTCCAGCATTCCCCTCCTACTCTCCCACAACTGGAATTTTTTTATATTACATTTTTAGAGGAACATATCCCCTCAATTGTTGGATTCTTGCCTTGGCGAGAATGATGTATCAACTGCCCCCAAGCCTCTTAGAATGCTTATGTCAGGAATCAGCAGAAAGTGTGGCCAGATCTGTGTGGCTACACTTAGAAACTGATACCAAATTATATATAGTACAGTAAATGTATTAACAATAAAACAAAAGACATCCACACATCAAACAGGAAACACGTAAGTGTGAAGATTGGTCAAAGCAGTGGAGACTGCAGTTCAATATTTCTAAATGTAAAATAATGCATCTAGGGAAAAAGAATCCCCTTAGAGAGTACAGCATTGGGGGCACAGTGTTAGCCAGCACTACAGAAGAAAAAGATTTGGGGGTGCTTATTTCAGATGATTGCAAAATGAGCAAACAGTGTAACCAGGCAGTGGGAAAAGCAAATAGAATTCTGGGATGTATCAGTAGAGGGATCACCAGCAGGAGGAAGGAGGTTCTGATTCCTCTATATAGATCTTTAGTGAGACCTCACTTAGAATACTGTGTCCAGTTCTGGAGACCTCACTTACAAAAATATATTGATAAGATAGAACGAGTTCAGAGACGGGTAACAAAAATGGTGAAAGGTCTGGGGGATAAAACATATCAAGAGCGACTTCAGGAACTTAATATGTACAGTCTGGAGGAAAGAAGGGAGAGGGGAGACATGATTGAAACCTTTAAATTCATCAAGGGGGTGAATAAGGTTCAGGAGGGCAGTCTTTTCAATATGAAACCAAAATCAAGAACACGGGGACATGACCTCAAACTAACTGGGGGGAAGTTCAAAACTAATCTTAGAAAGTATTATTTTACTGAAAGGGTGGTTGATGATTGGAATAAACTACCAACAGAGGTTGTGAGACAGTCAACAGTAAATGGCTTTAAACAAAAAAATAAAAAAAAAAATAAAAAAAAAAAATAAATAAATAAAAAGGGGCAGACTCGATGGACTACTCAGTCTTTTTTCTGCCGTCACTTTTCTATGTTTCTATGTTTCTATAAGGTACAAGTGAACCATAACCGTATAACCAAAATACCTAACTGAGTAACAGGAAGCCTAACAAACTAACACTATACAATATGTAAAAAATATATGCAAAATGAGGAACATGGCTAAGACCAGAGGTGCAAGGAGGGGGGAATCGGGGCTGAGTTCAGGGATAAGGGGAGCAAAGGTAAGGCAGCAGGGTGCCGGGTACAGGATGAAGGGTTAGAGCAAGATCAAGAGCAGGATAAATGGCAACAGCATCAAATTTAGCATAGCAAGCAAATCAAAACACTAATACAAGGTGTATCAGCAGAAGAGGGAATTAAGTACTCGCCCAGCAGCCAGCATCAGGTGGAGACTGATTAGTGGTTGATGGAAGACACCCACTGGTGGACACCAGAACTACAACCTCCATCCCCCAGCAGGTGAATTAAGTCCTGACAGCTTATTCTCAGCTCATTCTTATCTCATCTCAGGAGGCCTTGGTGTACTCCACAGTGCATGCACCATGGACACCATTGGTGTCATCAACGGAGAGTCTATCTCTTCCTGGTTCTTGCAACTTGCCCCCCAATGGCCCACTACAGTGCACGTGTGTCATTAGGGAGCTGTCCACCAGAACCCAGAAGACACAGCAGGCTTCTGATGAAGCCAGAGAAAAAGATTGTGGTACAGGACTAGGTGAGCAGTAGCAGAGCAGTGAATCCCTACAGGTTAGGACCTTCTTTAAGGACAGTAGGATTTAGACAGAGAGAACAAGTGGTTCTCAAGAGGGCCAAAGGCACGCTAGTAAACAGAGAGCTCAATAGCGTGTATAATAACATGGAGTCAGCGGTCTGATCCAATCTGTTGGGTCTCCAATGGAAAGGATACACACCATTGAGGTCACCTCGTGCTAGCTCTCATTTGATCCTTTTGGGTACTTTGCCCCTCCTCTAGTATTCCTTGTTTGAAAGCAGGACTGTTTTGCTTGGCTTATGTGTAATTGCATTGCTGTACTGAAATAAGGTTTATCTCCAGCCCCTGATGATTTTTTGCTTTAAAACATGTGGGGCTCATCTTAGATGAGACTACTGCAACATAATATGTATTTATTACAGCAATATCAATTTACACAGCTCTTTACATATATATTGTATTTACATCAGTCCCTGCCCTCAAGGAGCTTACAGGCTAAGGTCCCTAACCCATATTACATATACATATTAGGGCCAATTTAGACAGGAGCCAACTAATCTACCAGCAAATCTTAGGAGTGTCGGAGTAAAATGGAGTATCCGGAGGAAACCCACGCAGGCACAGGGAGAACATGCAAACTCTGTGCAAGTAGTGCTGTGGTTGGGATTCTAACCGACGACCCTAGTTTTAGTTATGCTAATTTACTCATAATGGCCATGCGTGGGAATATGAAGAAGCAATATATATTGTTTGGATGATTTTCACGATTGCAAAATGAGCAAACAGTGTTGCCATGCAGTGGGAAAAGCAAATAACATTTTAGAATGCATCACTAGAAGGAACACCAAAAGACAGGAGATCTTGATTCCTCTATATACGTAGATCTTTAGTAAGACCTCATTTATAAAACTTTGTCCAGGTTTGGAGATCTCACTTCAGTGGTAGCCCGTCCATTAGGGGTGCAGGGGCGCCACCCCCCTAATCCAGGCACCTAGCCCCTAATCTACATGCAGGGCACCAGACGCATGGATTTCAATTGGGTTTATTTTAAGTACATGATAGAGCCTAATTGGCTTCAAAAAGGGTGGGCTCGGGGCGCAAAGCACTGCGCCCTGAGCCCACCCAGTTGTGTGACATTAGCAAATTAATATTCGCTAATGTCTTCCTGTTTATGCTCCTGGCCAATAAGGAAAACCCAATTGGCCGGGAGTCCTAAGACCCGATTGGCCAGGAGGAGAAGCAGCGACTGCCGGGACAAGGAGGGGGAAAGCCACAGCCGCAACCTGGATAGGGCAAGTGATGATCGATTAGTGAGCAAGCCGCCGACCAGGGGAGGTTGGTATTGTGTGGGGTGGCGGGCTGGAGCAACCAGGGACGTAGATGTCTCAGGTTTGTTTGACGCCCCCCCCCCCCCCCCAACCGATGGAGCATCAGCCACCACTGCCTCACTTACAAAAAGATAGAACAAGTCCAGTGATGGTCAACAAAAATGGTGACAGGTCTGAGGGAAACATTTCAGGAGAGACTTCAGGAACTTAATACTTAATATTTACAGTCTGGAGGAAAGAAGGAAAGGAGTGACATGATTGAAACCTTGAAATACATCAAGAGGGTGGAAAACGTTTAAAAGGGCAGTATGAAGCCAAGATCAGGAACACGGGGACTTGACCTCAAACTAGCAGGAGGAAAGTTCAAAACTAATCTTTGAATGTATTATTTTACTTAAGGAATAGTCTATGCTTAGAAGACTTCCAGCAGAGGCAGTGAGTCAGTCAACAGTAAGTGGATTCAAGCATGCTTGGGACAAACACAGATCTATACTCTGTATAAAATAGTAAAAAAAAAATACAGAAAAAAAGCCATATACTTTATAACTCAAAAAAATGAGGCAGACTTAATGGACTTTTGTGCCATCACTTTTCCATGTTTCTAATAAATCTAACACCGTGTCAGCCATTGTTTTTATTGCAGCGTGTGACATTTTAACGACTGAGATTTATATAAAATGTACTTCTTTTAAATTCTTTTCATGAGCGTAGTGCTTAAATAGTCCCATTATGGTTAGAATGGTGTACTGTGAAGAATTTTTGGGATGTTGGCACTCAAAACATTATTTAAATCACTTTCTATTCATATTAGATATGTGAACTTGTTGAACATCCTTTTCAAAAACAGTGGTCATCAGCTCCAGAAGGTTTTACCCACTTCATGACCAGGCCATTTTTTGCTATTCAGCACTGCACTAACTTAACTGGAGATTGTGTGGCCATGCAATGCTGTATGCAAACAAAATTGATTGAGAAACATGCAGATTGCTCCCTCTGTACAGAGCTCTGTGTTGTTTACCAACACAAGAACTCTGGGCTGTGATTACACACATCATTGGGTCCCGTCCATAAATCATTTACCAGGACTTGCTGACAGGCTCCTGCTGTGTGCAATCACAGCTGGTGCCGGGCAGGGGGCAAGCATGCTCATGCCCTAAACCCAGAAGCAACGCAATGTGCTGTGGGCAGGCGGTTGCTAAGTGGTTAATATGAAGTTGTGTCCTTCCTTTGTGCCCTTGAAAGCTGCCGCTCTTCAGGGAAGCCTTTTCCAAAACTTTGGAGTTCAGTAGGGTTGAGGTCAGGGCATTATGAGGGGCACTCAAGTTCCTCCACACTGAACTTATCAAACCCTCTCTTTATACGGTAGTTGGTGATCAGTAAGTTTGAGGTCAGGGCATTATGGAGGACCCTCAAGTTCCTCCACACCAAACTCATCAAACCATATCTTTATGGATGGTGTTTAGTGGGGTTGAGGTCAGGGCATTATAGAGGACACTCAAGTTCCTCCACACCAAACTCATCAAACTATGTCTTTATGGATGGTGTTTAGTGGGGTTGAGGTCAGGGCATTATGGAGGACCCTCAAGTTCCTCCACACTGAACTCATCAAACTATGTCTTTATGGAGCTGGCTTTGAACACAGGGGCAGTGTCATGCTGGAACAGAAAACGGTTTTCACCAAACTGTTACCACAAGGAAGTACACCTCTGACAAATATATCTTTGTCTTTAGCATTAACATTGCCCTTTGCTAGAAACTCCTGAATTTGATCATTTATGTCTAAATACAGTGTTTTTAGCCACATCTTAAAGCGGAGTTCCACCTAAAAGTGGAACTTCCGCTTTATAAGGCCTCCTCCCCGGCTTCTGTTTGTAAAACTGAGCTTTTGGGGAGGAGGGGGGAGTAGGTACCTAATTTTGACAGGTACCCTCTTCCGTTCCGGTCGCCTTAGGGGATCGGAAGTGGAAATTCTCCTTCCCGAAGTCTTCTAGGAAACATGATAGGTCCTAAAAAGCCACAAGCTGTCACAGCCGGGTGCCCATAGTAGAGATGCCGGCACCGCAGAGGGAGGACAAGGGGAGACCATGGCTGGGGCAAGTACACCGCTGGATCGCGGGACAGGTGAGTGCGTGTTTATTGAAAGTCAGCAGCTACAGTTTTTGAACCTGTTGATTTTTAATAAAAAAAACAATGACTGGAACTCCGCTTTAAGTCATTTGAACATGTAATGTTGGCATGGAGCCAAATTTAGAGAAGTGGAGCTCCTTCAGATCTCACTTAGAAAGAGGCTTCCAGTTAGTAACAGATGGTAAGCATAATGAAACTACCTGCTTACTCCCTGTTCAGAATTGCCATCTTAAGTTGGCCAAACACTAGTAAATTTGTGTACAAACACTTGTGTGAACATTTATATGATAATTCTCAGTATATTGATTGACTTGGCAAATGTTGTTCGAATGTACTGTGAAAAATTAATTTGATGTCAGAAATTCATTCAAATTCTCACATTTTCCAATTTTCCTGTTACTGCAGTCGAAAACAACCATCAACCTCACAATTGATTAGAAAATGGAAGAAATGTTTTTAAAACAAAAACATTCAAACACAATTCTACATGTGCATGGATAACTTTAGCCTTCCATCACCAATTACTTACTTTGCAGCTTTCTGCATTTCTCATCATGTTGGAGTTCTAAAGGGAGTGACTGTTAGAAGAGTTGGTTTGGCCAGGTGCTGGGATTTTAGGTGTGAGCAGGTTGGATGTACAGTAGATATCTCCTGACTGCAGGTCAGTGGCAGAACTACCAGGGTTGAAAAGGTCACACTTGTGCCTGGGCCCTGGTGTTCCACCATCATGGGGGCAGGGGCCCACTGCGGGATCATAAGGCTCGGTTCATACTGTTTCAAAAGTCGACTTGCTTGTGACTTTTGTGATTTAACATTACATTCTAGGGCAGTCAAATAACACCGATGTTGCAGAACAGTGGTGCAGGAACTTTTTTTGTCACTGAACTTGAGTCGCTTTGATTAAGACGGCACCCATTGAAATGAATGTGTTTTGACTTGTCATGTGGCTTTATTTGTCACAGTGTGGACAGGGGTTTATAAAGGACCCCATAATGGGAGGGAAGGGCACCCATTACCAATGCAATGGGCCCCACCAGTCAGGGAGGCCCTTCATGGCTTCTTCTTTTTCTGAAGGTTCTAGTTATAACTCTGCTGCTGTCTCAATCTAATCAATGTCTCCAAAGGAGACCATCTCTACTCAGTGCAGCAGCCCCATTTGTATTATGTGTACTGACCTAGAAGGAAAATCCCTCCCTGATGCTTGACCCAGTCTCCCCTTCAGTTTACTTTATAAAAGTTAAAACCTTACTACAGTGGCCAGCTCAGAAGAGGTATTACCTGAACCTTACCTGGTCCAGTTAATATGGCTTCTGGGCAGTTTGAATTGTGACAGACCCCCTGGCACCCCAACTGGGTGCCTCCACCAAATGGTGGCTCCTGCCCTCCAAACCTTTTCAGCAGACCAATGGCTAATACCAGCCCCAAGCATCATATGCAGACACGATGTAAGGTAAAACGAAAGGAATAATTTATACTGGTTATTATACACTTCAAGAAAAGGGGCCGTCACCACATGAACAATAAAAACAAATATTAAAAATCCCACAATGGTTAGGTAACAAGGTAAAGTTGACACAAGAATAATCACATCCTGTAGGAATCTCCAGGAGGGTTAGCAGACATACAGAAACAATAGGCGACTCAACTAACAATGGGAATTCACACCTAGGAGGCACACAATGGGAAAACTACACTTCACACCTAGACAGGATAGGCAGACACAGTTACACATTATAATAGTAAACACATAACACCTTAATGAACAGTGTGATTCTTGATAAATGCTTGATGGTCCCTGCTCTGGCTGTTAAGGTTCGGTGGGTTGGATGCCACTAACCAGTAAGGGTGCAGGCTGAGGAAAGGTTCATCCAGACCCAAAGCATACTGCAAAGCTAGAAAGAGGCAGCCTGGCCACGCACAACTCACCGGCCTGAGTGGTTAAATAGTTACATACATAGTTACATAGTTGGTAAGGTTGGAAAAAGACACATGTCCATGCAGTCCAACTTGTGTGTTTGCTTATATGGTAAGCAAGTAAAAGCAGCCTCACCTCATTTCACCCATGTCTCCAACAGGTTTTTCCCCACCCCTGGGGATTAATCATTGAGATGAGGGTCTGCTGGTACCAAATAACAGCAGGAGACCCCAGTATCAGGTCGTTTCCAGCCGATTATAATCTTCTGCTTTGAGTCTTGCAGGCAAGGGTGGGGGTTAAAGCAGTCAGTGCTGGTTTGGCCTTTTGATTCTATACCCCAACAAAACACAGAGGCCCCCGAATCTGTATCCAGTTCTTCCAGTTCTCAGAGTCTGTGTGTTTTCGGGAGACATGCACTTGAAGCCGACATAAAACTACTCAATAGGTCTTCCAGGCACACACCTCCCGAAGAATAGGACCCCCTCAAATGCCAGGGCCTATAGTCAAGAGGCTAGCCTGCAATCCCCTCCAAAACCCCTGTCTTGTTGGGTCTGTCACATGGATAAAAACAGAAAATGTATCGGTGCATCCGTTATTTGCTTCATATTTCAGCTATTTCTTTGCTTTAACACAGTGTACAACCTAATACAATATAGTTAAGTAACCGTGGGGTCTTCTTGTTGTTTTGCAACAGTTCCTCTGTGCCATTGCGCTTTCATGTCATGATGGTAGTTTACCTTTAAAGACCACACCGAACTGTTTTTCCTTTAAACAAATTGAAGTCAAATGCTGAATTATTAGTCTAAGAGCGTAAGTCACCTTCCTTCTTTGAAATGATGTTTCTCTGTGGTAAGTGAGCCTCCTTAGCTCCTGGACACTTCCAAACAAAACCTGGGGTAGGAGAGCAGATCTGTCATGGTCCTTTGATCTCCTCCCGCAGACTTTTTCCTCGCTGGTAAATCTAAGGCAGAGTCTGAGACACAGCGGGTGACTGGCGGCTTATACATATCAAAGATGAAATCAGGGAGCCCACTGTGATAGCTCGGGGGCCCCAAGTGGAAGACAGAGCAAGTTCAAGGCGTTTACACACTTTGCAATCTTTGTAAAGTCTGCTTTTCCCTGGATCAAATTGCTTTAATGGAAAGGAAACACAATACCTAAAACACGCATAGACATTACTTGGTGTAGACATTTCGAGGTAATATTTTTGGAGAAAGTTCTTGGTTCTTACAAAATATTTCCCACCTGATCCCCTGCCTGTAAACACTGAACCCTGGCTGGCTATCATATTATCTATTGATGACCTGGGGCAAGGTATATTGGGTATGCGTGGTCGTGATGCAGATGTCTTATTTTGACTTTGGATGTAAGCTGTCTGCTCCACAGGACCCCTGTGCCTGTGATCCATGAATAATATACGATCCGAATGGATAGGCAGTATTCCATGTATACCCTGTGTCTGTGATCCATGGGTAGTATATAATTCATATGAAATTGCCAGTCTTCTATGGACTTCAAGCAAACTAATTCCATTAGGATTAATTTAAAAAAGCCAGCAAGGAGTCCAGCCATTTTTGTAATGGTTTATTTGTAGGCCTAATGCACACTGGATGTTTGACCATCTCTCCTAGATCCCTTTTCCTCTGGCAGCAGCGTTTTGGCAGAAAAAACGATCAACGCGTTTAGGCTCATTAAGCTTGTGTGCAACAGAAACGCCAGATATCCCTAACAGCAGTTTGAAGAACGTCCAGAGTGCATGAGGCCTTAAAGCTTTCAACTTGTGCTGATAGTAAAATAAGTGCTGTGCTGCCTTACAAAATTGAGATCACACTATGTACTGTATATATGAAAAAAGCGATTTGACTGCCCCCCATTGCATGCCCCCCCCATGTGCTGTGTCCCCATCTTTCAACCTCTATGCCACTGCTGAGTCCTGTAGTAACAAAGGGGTCGGCTCACCGCTGGTTGTGACTGCCAAAACCTCCACTCAGAGATCGGGGGCTGCATGCAGAATAGTAGTGCGTAGACCGGGGCAGGAGTTGGGCAGAATGCAGTGGCAGCCCGTAATGCAGGGAGCAGGGGCGCCGCCCCCCTATCCCCTTAATCTACATGTGGGGTGATGGACGCATGGATTACAATAGATTTTTTTTTTGAAGCACGTGATTAGAGCCAGAGGCTTCAAAAAAGGGCGGGCTCGGGGCGCAGAACAATGCGCCCTGAGCCCACCCAGTTATGTGACAATAGCGAGTGAATATATACTATTGTTACACTGATTCTCTTCCCGACCAATCAGGAAGCGACCATGACGATTGGCCGAAAGAAGAAATAATCTTGTTGGCCTAGGAGGAGGAGGGAGGCCGCCGTGATGCCGAGGAGGAGAGAAGCAGGGGAAGCTGTCGCCCGTCCCCGTCGCTCTGACCAATCGACTGGGGGGTTAGGGTGTTGTTCGGGGGACCCAACTGGGGGAGGTTGCTGTGGGTGCATTTTTTGCCATCCCCCCCTCAAAAAATATGCCACTAGCCGCCACTGGGAGAATGGAAATATACCACTAGCCTCCACTGGAAGAATGTACCTGTATATGTATCAGTATGATGCCAAGCTAGGAAGATTTGAGCGAGGGGGGCATCTTTTGCCCCTGGCAACCAACCAGCATTCTTCATTAACTATTACAGGTAAAACATTGAAACCTGATTGGTTGCTACTAGCAACTTCTCTAGGTTGATTGGTTACCTGGAGCAACTGCTCCATTCTTGCCCTAGGAATGACAGCTGCTCCCTGCACAGCCCCTTTATACCCAGGGAGCGCTGAGTGACAGAAGTATCCTCTCCGGCCAGACATGGGAAGCCTGGAGCAGGATTTAGGCTTCTTGCACACTGGGGTTCTTCTAAATTCTTTTCTTCTGGCAGGAGAATAGCAGCTTCAAAAATGTGCCTAAACGCGCTTTGGCGTTTATTCATTTCATTGGCCACAAATTATATGAATTTATTCTTGCCATTGAAACTAAAAGACGCTCAAGTGTTAAGCATTTAGATGCGTTTATGTGCGTTTTGGCGCATTTGACATTTATTTTGCCAAAAACATTTCTCTCCTGAACTCACAAGTCATTTTTGTTTTGCTGCCTCTAAACGCTTGATTCCCCCATCAACACACTGTCTTCCATCCCCTCTGGGAGAAGACAATGATTATTGCTAGCTGCTATAGCAGCCACTAGCGATAATCGCAAGATAATCCAGCACGCTGGTTGTACCCAAGCTGATCAATCAATCAACTTGGTGCGTTTAGCCTGACCCTTAACGGTTTGAATCTCAGACAGTTCCTGCTGAACCGGCTGAGATACGTACCATGTATGGCCAACCTACCTGTGAGAAGGTAATGGTGAGGTCAGTAGACTTGTGCAATTCGTTTAGTTCCAAACTAGTTTTTTAACAACTTTTTTGCAAAATTCGGGAGTTCGGACGAATCTGAATTTTGAATTTCTGAATCTTTTACGAATTTTCGTTTTTCGAATTCGAAAATTCGGTAATCTGAAATCAGAAAATCCAAAATGCGGTAATTCGGAAATTCGGTAATCGGAAAAGCCGAAAATCTGAAATGAGTAAATCAGGAATAATAGCTAACTGATAATAACTTAACTAATTTTACTAACTATTACATTTAGGTATTGGAATTTCCTTGAAAATTTGGCTGTTAGTGATAAATTTCCGGTTTAAGTTCACTAACAGCCAAATTTGAAAGGAAATTCCGATACCTATAATTTAATAGTTATTTATTAGTTAGCTGTTATTTCAAATGTTCTTTCTTATTTTTGAATTTCCGACTTTTGAATTTCCGAATTTGCAAATTATAGTTTCTTTTTACTTCTGAATTTCTGAATTTCCGAACTTCCGACTTTTCAGCATTTTCGAATTCCGAATTACCAAATTTGCGAATTTGCGGTTTTCGAATTTCCAAATTTTTCGAATTTCCACAAAAATGAAAAAAACGAACGGAAGGGAAATGAAAACGAACACATTTTTTGGCCGTGCACAAGTCTAGAGGTCAGTACTAAGATCATGGATCATGGCCGGCAGGAGGACGGCAAGGGGGGGGGGGGGATGCACCGTAGTCTGGCCCTTGAAATCGGTAAGAGGCTGTGTGTGGCATTGGTGGTGGAACTCACCAGGAGATTTTGGATTTCACTTGGATGGACTTTTTTGTTTCTATTTTACACAGAATGTCTATCACTTAAGGTGTTGGCACATTAATTATTGTGTTTATTTTATATTTTTAACACATTTTATTTATTTAAAGGCACAGTGCAACAATATCAAAATATACATTGCTGTGAAAAAGTATTTGCCCCCTTCCTGATTTTTTTGCACATTCGTCACACTTAAATGATTCAGATTATCAAACTAATTTTAACATTACGCAAAGGTAAGTAAATGCATAATGCATTTTTTTTGTTTTTGTTTTCCTCTTTATAATGCTGTTTTTAAATGATGATTTCATTTATTAAGGGAAAAAAAGCTGTCCAAGCCTGGCCCTATGAGAAAAAGTAATTCCCCCCCCCCCCCCCAAGCCTAATAACTGGTTGTGCCACCCTTGGCAGCAACAACTGCAGTCAAGAATTTGCAATAACTGGCAATGAGTCCTTCACATCGCTGTGGCGGAATTTTGGCCCACTCTTCTTTGCAGAATTGTTTTAACTGTTTGCTGACCAGCCGCCGTTATTATACGGCGGCAGGTCGGCTCTCCTGCCGCGAATCGCCATAGCTGTACGGCGGCTCGCGCAGGCGCAGTTGCGGGCGGGAGCTGCGCGCTGCGTGAGCGTGCCTCCGGGTCGGAAGGACCCGATGTTCTCCGGCGACCCACGATCGCCTGTTAGAGAGGCAGAATGGGGATTCACCGATGTAAACACGACGGATCTCCGTTCTGTCAGGCGACATGACTGATCTACTGTTCCCAGTGATCGGGATCAGTTAGATCTGTCATGCCCCGGCCAGCCCAGCACCTATACACTTAGAACACAGTGAGGGAACACATTTAATCCCATTGATTGCCCCCTATTGTTTAACCCCTTCCCTGCCAGTGACATTTACACAGTAATCAGTGGCTATTTTTAGCTCTGATCGCTGTATAAATGTCATTGGTCCCAAAAAAGTGTCAAAAGTGTCCGATCTGTCCGCCGCAATATCGCAGTCCCGATAAAAATTGCAGATCGCCGCCATTACTAGTAAAAAAAAAAAAATTATAATAAAAATGCCATAAATCGATTCTCATAGTTTATAGACACGATAACTTTTGCGCACACCAATCAATATACGTTGATTGCGATTTTTTGTTTTTTTACCAAACATATGTAGAAGAATACTGAGGAAGAAATTTGTTTTTTACATTTCTTTGGATATGTATTATAGCAAAAAGTAAAAAATATATTTTTTTTCCTAAATTGCCTATCTTTTTTTGTTTATGGCGCAAAAAATAAAAAACGCAGAGGTGATCAAATACCACCAAAAGAAAGCTCTTTTTGTGGGAAAAAAAGGACGTCAATTTTGCTTGGATACAACGTCGCACCACCACGCAATACTCAGTTAAAGCGACGCAGTGCCTGGTTAGGAAGGGGGTAAATCTTTCCGGGGCTGAAGTGGTTGGAGGGTTTTCCAGCATGAACGGCCAGTTAAGGGTCATGCCGCAGCATCTCAATCAAACTTTGCCTAGGCCACTCCAAAACCTTAATTTTGTTTTGTTTTTTTAGCTATTCAGAGGTGGTCTTGCCAGTGTGTTTGGGATTGCTGTCCTGCTGCATAACCCAAGTGCGCTTGAGCTTGAGGACATGAACTGATGGCCGGACATTCTCCTTCAGGATTTTCTGGTAGAGCACAGAATGGTTCCATCAATTATGGCAAGTCGTCCAAGTCCTGAAGCTGCAAAGCAGCCCCAGGCCATCACACTACCACCACCACGTGTGACTGTTGGGATGATGGTAGGTTTACTCCAGATGTAGCGGGACACACGCCATCCAAATAGTTCAACTTTTGTCTCATCAGTCCACAGAATATTTGCTCAAAAGCCTTGGGGATTAACCTTGGGGATAGTCCTTGGGATAATCATATTATCCTGTCTTATCTTATCTAATTTTGGCAAATGTGAGATGAGCCTTTGTGTTCTTTTTGGTCAGCGGTGGCTTTGGCCTTGGAACTCTCCCATAGACGCCATTTTTGCCCAGTCTCTTTCTTATTGTTAAATCATGAACACTGACCTTACCTGAGGCAAGTGAGGCCTGAAGTTCTTTAGATGTTGTTCTGCGTTCTTTTACGGATGAGTCGTTGTTGTTGGAGTAATCTTGGTAGCCGGCCACTCCTGTAAAGATAACCACTGTTCCAAGTTCTCTCCATTAATGGATAATGGTGCTCACCATGGTTCACTGGAGTCCCAAAGCCTTAGAAACAGCTTTGTAACCCTTTCCAGACTGATACATGTCAATTACTTTGTTTCCCATTTGTTCTTGAATTCCTTTAGATTGCTGTATGATGTGTTGCTTTTTTAGATCTTTTAGCGTGCTTCACTTTGTCAGAAAGCTTCTATTTATGTGATTTCTCGATTCAACAGGTCTGGCAGTAATCAGACCCGGGTGCGGCAAGTGAAATATAACCTAGCTTTCCAAAAAATGTGATTAATCACAGTTCATTCATGATTTACCAAGATGGAGGGGCAATCATGTTTTTAACATGGGGCAGGCAGGTTTGGACAACTTTTTTCCATTATTAAATCATCATATAAAAACCGCATTTTGTATATCTTTGGGTTATCTTTTTGTAATAATAAAATGTGTTTGATGATCTGAATTATTTAAGTCAGGAAATCAGGAAGGGGGCAAATACTTTTTTCACAGCACTGTAGCTACAAAACGTCTTCAAAATTGCAAAGTTGAATGGGACTAACTACTACCACATACGCCATGATCTGGATAAATGAGAACCTTCGCAGACATAAGTTATACACTACAGACTCTCCCGGCTCTCTGGCGGCAATGGATTGTGAATAAATCCCTTCCATTAGCTTATCACACCGTGGTGGATGCATCTGCATTCTTACAGAGGATCCTCATATCTCAGGCTGTCTTGTACAATTCAGAAATTGGAATTATTCTGATTATGTAACAAACATGTTGCTGCAAATTCTCAGCCTCCGTTTTAATAAATAACCACAGGCCAAAAAAGCAGTGTGCTTGAGATGGATAACTCAAACAGAGATGAACAATACATTAAAAAAAAGAGCTCTGACAAATGAAAATGACTGAAAGCAAAAAATTGTCCCCTTGGGAGACAATAGACCGCTATGTACTCAGCAACAATGGCAACATTTTCACTACGTGACATTTTCGATACAATTTTCGGTGAACACATAAAATAAAGTGTGTTGATCATTTTGTCTGGAGATAATATCATCTAATTTTACCAATTATCCAAAGTATCTGAAATGATATGTGGCCTAAAAATAGTGCATTAGGGACAAACATAGGACAATAAGTGGTGTAATGTGGACAGCACAATCTTGCAAGAGTGGAAACCATTTTTGTTGTCTAAAATATGGACAAAAGTGGTCAACTTAGATTGTATCTAAACCCAACAGCAGAAATATTATATAATGCAGTTTACCAGTCCTTAGATGTGATGATCTAAAGCAGCGTTCCTCAATTTTTTTAGTCAAGGGACCCTTTAAAATTATGGATAATCTCAAGGCACCCTCCAAAATTATGGACAGTCTCAAGGCACCCTCCAAAATTATGGACAGTCTCAAGGCACCCTCCAAAATTATGGACAATTTCAAGGCACCCTCCAAAATTATGGACAATCTCAAGGCACCCTCCAAAATGATGGACAGTCTCAAGGCACCCTCCAAAATTATGGGCAATCTCAAGTCACCCTCCAAAACTATGGGCAATCTCAAGGCACCCTCCAAAATCATGGATAGTCTCGAGCCACCCCATTCTAAAATGTAAAAGCTATTCAAATAGTTTTAGATAATGCAGCAACATCCACAAAAAACAAAACCCAAAAGCAAAAATATTATATAATACAGTTTTACCAGTCCTTAGATGTGATGATCTAAAGCAGCGTTCCTCAATTTTTTTAGTCAAGGGACCCTTTAAAATTATGGACAATCTCAAGGCACCCTCCACAATTATGGGCAATCTCAAGGCACCCTCCAAAATTATGGACAGTCTTGAGGCACCCCATTCTAAAATGTAAAAACTATTCAAATAGTTTTAGATAATGCAGCAACATCCACAAAAAACAAACCCAAAAGCAAAAATATTATATAATACAGTTTTACCAGTCCTTAGATGTGATGATCTAAAGCAGCGTTCCTCAATTTTTTTAGTCAAGGGACCCTTTAAAATTATGGACAATCTCAAGGCACCCTCCACAATTATGGACAATCTCAAGGCACCCTCCAAAATTATGGACAGTCTCAAGACACCCTCCAAAATTATGGGCAATCTCAAGTCACCCTCCAAAATTATGGGCAATCTCAAGGCGAACTCTAACGGGTATTAAAACCTCCCACAGAACTCTGACA
>BLSH010164475.1:2070226-2080979 GCA_018402905.1 Glandirana rugosa | reverse complement strand
CTCAATTTTTTTAGTCAAGGGACCCTTTAAAATTATGGACAATCTCAAGGCACCCTCCACAATTATGGACACTCTCAAGGCACCCTCCAAAATTATGGACAGTCTCAAGACACCCTCCAAAATTATGGGCAATCTCAAGTCACCCTCCAAAATTATGGGCAATCTCAAGGCACCCTCCAAAATTATGGACAGTCTTGAGGCACCCCATTCTAAAATGTAAAAACTATTCAAATAGTTTTAGATAATGCAGCAACATCCACAAAAAACAAACCCAAAAGCAAAAATATTATATAATACAGTTTTACCAGTCCTTAGATGTGATGATCTAAAGCAGCGTTCCTCAATTTTTTTAGTCAAGGGACCCTTTAAAATTATGGACAATCTCAAGGCACCCTCCACAATTATGGACACTCTCAAGGCACCCTCCAAAATTATGGACAGTCTCAAGACACCCTCCAAAATTATGGGCAATCTCAAGTCACCCTCCAAAATTATGGGCAATCTCAAGTGACCCTCCAAAATTATGGGCAATCTCAAGGCACCCTCCAAAATTATGGACAGTCTTGAGGCACCCCATTCTAAAATGTAAAAACGATTCAAATAGTTTTAGATAATGCAGCAACATCCACAAAAAACAAACCCAAAAGAAAAAATATTATATAATACAGTTTTACCAGTCCTTAGATGTGATGATCTAAAGCAGCGTTTCTCAACCTTTTTTCAGTCAAGGCGCCCTTTAAAATTATGGACAATCTCAAGGTACCCTCCAAAATTATGGACAGTCTCAAGGCACCCCATCCTAAAATGTGAAAACTATTCTAATAGTTTTACATAATGCAGTAACATCGACACAAGTAGGACACCCAAAGAAAGAGGTGATTTATTCTTCCAAAGCAAATAATCTTTTGCAAACTGGTACTGGCTAGTATTCCAATGTTTCTCTTCTCCCTCCGTTTTTCTCCATCACTCAGCCAATGTGACTCCCAAAGCTGATGGAGAGGGGCAAGGGAGGGTCAAACTACAGTGTTATGCAGGTGACTAGCATCCTCCTTATCAACTGGTGATGTATTTGGTCGTTAGGAGGCCGGCAGGTAGAAGGTTGTAATGGTGCACAAAAAAACCTTTGGCTTTGTGTAATTATAAGGACGGCTTTATCCACCCATCGGCTTGTATATAATTTTTTGTCAATTTTTAGGCACTTTGCAAAGGCATCCCTGAAGAAACCTCAAGGCAGCCCGGTTGAAAAAAGTTGATCTAAAGGGCACAACACCACTCCAGACACAGATATATATTTTATATCTGCACTAGCACTTTTTCTTTGAATGGAGGATCCTATATGAATTTGTTAGCATGTTATGAATTGATTTTTGCACAGTATTTTAATACCTCATATTGCACAGCACTTTGTTTGGGGTGTTTTTACTACGGATTTTATTGATACCCCATATTTATTGGTTTGCTTGTTTTTGCACTTTACTTAATAATTTAAGCACTGAGTCAAAGGTGAGCGCCTTAAACCTCTTTATATATGAAGCACTGACAATTTAGCTGCCCCTGCATCTCCTCTTTGACAGGAATAACTGCAATGTCACTCCTGTCAGGAGCAGCGACTGGATTCTGCCAGAGAGAGGATTCAGCTTTCTCATCCCTCCTGCAGGGGGCAAAAGAGAGCCAGCGCTGAGGCTGAGAACTCAGTCTCAGCATGGGAGAGGAAGGAGTAGCTGCCTTCTTTACAGGTAGGGGGGCACTATGATGGGGGAATGTGATGTATGGGGGCACTGTGATGGGGAACCTGATGTATAGCGTAAAGTGTGATGGGAGAACCAGATGTATATGGACATTGTGATGGGGACACCTGATCACCTAATGTACAGTATATGGGGACTCTGATGGGGGAACCTGATGTATATGGGCGCTGTGAAGGGGACACCTGATGTAAGGGGGCATTGTGATGAGGACACCTGATTCAGGCTGGTAGGGGCCCAAGAGCATTACTTTAGCCAAGGGCCTGTTATGCTATTAAGATGGCACTGCCGAGAGGGTGACCACTTTCTCTAACCACCACCATCTCTGTGGCTGATCAGGTTTGCACTTAAACAATGAAGTATTCCTTTTGGCTATGCCCATTTTCACTATAGTGGTGCGTTGCAGGGTTTCCTTTGCTCAAAACTTCTTTTACTCACATGCTTAGTCAAGAAGGATTCATTAGAGTGGCTTTTATGAACTTTGCTGAAGCATCAAAAGGAAAGACAGATAATTGGTTCCATAAATGCAAAAATAGTACACATGGTATGGGTAATCTCAAACTATAACTTGAACTAGAGTTCAAGATGCATAACACAAAATGCCCACATCCTGACTTTAACAGGTCTAAGGGTTGCTGTGGTGCTGCTTGCCTATTAAAGTCCTAAACATGTCCTCTTCAGGACTTAGGCCTCATGGGTTGTCCTTCCTCAGAGGAGAAGTGGTCCCACTCTAATGGCGCTTTTTATTGTCCTTTCTCTGCCCACCGACGACAGAATAGCTCCCCCACCTATAAAAGGATTGGGCTGGGTTATCTCAAACTATGGTAACTAGAGTTCAAGATGCATAACACAAAAGGTCCACATCCTGGCTGTAACAGGTCCAAGGAAGGGTTGCTGTGGTGCTGCTTGGCTATTAAAGTCCTAAACGTGTCCTCTTCATGCCTTAGGCCTCATGGGTTGTCCTTTCCCAGAGGGGAAGTACTTCCACTGGAATGTTGCCTATTATTGTTCTTTCTCTGCCCACCGATGACAGAATAGCTCCTCCTCCACCTATAAAAGACTGGGCTGGATTACTGAGAGCACATACCTCAAGAGAGAAGTGGTCACACAATAAAGGGGAACACCTGCTTACATGGGTATGGGGGAACATGTGATCTCTTTCTATGTCATATTGCTTGGGTGTATCAGCAGCTAGTCGGGCAATGTGACATCGCCACTTCTCTTAGTGTCCAACATCAGTCAACACCTTTGGTTGCCAGCTGCAGCGAAGTAAGTTGAGTATAATTGGGGAAGGGGGTAGGGAATAAGTTGAACGTGACCATATATATGTGTAACCACCGTGCCAAACTTTATTAAATAAAAATCACTGTGACATTTCATTTTTAATGACTTTTAGTCAATGAAGCTTGTTCAATGGAACACAGGTGGGCTGATGGCATACATTAACAATCCTATGAACATAACCCATCGTATTCTTGGTAGAGCATCCTCACCTACGATGGTCTGGTGACCAAATGATAGGTCGTCTGGACATTTTGGATTTCTGTGGAGGCAACGTCTGCCTGGATCCGAGTGTATTTTTGGATCAGGACTTTTGAATGAGGACATTTTCTTGATCTAGCCGACAAACAAACAAAGCTTCTAGTGATTGATTGTACTGATTACAAAGTTATTAAGATTGCTTTCAGAGCCAAGGTCACGGGAACATTCAGTTACATCCTAATGCGGCTCTTCGCAGGAGATGAATTGATAGCGTGTGATTCATTAGTTTAATCATTTTATGATCAAAATCCGAAAGAAACACAGCAAGCTATCATCAGAAAAGTGTTTTTTTATAAATGGCTATTTTTGTATGTTTTTATGACCAGTTTTCTTAAGACATTCAGCTTCTCTTCAACTTGATGGTTCATTGCTGATTGAGGGAACGCATGTAGCATTAATGGAGATGGGGGAGCAGGCAAATTACATGTATGTAAACCCTAAATCTAGTTTTCAATATGTTTGGCATCATGCTTCACTGTGTACAATTTTTTTTTTCTTTTTTTATTATTGCTATTAATCTGGTTCATTGTTTTTATTACCTGGAGATGATGCTATTAACAAAGCTTCCTGTTTCAGGATTACGGCACTAAGCCAATGCCGCACAATAAGCAGTAGCATTGTTAGCCTGCAGTCTACAGATGACAGTTGTAGACAGGTGCAGTCTACATTCTCCACTGCAGGTGGTGCTCGTCATAAATGGCAATGCAACTGGAGGAGGAAGCCAAGGGAAACTGGGCTTCTCTATGATTCTCTTGGTCTCTGGGGACAGCGTTCTGGTTGGCTATGCTGGATCCAGGTGACTCTGGCTCCCATCTTGGGTTATGCAGAGTCTTTTTAAGTCCCTGCCCCCGGGTTTTGGTGCACATTTGTGAAGTGGCTAGTGTAGGGACAGCATGCCTGTCTGTCAGGAACAGCACTAGCATTAGGAAGAGGTTTCAAAGGAGTAGGAAAAGCTTAGGGCTTGCTGCTTTATCTTCAGAATGCTCCCCTTTGTGTTGGATTGGTCAGGCCCCATTCCGCCCTCCTTGACAGGCACTGTCTTTACTTCGAGCTTACTCATACCTGACTCTCTGCTCCAATTGTTGTGAGCAGGGCTGGGGCAAGGGGTGGGCAGAAGGGGACGGCTGCCCTGGGCTTCTACTATATAGCGACATCACTACTTCTGTCAGCTCAGTGCTGAAAGCAGCAAGAAGAGGAGAGAGCCAGTAGGAGGTGTGAGCTGTGCTCTCTTCCCCTCCTTCCCATAAGCTTACGCATAATGAAGGCGGCACAGCTTGGCATCTTTGCCCTGGGCACTGGATGATCTTGTCCCGGCACTGGTTGTGAGTTCCTAGTTGGGTGACCCTCCCCGCTGGGCTGTTGTACTGTTGTTACTAGTCCTGCAATACATAATTTCCTGCATACCGGGCCTCTGTGTATTCTCTGCTCTGTGTACTGCTGCTGCAACACGCTGCACCAACCCAACACAGTATTCAGTCTACATCCCAAAGGAAAACAAGACATTACAGTACAATTATGAAAAGGCTCTTTGAAGCACATTGTAACAATTGCTTGCTCAAATGACATCCAACTGCTAAGGTAATACATGGTTGAAGAAAGAGAAGGTGAACCACTGGGACTGACAATGATATGTCGCACTGTTGTTTGATGGAATAGCGTCAACAATATATGGTAGAGTGAGTTGGAATGGGGGAATTACTGTTGTGAGAGGGTATGGCAATATATAGAAGGCATAGGAGAGGAAGGGGGAAGAGGCTCAGAAAGAGTCTGCAGGTTGGAGGAGAAGGGAAGAGAAATAATGGGAAGACGAGCCAGACATGGGTTAGTCGAGAACCCCATTTGAGAGAGGGGATAGGGTAAAGAAGTAGGGTCATATAGTAAAACAGGGAGGAAAGGTGTTAGGTACCTGTTAGGAGACTGAGATGATGAGGTTGGCCTTTCTTGTAATTCCAGCCTAGGCCCCACTGAAGGTGGATCGGATAGTGCAGTGGGACAGGAAGAGCACAAGTGCCAGCAGGTGTTAAGTGTAGAACTTGCAGCAGGCTTGAACGGTCTGGCAGAACATCAGGTCAGGAACAGAAGTCATGAAGGATGGTCCAGCCAAGGTTAAAAGGAGCACTCCGTGTGCACTACAGGTTCTGGGTATATGGCTTGTCAGAGCTCCCCACTGTGATGATTGGAGTTTATATTGATGACAACCAGGGCAAGCACTCTGAAGCAACGTGGAGTCAAATCAGGGACAGAAGCAAGGTCACAGAGATGGCCAAGATCAGCATCAGGCAGGCAACATGGTACAGAAGCTTAGGCAGGAACGTAGTCAAGGGCAGAGCCGAGGTCAGAAGCAGGTAGGCAGAGGTGCAAACAGGATCCAGGATTGGGTTAATAGCAAGCCAAGTCAGCAACGGAGGTCAGGTACAGGATACAAGCAGGACTCTGAAACAGCTGAAGACCTGTCAGCACTAAGCATGAGCATGAGCATCCTTTCAATAGGCCGTCTGGTACCAACGGGAACTATGAATCCATGCCTGCTCACCATTCTATGCAAAATACCATGCACATGCGCATGCCTGCACACCAGAGATCTCACAGGGACTCCCAGACAAAATGTGGTTGGGATGAGGGAGGGTATGGAGGAAAAGAAGGTGTAGAAGCAAGGGGAGGAGGAATATAGATGGAAAGATTAGAGAGAGGAAGAAGAAAGGGGGTCAGAAGAGAGTCTGTGGGTGGAAGGTGAAAGGAAGAGAAATAAGTGCTGGATGTCCCAGATGTGGGGTAGCCAAGAAGGGGATAGTGTAAGGAAGGAGGGGCATATCATAGAATGGGGTCAGATCCTACATGAGTTTGATGTCTTTACTGCAACTTTCCATTGCTGTTTAGATGGGACTGGGTCAGATCCTACATGAGTTTGATGTCTTTAATTAGACAGATTCATTGCTGTAGAGACAGGAGGGGGTCAGGTCCTTCATGAGTTTTATGTTTTTAATACAACAAATACATTGCTGTATAGACAGCATGGCCTCAGGTCCTCCATACATTTGATGTGTTTAATGTGATGGATCCATTGCTGTAAAGACAGGATGGAGTCAGGTCCTCTGTGAGTTTGATGTCTTGAAAGTGACGGATCCATTGCTGTATAAACACGATGGGGTCAGATCTTCCATGAGTTAGATGTCTTTAATATGATGGATCCATTGTTGTATAAACAGGATGTTGTCCGATCCTCCATGAGTTTGATGTCTTTAATATGGGGGATTCATTGTTAAATGGGATGGGGTCAAGTCTTCCATGAGTTTGATGTCTTTAATGTGACAGATCCATTGCTGTAAAGACAGGATGGGGTCAGGTCCTCTGTGAGTTTGATATCTTGAAAGTGACGGATCCATTGCTGTAAAGACAGGGCGAGGTCAAGTCCTCCATGAGTTTGAGGCCTTTAAAGCGACAGATCCATTGCTGTATAAACAGGATGGGGTCAGATCTTCCATGAGTTAGATGTCTTTAATATGATGGATCCATTGTTGTATAAACAGGATGTGGTCCGATCCTCCATGAGTTTGACGTCTTTAATACAGGGGATTCATTTCTAAATGGGATGGGGTCAAGTCTTCCATGAGTTTGATGTCTTTAATGCGACAGATCCATTGCTGTATAGACAGGATGAGGTCAGGTCCTTTGTGAGTTTGATGTCTTAAATGCAATGGATCCATCGCTGTAAAGACAGGACGAGGGCAGGTCCTCCATGAGTATAATGTCCTTAAAGAGACAGATCCATTGCTGCATAAACAGGACAGGGTCAGAACCTCCATGAGTTAGATGCAGGGCCAGCCCTACCATGGGTCCCAGTGGGTCCATTGGACCCAGGCAGCACTTTGAGAGGGGCAGCAAACTGAACCATGGTTGCCTCTCCTTCTCTTCCATTTACACAGCAAATTGACGACCAAGATTTTTTTCCAGCAGTTTTGTGTGTCATGATGACAACTGCCCCCCGGGCCACTCCGCCTGCCCCTATACTGCCCTAGCCTGTCTATATACAACCCCAGCCTGCCCCTATACTGCCCTAGCCTGTCTATATACTACCCTAGCCTGTCTGTATACTATCCTAGCCTGCACCTATACTACCCGAGCCCGTCCCTATACTGCCCTAGCTTGTCTATACACTATCCTATCCTGCCCCAGCCTGTCCCTATACTACCCTAGAATGCCTATATACTACCCTAGTCTGTCCGTATACTACCCTAGCCTGCCCCATACTACTCTAGCCCACCCCTATACTGTCCTAACTTGTCTATATACTATCCTAGCCCCCTTTGGAATTGCACGTAATTTAATATCATATAATTTTGCATATAGACAAGGTGTTGTTCCATGTAAATCTGATTTCCTGATAAATTTTATTTTAGTTTTAATTATCATGATATAAAATAATGGATGTTTTTTTGGGGGAGTGGGGGGGCAGCATTTCATTCTTGGGCCCAGGCAGCACAATGTCTTGGGCCAGCCCTGGTTAGATGTCTTTAATATGATAGATCCATTGATGTTTCAACAGGATGGGGTCAGATCCTCCATTAATTTGATGTCTTTAATACGGGGGATTCATTGCTAAATGAGATGGGGTCAAGTCTTTCATGAGTTTGATGTCTTCAATGTGACGGATCCATTGCTGTATAGACAGGGTGAGGTCAGGTACTCTGTGAGTTTGATGTCTTAAATGCAATGGATCCATCGCTGTAAAGACAGGACGAGGGCAGGTCCTTCATGGGTGTGAGGTCCTTAAAGCGACAGGTCCATTGCTGTATAAACAGGACGGGGTCAGATCCTCCATGAGTTAGATGTCTTTAACATGACAGATTCGTTGCTGGATTAACAGGATGGGGTCAGATCGTCCACGAGTTTGAGGTCTTTAATACGTGGGATCCATTGCTAGATGGGATGGGGTCAAGTCTTCAATGAGTTTGATGTCTTTAATGCGATGGATCCATTGCTGTATAGACAGAATGAGGTCAGATCCTCCATGAGTTTGATGGCTGTAATGTGATGGATCCATTGCAGTAAAGACAGGATGGAGTTAGGTCCTCCATGAGTTTGATATCTTGAATGCAATGGATCCAGTGCTGTATAAACAGGATGACATCAGGTCCTCCATGAGTTTGATGTCTTTATTGCGAAAAATCCAATGGTGTATAGATGGGATGAGGTCAGGTCCTCCATGAGTTTGATGTCTTTAATGTCATAGATCCAATGCTGTATAGACAGGATGAGGTCAGGTCCTCCTCCATGAGTTTAAAGTCTGTAACGTGATGGATCCTTTGCTGTAAAGGCAGGATGGGGTCAGGACCTCCTTGAGTTTGATATACAGTATTTAATGTGACAGACCCCTTGCTGTATGGAGGAGATGAGGTCAGGTCCTCCACATGTTTGATGTTTTCAATGCGTGTGATTCATTGCTATAGAGGGGAGAACTTCCATAAAGCAGAAATACAGTAGCATGCCACATTCACCAAATGTATTATGATGGAGGGAAAATACTGGGTCCTTCAACACTGGCCAGTCAGTAAATTCTTCTTCTGGATTTAAATAATTGGGATAATAAATGGGAATCTCTTAAAGGTCCCATGTGTTGGACTTAGAACATTTTTTTGAATTGATCACGAAAAACAGACAATATATACAAACGCAAATCGATGATGAAACCAATATTTAATCTACACCCTCTAATAAATCTTAATAAAATAAATTGTTCTATATACTGTAATATAAGAATTATATAAACAAACAGTACACTACTTCTGTAATGTAATAAATAGTGACAGTGCAAAAAAAATAAAATCTACTACCCATAAGACAGAGAGCATATAGCATATAATAATGGATATTGCTAACCATACACAAAGTATTCACAAATATATATTGCAAACGTAATCAATTATGTCATCCCAGTAACGCGCCCAATTAAAATTGCAAATAGATTCTATAAATAATTATGATAATGCCAATAAAATTTTGACTTATTTCATTTATGTAGGATATATGTGCTAAAACATCAAACTGGAATCCTGTATTTACTTTAAAGGCAGGAGTCCCCCACTAATCGGGTGGAAGCCCCCATCGGAGGACACATAGAAAGACAAAGAACGACAGCTTATTCACTTGAGGGTTTCCCCTTGTGGACCAAACCAATGTTCTTACAATGCAGCTCTATGGCCATCGATTTGGCAATGAGTTTGCATTGCGTTCTTTACCCAAGTGATACCTACATATTTTTAATAGGTCACATGAGGCTTTCTTTGGGTGGCATCGATTTTCAAAATTGATTTTATTTTCTATGTCGTTTTAACAGCAAAATAAAGCAAAAAATAGAACGAGTATTTTGAGTACATTTAGTAATGTTATTGCATCAGCTGTCCTGTTTATCAACACACTAAAATTGTTGAATTTACCCCTAAGGATAAAACAAATCTTAAATGCCTAAGCACAATTTTGCAACGTTGAAGTGTGTTAGTAAAACCGTACAAATCATCGCAACTACTGTGTGCATCCGGGCGGATTATACCTTTTACAGGACAAATTGGGCTTTCAGTTGGTGGTAAATGGCAATGGATATCTCCTATTTTTAATTTCTTTTATTATTATCAAAGGAAATCTGGCCAAAAATAGTAAAAAAAATATATATTTTTTTAAATTTAGCATTCATTTCTTGCTACTACCATAACCTTCCACCAAACAACCCCCAAAAAATTCTCCTGCTCCTGACGATCGCATCGATACCACATATGTGCATGTTAGTTGTTGTTTGTACCCGAAGTACAGCCCAGAAACAATAGTGCCCAATTTGCTTCTTTTTTTTAATCCTACCTAAAATACACCGACTGGAACTGATACTGATTTAAACAAATTAAATAAAAAAAAATAAAAATACTGACCCTGACCTTGACCTTTGACTCTGACCTTGGCCCAAACACTAACCCTGGTACTGACCTAGATCAAACCTTGAGCAACCATGTAAAAATACATTATTTAAAAAAAATGGTAATAAAATATATAAAAAATAAAAAAACAAAACCCCTGTTGCCCCGTATACCTGTGCAAACTTAAACGCAAGCCCAATGATGAATCGAGCAGCTCTAGCGTACGTGCAAATAAACCGCGGTCGCACCACACATGTGACATATCACCGCAAACATCAGAGTGAGAGCAATAATTCTAGCACAAGAGCTCGTTAACTCTAAATTGATGAGCTATAATGGCTTTTAAAGCGGAGTATAATATCCAACATAGCGTATACAGTGCATAGGTCAGGAGTAGAGTTGAGCGAACCCGGACTGTAAAGTTCGGGTCCGTACCGAACTTTGGGGTGTCCGGGACCCGGACCCGAACCCGGACTTTTCAAAAAAAGTCCGGGTTCGGTACCAACGAGTTCCAAACTAGATCCAGTCATGGTCCCAATCACAAACCCGGTTCCAGTCTCAGTT
>BLSH010164475.1:2033497-2048030 GCA_018402905.1 Glandirana rugosa | reverse complement strand
AAAAGAAAAGGGCGCCGAATTATTACAACATCTTTGCTCGCAGCTAAAGGTCACGAGCACAGAGGAATCTCTGCAAAGTTTGAACCAACATTGTACAATTTTTAAAGGCACCCCGTACCCGGTATATAATAGAAGATTGCACTATTATGCAATTAGGGGGAGGAGGGAGAATGGGACTTTAACCACTTCACCCCCCGGAAGGATTTCCCACTGTAGGACCAGAGCACTTTTTGCGATTCGGCGCTGCGTCGCTTTAACCGACAATTGCGCGGTCGTGCAGCGTTGTACCCAAATTAAATTTGCATCCTTTTTTTCCCACAAATAGAGCTTTCTTTTGGTGGTATTTGGTCACCTCTGCGTCATTTCTGATCACCGCTATAAACAAAAAAAGAGCGACAATTTTGCAAAAAAAAATATTTCTTATAAATAAAAAAAAAATATATTAAAACAAATTTATTCATCGGTTTTTGGCCGATTTATATTCTTCCTCATATTTTTTTTTTTAAAAATCACAATCGGTGTTTATTGATTGGTTTGCACAAAAGTTGCTGCATTTACAAACCATGAGAATTCATTTGTGGCGTTTTTACATTTTTTTTTTTTTTTTTAGTAATGGTGGCAATCTGCAATTTTTAGCGGTACTGCGATATTGGGGTGGACATGTCGGAGATTTTTGACACTTTTTTGGGACCAATGACATTTATACAGCGATCAGAAATGTAAATGTCCACTGATTACTGTATAAATGTCATTGGCAGGGAAGGGGTTAACCTGCAGGGGGCACTGAAGGGGTTAACTGTGTTCCCTAGGTGTGTTCTAACTGTGTGGGGGCTGGGCTGCCAGGGGCACCAGAGATCTAACTGAGCCCAGTGACAGGGATCAGTAGATCTCTTACATGCCCACTGACAGAGCTGGGAACCGCCGTGTTTACATCGGCGGTTCCCTGTTCTTTCCCTCTGGCAGGTCATCGTGGCTCGTCGGCGGACATCGGGTCTACCCGGGCCGCAGGCACACTCCTGCAGAGTGAGGCGTCCACGAGAGCGCGCTCTCGCCCCCTAGCTGCTCGTCCACAAATCGCCGCCTATTTACGGCGATTCTCGAGACAGCGCTACACTGCCACAGTAAATATACAGCGCGCGGTCAGGAACCGGTTAAATAAGGCATGTAGTTGTCAAATGTAGTGCTGATGGATACCATAACAAGATCATGGAATTGGCTGTTGATTTATTAATGCATAAAGACAGATAATACATGTAAAGTCACATACGTGATCCAAATAGGTAAGGTAGTCGTACAATAATGCATAGCAAGATTCCCCATCCATCAAATTCATATTTATATACAGATAGTTAAATAGCACAGTAACAGCTGCATGGCCCCTGACCTGGAATTGCTGGGATATTGTCCCTGGATAAGACAGTAGAGATAGTATATATATGATAATAAGGCATCAAACACAATTGGTAGCACAAACACGACAATGGTAACTCAACGCGTTTCTTGGCTAGGAGAGCTACTCGTCAGGAGCAAGCGTGTTGTAACCTGCAATAAAACTGGTATCAATAAGTAGTTGTTGTCCACATGTAGGGAGGTGGGGCCTCTAGCATTCACAGATGGCCCCATCCCAAACCAACATACTTACATGGGCCACGTGCCGACTCTGGGAAGCCAGCATAGAACTAAATATTGCTGTGTGCAAGGCATGTCCTCCACGTGTACAGCCATGTGTCTGCTTACGCGTTTCTGCCTAAAAGGATCCTTACGTCATCAGAAACGCGTAAGCAGACTGTACTTGTGATGTTTCACCCTGGTTTGCAATAAAAGTGTTCCGTACAGTTCCATGGTGGAGTGCCGACAAGAAGAAAGGCAGCACCATCTAAGAGTGGCAGTATGAGACTTTAATGACCACAATGTGCTAACAACTTATAAGATCATAGTTGGTAAGCTTGTCAGGTAGATGAGTCACTGATGTGGGTGACTGGATGGCCGGCATTCCTCTTCAGGGAGACCGGATTGAGTCCTTGGCAGGGTGGATAGGGACTTCCTGGAGCTGGTCCAAGAGTCCTGGGTGGACAGAGGTCGAGCCAATGTCACAGGCGTCACTGGTGGTGGGCGTGGCACACGTTGGTAGCATGTACACTCCTTCTTCAGGTCGTGGTGGAGTGCCGGCTTACTTTACAGGATATATGTGTCGGACTCAAACCTTTTTTCTCAGAGGATAGGTGCAGGTACTCCCCCCCCCCTTCCAAGTCACCCCTTGGCTCCGCCCCTACCCACCTTTGACCACATCCCTTGGTACTAACCCCTACCCGCCTCCCAGTAACGCCCCTTTTAGAGAATACAGAACCAAGTATCATTTATTATTTTCTGTTAAATAATTTGTATGGAATTTGTAATTATAACACGAAAAGCAGTAACATAGATACTGCCAGCAATAATAGACCCCCCAGAAACAATAGATGCCTCACCAAAATAATAGATCCACTTAAGCAACAATAGACCCCCTCCAGCAAAAAAATATCTCCTAACAGCCAACATCAATAGGTCCTTCAGCAGCCAGCAATTACAGACCACTCAACAGTAGTTCCCCCCAACAACAATAGACCCCTCTCTCAACAGGAGTTCCCCCCAGCAACAATAGACCCCTCTCTCAACATGAAATACCCTAGCAACAATAGACACCTCCCTCAACAGGAGATCCTCCCAGCAACAATAGACACCTCCCTCAACAGTAGATCCCCAAGCAACAATAGACCCCTCTCTCAACAGTAGATCCCCCAGCAACAATAGACCCCTCTCTCAACAAGATATCCTCCTAGCAACAATAGACACCTCCCTCAATCTTAGATCCCTCAGCAACAATGGATCCTTCCCTTCACAGTAGATCTCCCGAGCAACAACAATTCATCTTAACTATAGACCCCTTTCAGCGACAATAGTTAAGCATCTAGTAGCATTAATAGATCATCCAGCATATTTTAGCACCCCTTGCCATTACATACATTCAATGCTAGAGTAGCCGGAACTGCATTCCCCCGTGTTCCTGCTGAAATAAAGCCCTGGTTGGGCTTATGGGAATGCCAGCCACAGCACCAGTCCTCCTCACATAGCCTATGCACACCTGGGTCGAGCATGGTGAGTTCTGTTTGTCCTTCCTGGCATAGGTTAGTCCCATCAAACTCACTATAAAACACTAAGGGCATGAGATCCTGAGTGCTAACACACCCCCAGGAGCCCAGCTTAATCAGCACCATCAGTAGTCTGTTCCATACCTTCACCAGGCCTTATGGCAATGTACCCCAACAGCAGCTTGAGCTTAGGAGAAGAAACCGTCCACACAAGGACGGTCTTTTAACTTTTTGCTCTATACTTACATATATACTTAAATTCAGTCATCCCAGTGGCAGATTATTTAGTTGCAAATAGATAATAGCAGAGATGACATTCAAGTTCAGGGCTGGCTCTACCACTAGGGGGAGTAGGCGGCCGCCTAGGGTGCACTGACACCCAGGACGCCAAGCCCCTGTCCATATACTAACCAAGCCTGTCTATATACTACCCCAGCCTGTCTATATACTACCGCAGCCTGTCCATATACTACCCCAGCCTGTCTATATACTACCCCAGCCTGTCCATATACTACCGCAGCCTATCCATATACTACCCCAGCCTGTCCATATACTACCGCAGCCTGTCCATATACTACCGCAGCCTGTCCATATACTACCGCAGCCTAGCCATATACTACCTCAGCCTGTCCAAATACTACTGCAGCCTGTCCATATACTACCCCAGCCTTTCCATATACTACCGCAGCCTGTCCATATACTACCCCAGCCTGTCCATATACTACCGCAGCCTGTCCATATACTACCCCAGCCTGTCCATAAACTACCGCAGCCTGTCCATATATTACCCCAGCCTGTCCAGTCTGGGGGGAGTCAGGGGCGGAGCCAAAGGGGGCGGCAAAATGAGGTTTTGTCTAGGTTGTCAAAAATCCTTGCACCAGCCCTGCTCAAGTTACAGGTGGTTACAAAAGTGGTTTTGCCAGAGTCCTACATCCCAAGCTAAAAGGATGTGAGTAGCCCCATAGTCCTGCACCTCTCCATTTTATGATTCTTCCCCTAAGGCCAGAAGGCTTGTTTCACACTGGCTTCAGCTTCAGTATAAGAGCAGTGTGAACAGCAAGCTTTGGTAAAGCGTATGCTGAGCTCTGTTGGAGCTTTTATAAGTACCATTCAGTTCACAGATCCTAATGGGAGTGTTCATAATCACTTTATGAAAGTTGATAGCAGACTTCAGCAGGCTTTAAACAAGCTTCAGACGGCGAACTCGCTTCACAGTTGTGCGTGATGACTTCACGTCATTGCCACACCCTACGTGTTTCGTCAGGAAATGACGTCATCAGCGGAAGGGCTTCAACATATATTTGCAAATGTGTGCAAATAAAACCTATTTTTAACGTGAATTGTTAGACAGGTCTTTTTTTGCAGGCTAGCTGGTAAGTGTGCTGGGAAATTTTTGTTTCATGAACTCCAGGATTTTAAAAAAATCTACCTTTTCAATGGAGCTCCCCCACCCTGCTCGTTCAGTCTAAGGGTGCAGCAATAAGGCATCATACTTATCCTATTCCTCCCTTCAGCAGTGGGATCAGCCTGGCAATGCCTTTTAAGGTGCTTCAAGCCATGGTCGCACTCCCGTCTCCGCCCATCAGTGCTGCATATAAGTGCCACCTCATCAGTGCCCATCAGTGAAGGAGAAAACTTAGTTATTTACAAAGTTTTGTGACCGAAACAAAGAAAAACTTTATCTTTTTGCAAAAAATAAAAACCATAGTAGTCATCAAATACCACCAAAATAAAGCGCTATTTGTGGGAACAAAATATGAAAACCTCATTTGGGTACAGCGTCACACGGTGCCCGGTACTGTAGTGGTTAAATGGTACAAAGACTGACGCGTTTCGACTAAACAGCCTTGGTCGCAACTTAATCAGTCTGCTGATTCCCTTCTCCCTTGAAAGAAGGACAAGGCCTGTAAGTGTTACTTACTGCAGCAGAGAGAAAAATCAGACGCTCTCCTCCCCCAAACAGAGGTGGGCTGTGTTATGGCAGAGCTGTGTAAATCTAAGGGCTGGATGGACAGAAACACAAATCCTTTAACCACTTGCCGACCGGCGCCTGACGGCAGCAAAGTGGCTCAATATCGCAAACCGACGTCATATGACGGCGGCTGCGATACCTCTCACTGTGAGTGCGCGTGAGAGAACGGAGGTCTGTGTATGTAAACACGAATCTCCGTTCTGTTAGAGGGGGAAGGGCGGTGATCACAGGCTTCCTGTATATGGAAGCCGTGATCATCCCCTTTCCCCAGCCAGGGCAGCCCACATACAGTTAGAACACGCCCAGGGAACACAGTTAACCCTTAGAGCGCCCCCTCCAGGTTAAATTCTTCACTGCCAATGCCATTTACACAGCAATCAGTGCATTTTTATAGCACTGATCGCTGTATAAATGCCAATGGTCCCAAAAAAGTGTCACAATGGTCCGACATGTCCGCCGCAATATCGCAGCACCGCTAAAAATCGCAGAAATTGATTCTCATCATCCGTAAATGCGGCCACTTTTGCGCAAACCAATCAATAAACGCCGATTGCGATTTTTTTTTATCAGAAATATGAGGAAGAATATAAATCGGCCAAAACCGATGGAAAAAAATGTTTTTATATATATATATATTTTTTTTTGGATTTGTATTTTAGCAAAAAGTAAGAAATTTGTTTTTTTTTTGCAAAATTGTCGCTCTTCTTTTGTTTATAGCGGCAATCAGAAATGACGCAGAGGAGATCAAATACCACCAAAAGAAAGCTCTATTTGTGGGGAAAAAATGATGCAGATTTAGTTTGGGTACAACGCCGCATGACCGCGCAATTGTCAGTTAAAGCGGCACAGCGCCGAATCGCAAAAAGTGCTCTGGTCCTAAAGTGGGAAATCCTTCCGGGGCTGAAGTGGTTAAAAACAGTTCCCCTATATAGGTCTTCCATCTGTTTGCTGGGAGTTCAGCTTTAAGAGCCGGGTGCGTCGGGAGTGCAGCGGTTAATCCTAAAAGGGCAATTTAGACGAGAAGCGCATAATAAGAGACAAATGTGTTTCAAAAGCATTTCAGACCAAATCAATTCATCTTCATCTGCTTTTATTCACCTTGTAATCAGCAGTAGAGGACCGTTTTCGGCACCCTCATGAATATTCATTTTGATTTTTTTTTTTTTTCCCCTTCATCAGCATTGTGTGTCCTGTGTTATCTTTTTCATCAGATGATGGTCATACAGTCAATGCAGAGCTGCAGGGATAGTGAGGAAATCAATAGACAAGAGACGGAATGTAAATAACCCGTAGGACACAACCGGGGAGCTGCTTGAAGTGTGGCTGGCTGGCTGCCTCCAGCTTGCTGTGACCTTGAATAACTTGCTTCCGCCGGCACCGAACGGATCGCAAGCTCTTTGGGCTCAGATCTGTGGCCGGAGCCCAAAGGATGCAAAATATCAAGGAGGCTTCCTTTAGTTGTTTCTTTTTTGAGGATGAATAAGGCGAGACCCAAATTGGCAACTTTTAGTTTCGACTTAAAAAAAAAAAAAACTGCCCAATAAGGTAATCAATAATTTCTTATTCAAATTCACTTTATTAGGTGCACCTTGCTAGTACCGGGTTGGACCCCTTTTGCCTTCATTCTTCCTGGCATAGATTCCAACAAGGTGTTGGAAACGTTCCTCAGAGATTTTGGTCCATAGTGACATAATGGCATTACGCCAATGCCAATCTCCCATTCCAACCACATCCCAATGATGCTCTACTGGATGAGATGTGGGGAGTGTGGAGGCCATTGGAGTGCAGGGACCTCATTGTCCAGTGGTGAGATGATTGGAGCTTTGTGACATGGTACATTATCCTGCTGGAAGGAGCCATCAGAAGATGGGGGCACTGCAGTCATAAAGGGATGGACATGGTCAGCAACAATACTCAGGTAGGCTGTGGGGTTTAAATGATGCTCAATTGGTACCCAAAGTGTGTCAAGAAAATACCCCCACACCATTACACCACCACCACCAGCCTGAACCGGTGATACAAGGCAGGATGGATCAATGCGCCAAATTCTGACCCCACCATCTGAATGTTGCAGCTGAAATTCAGACTCATCAGACCAGGCAACATTTTCCAATCTTCTATTGTCCAATTTTGGTGATCCTGTGCCAATTGTAGCCTCAGTTTCCTGTTCTTAGCTGACAGGAGTGGCACCCAGTGTGGTCTTCTGCTGCTGTAGGCCATCTGCTTCAAGGTTCGATGTGTTGTGCGGTCAGAGATGGTATTCTGCATACCTTGGGTGTAACGAGTGGTTATTTGAGTTACTGTTGCCTTTCTATCATCTGGAACCAGTCTGACCATTCTCCTCTGACCCCTGACATCAACAAGGCATTTTCCTCCACACAACTGCTGCCCACTGGATATTTTCTTTTTTTTGGATCATTCTCTGTAAACCCGAGAGATGGTTGTGTGAGAAAATCCCAGTAGATCGGCAGTTTTTGAAATACTCAGACCAGCCCGTCTGGCACGAACAACCATGCCACATTCAAAGTCACCTAAATCCACTTTCTGATGCTCGGTTTGAACTTCAGCAAGTTGTTTTCACCACGTCTAGGTGCCTAAATGCATTGAGTTGCTGCCGTGTGATTGGCTGATTAGCAATTTGTGTTACCAAGCAATTGAACAGGTGTACTTAATAAAGTGGCCGGTGAGTGTATTGTATTGGTAAGAAAAGAACAAGATACAGTAAATGCGTCACAATTAAAATTAGTTAAATTAAAATCAGTGCGTCGTAAGCTGAAATGAGAATAGGAACAGCCATAGGTGTGCGCAGCCTATTGCCTTAGGTTGTGCCCCCTATAGCTCGAGCACACACGTGTATCTACATATATATGGCACCGGCAGGGAGACCAATCTCCCTTCCAGCACAATAAATGGGAAGTGCCCAAGCATTTTTCTTATGGCAGAGCTGGTAAAATGGAGATCTTTCCCAAATTCCTGCCGGCATACAGAGCGATAATGCTAATGCGCACGGGGTGATTAGGGTGTGCCCAGGCACATCCGGCACACCCTGTGCGCACGCCTATGAAAATAACAGCACATCGTAATGAAATAATTTGTTAGTGGTGTCAAATCGGGGAGTAAATAATGGAAGTAAATAGAAACATAAGGGTAATCAATAATTTCACTCACTTTCGGTTAGGCGATTGATGATTTTGGTTAGGTGATTGATGATTTTGATTAGGCGATTGATCATTTGCAAGAAGGGAAAAAGTATTCATTAGATCTTACAATATCCTAGTCTTATAGATCGCACAAATTACAAATAAAAGTGATCACATCGGAGTGGCCCAACGAAAAGAGAGAGAGGAAAAATCACTACTATATCCTGCGGTACCCCTTTTTTGGAACCTTGCGCCATTGTCTGCGATTCAATGCACATATCAGCCAGCACTCCACGGATCATCAATTACCGCCAAATCTTTATTGAAGAATGATCACATCGCAGAAGACATAGTGCAACGTTTCGCAGCTGCACAGGACCCCTTCATCAGGCATGTGACGTCACATGCCTGATGAAGAGGTCCTGCTCGGCTCCGAAACTTTGTCACTGTGTCTCCTGCGATGTGATCATTCTTCAATAAAGATTTGGCGGTAATTGATGATCCGTGGAGTGCTGGCTGATATGTGCATTTGATCTGTGATGTTTCCAGTTGCAGCTGATTGTTGCTGCAGCACCCGCTACACCTAAAGCCTTATCCAGGAAACTGTGTGATAGGAATATCAATACTACTGTCTGCGATTCATCGCATGATTGCGTAACTAAAAATTGCCAATGAGCTTTGCCAAATTAAAAGAAAATGTGTTCTGAAGCAATCTACTGATTTTAGCATCATGATTACCTGTTCAAAAAATGCCTTAGACAACAGCCCTTTTAGCCATAAAGGCAGCACTGCTGCCTCTGGGGATGCTCCTTTAACTGCTTTTTTTAGCCTTAAAGTGGTTGTAAACCTCAGCCATGAAATATGAACAAAGCATATCCCTCTATAGTGTGTACTTGTCTCAATCCAGAGCACTAACTGTCATTTCTTTCTGCTATGAGCATGAATCACTTCTGACAAATTTTCCTGACACCAAGAGAAAAAAAGGTGACAGGGGAGGGAGCTCCAGCTGATTGAGAGCCTCCTCTCCTTGCTCTCTCCTCCTCTCTGCCTCTATCTATACTCCTGGTGTTTTGGCAAATTGGGCATTGCTCGGTTTTTTTTTAACGTATTGATGAAAGAGGCCCACGTATAAAGAAGACGGTAATAGAATACAGAAAGCCAATCTGTCCTTAGCAACATCATCGGTTGGTAGGAAGCGGGCGGGTGGCCTGGACTGCATTCTGTATTGAGAAAGGGAGTATAGATAGCGGCATAGAGGAGGAGGTCCAGGCTGTGCTCTCTCTCCTCTCTGTATACTGGGGTTAGCACTGTGCAAGTTTTTTGTCCTTGCCGTGGCACTACTGAGGCCTGTTTACAGCACCCCAGGGTGCCGCTGCACCCCGGTTCAGAAACCCTGCCCTAGTACACCAGATGTACACATGTTAATGTGAGTTTTATTTAATCTTTTTAAGGTATGGTATTTTAGGTATAATATTAAGCACAAGGTCACTTATAGAAAATACAGTAATAGAGATATATTTTTCCACCGAAGTGGCGGTATTGGGATAGAACCAGCGGCGTATCCTAGATTAAAAATAACCTATACACTCAAGCCAGGAGAAGCTCCTGTAGAAGGGGATTTGTCTGTGGTCCAAATCTACATGCAAGCCAGGTCTTCTTGTCCAACATCAATGTCTGACCTTATAAATGCTCATTTCGGCTAAATGGCCAGAAATTCCCATAGACACAATCTAAAATCTTACAAAAAGTTTTTCCAGAAGAGTGGAAGATGTGGTTGGCACAAAATTGAGCCAATTCCATATTTTCACCCATGGTCTTGGAATGGGAAGTCCAACAACAAGAGATGTGACAATCAGGTGTAGACAAACATTTGGGCATGTGGTGTTTGTTTGTCTGCCCCTCTATAGCTTGAACACCGGAAGGTGTCCATATGACAATTTTCATTGTGTTTTGCCAAACTGGGCATTGCTCGTGTTTTTTTGTTGTATTGGTCTTCTTGTCCAACATCAATGTCTGACCTTACAAATGCTAATTTCGGCTGAATGGCCAGAAATTCCCATAAACATAATCTAAAAATCTTACAAAAAGCTTTCCCAGAAGAGTGGAGGATGTTGTTGGCACAAAATTGGACCAACTCCACATTTTCACCCATGGTCTTGGAATGGAAAGTCCAACAAAATCAACAAGAGATGTGACAATCAGGTGTAGACAAACATTTGGGCATATGGTGTTTGTTTGTCTGTCCTTTTATAGCTTGAACACTGGAAGGTGTCCAGATTACAAATTTCATGAGTAAAATGGTGTTTTGCTAAATTGTGACTTTCTCGTTTTTTTAGTTATTGTATTGATGAAAAAGGCCACATATAGAGAAGACAGTAATAGAGATATATTTTTCCACCAAAGTGGCGGTGTTGAGATAGAACCAGCGGCGTATCCTAGATTGTAAATAATCTGTACACTCAAGCCAGGAGAAGCTCCTGTAGAAGGGAATTTGTCTATGGTCCAAATCCACATGCGAAACAGGTCTTCTCGTCCAACATCAATGCCTGACTTTACAAATGCTCATTTTGACTGAATGGCCAGAAATTCCCATAGACACAATCTAAAATCTTACAAAAAGCTTTTCCAGAAGAGTGGAAGATGTGGTTGGCACAAAATTGAGCCAATTCCATATTTTCACCCATGGTCTTGGAATGGGAAGTCCAACAAACTCAACAAGAGATGTGACAATCAGGTGTGGACAAATGTTTGGCCATATGGTGTTTGTTTGTCTGCCGTTTTATAGCTTGAACACCGGAAGGTGTCCAGATGACAATTTTCGTGAGTAAAATGGTGTTTTGGCAAATTGGGCATTGCTCGGTTTTTTTTTACGTATTGATGAAAGAGGCCCATGTATAAAGAAGACAGTAATAGAGATATATTTTTCCACCGAAGTGGCGGTGTTGGGATAGAACCAGCGGCGTATCCTAGCGGTGAAGCTGTTAACGATGAAGAAAATATAATTTTCATTTTTTGGTTTGCGGGGCTGCAGTGTGGATACCCAGCAGACCTTGAAAAGTAAAAAATCAATATCGGTCTTAAAAATGCGTAAAGAACGTGACGATTTGTACGTGCAGAATAGGTGGCTTAGCTTTTTAGACTCTTATACTCATAGGCCCCAAAAATATTTTTAGGCAGAGCTGTTAGGATTTTTTAGGCCATGATGACAACACAGTTATGTAAAGAAACTTAGCTTCATAACCACTTCAATACCAGGCACTTTTACCCCCTTCCTGCCTAGGCCAGCTTTCAGCTCTGTTGCACTTTGACTGACAATTGCGCGGGCGTGCAACACTGTACCCAAACAAAATTTTTTATATTTTGTTCACACAACTAGAAATTTCTTTTGGTGGGGTTTGTTTATTCTTTGGTAAATAAAAACGAAAAAAGACTGAAAAGTTTGAAAAAAAAAACGCTTCTGTTATAAAATTTTGCAAATAAATAATTGTTCCTAATAAATTTAGCCCAAAATGTAGTCTGCTATAGTCTGAAAATAACTATGGGATATATCTGAAAATCGATCAATGCTGACGCCCTATCTCATTTCTTGAGGCCCGAAAAAGCCATGACAGTGCAAATACCCCCCCAAATGACCCATTTTCGGAAAGTAGACAGTCCAAGGTATTTAGAGGAATGGCTTTGAGGTTTTTTTTTGAAGTTGTAATTTTTTTTTATATAATTTTTTTGGACAATGAAGAAATAAAATAAAAAAAGTTAACTTTTTTTGCATACTTTTTGGAAAATGAAGAAATGAAAAAAAAAAGATTTTTTAAAAATGCTTTACATACTGTCACCAATGCAGTACAGCATCATCACATAACAGGTGTGACGGCGATCAGGGACACTGAAGAATATTTTTTTGTAATTTCTCTTTTTTTTTTTTTATTACCTTTTTTTCCTTTTTATTATTATTTTTTTAAATATAATTAAATATGGTCACACTGTGACCAGAGCAATATAATGTTACCATAATAACATTGTACTACTGTGGGGAAGTGATCAGGTTTTTTTTTTTTTTCAAATTTTCATTTACATGTGATTGCTTATAGCAGTGTATTTCACTGCTATAAGCAAGCATTTTACTGAATGAAATAGATTCATTCAGTTTGTTTTGATTAGCTGTGATTGGCCAGAGCTAGTCACATGGTACAGATGTAAAACAGAACTCCGGACGGCCGCACTCCGATCAAACCTTTATTATGAAGCCATTAAAAATCCATACGGTACAGGAAAAGGCTAATGCGTTTCAGGCCTCACACTAGGCGTTTACTCATAGTCTTGGTACATGGTACAGATGGGTTGTGATTGGCCCTGTCTGTACCATGTGATCACACAGACCAATCACAGCTAGCAACACAATTGTACACAATGGATGGCATGAAGGAAGCCACCCATTGTTTATGATTGGCATGTGACCTGCTGTGATTGGCACCGGCAGTGAGCTGGTGCAGGATACAAGAGGATGCCACATGACATCCACCCGGATTGATAAAAGGCCCAGTCTATTTCTTTCACTGAAAAAATGCTTAGAGAGAGCTGGGGGGGGGGGGTATTATGTTTATTGACCCCACTTTGAATAAGTAACCTTATGCTGAACGATGGTTAGGCAGTGATGGTAAAAAGGTAAAGGAATTTTCACAGGTAGCAAACTATTCTTGAATACAATACTCAAGCCCTACTGCTGGTGATGCAATCCAAGGCTGAAAAAAACGGTGCTTATGGCTGTCTACCATAGATCTAAGCCGGCAACTCAGTGGACTCAAACGTTGAAAATCTTTATTGACTACACAAGTACATCCAGTAAAGCAACCTAACGCATTTCGGCCGCTGTGGCTTTACTCATTGCATAATAAAACACAAATTGATCACAACTTTTTTGGGGCTCCAGCATCTACTGCCCAACCAATTCAGGAGGCGGAACCCAATAATTAAAATCATTAGCAAAAAAAGACAAATAGAAAGATAAAATCACTTAACCAATGATCATAAACATATATAATAATGATAAATTCCATATCTAAATAAAAATATAAACCAACATCATTGTCCCAACGGAACATTATTTCACAAATGAGTCCAGGTCCCATCTATGGTTCAGACCAGAAGGTGCCCTGGTGTCCAAGGTGTGTACCCACCAGATCTCTCGCTACGGTAGAGTGTGGCAGATCGATTAACTCTTTCTATGCCAAAAAAAGAAAAATAATTCATAATACCATTGTGTTCTTTCCTAAATTAGTGTGGCACATTGGATATATCTTTAGCATTCAGATTATTAGTGTGATTACAATGTTTTGCTATCCTGACCCTGAGGGGGCTTATAGTTCACCCTAAATACTGGAGTGTGATTGTCCCGCACTTTACCACATAGACCACATATTCAGAATTATAATTAATATTCTGCTTGATTAATTTATTTTTTTCCAGTGGAAAAAGACATTGACTCAGTCTATTTTTTTCATGCTTTCTGCAGTATTTACAAGTGCAGACACCACAACGGTGTGAACCTTTCACAAACAACCAAACTATTCCTCAGTGTTGTCTAGTCTGCCAGACAAGTGGATCCACTTAATCCTCCATTCTTAAAAAAAAATAAACTGCCTTCTGCTCCGATTTTACATATTACCATTACATACGATTATATATTACCACTTGCAGCCAGGAGTGGAGCTCTATACAAGTTCTACCCTCTTTAAAATCCAGGGGTGTTGCTAGGATTCTGGAAGACCCCAGGGCACCCATGGAAAACTTAAGTAGTCAAATTCTGTGGAATTCTTTTTCTTGCCTTATCTCCTCCTTCTTTTCACTTCCCTTCCCTCCTGTCCTCTCCCCTCTTCCCACTTCTTTCCCTTTTTATCTCTTCATTCCTATCCTCTCCCTTCCCCCTACCTTCTTCCCTCCTTTACCCTTTTCTCACCTCTTTTTTCTCTCTACTCCTTCCTTTTCCTCTCTTCTCCTGTCCCCATTTTCTACTTCCTCTTATTTCCCCTCCTTTTCCCTGTCCTCGCCCATCTTCCCCATTTCTCTCCTCTCCCCTACCTTCTCTGCTCATTTTCCCTCTTCTCACTTCTTAACCTTTTCCTCTTCTGTCTTCTTCTCTCTCTCCCTTGCCTCTTCTATACCCTTTTCCTTCCTCATCTCTCTTTTTTCTCCACTCTTTTCCCATTTCCTCCCTTCTTCCATCCCCCTTCCCTCTCCTATCCTTACTTCTCTATTTTTCCCTTTCTTCACCCTTCTCCCCTCTCCTGTCCTCCCTT
>BLSH010164475.1:2015919-2031968 GCA_018402905.1 Glandirana rugosa | reverse complement strand
CCTCTCCTCTCCCCGCCTCTTCTCTCCCTCTCCTCTCCCACTCCTTCCTTTTCCTCTCCCTCATCCTTTTCCTCTCCTCTCTTTTCCCATCTTTCCTCTCCCTCTATTCTTTTTGCTCTCCTCACTTCTCTTTTTTCCCATTATCTCTCTTCTTTCCTCTCTTCTCAACTCTTAGCCTCCTCTCCTTTCTTCTCCTCTTCTCCCATTCTTTAAAGCAGAACTTCAGGAATTACAGAAAAACACCCCTGCAGTGGAGCCCCCCTTCATTGAAATAGTTCAATGCTTGTTAAGTCTAGGGGTAGAAGGATAAGCTGTACTACTTAACCTATTCTTCAGTCTGGAAGACTTTTGCAGCTCATCTCTTACTCCCAATACTCCGGGTTGTGGGTGAGCCCTCACCTGGACCCTGCATTAGATGTGATGATGTCAGCAGGCAGCCGCTAAATGGAGCGCCTTAGAGAAGAGGCTTTGAGGAACTGGTTGCATGGCATTGAAGATGCCCTGCTGGAGCAAATAATGGGGTAGGTTTTTCAGCTTATTCCTCTACACCTAAATATAAGAGCATTTTACCCTTGCAGTGGGGAAGAGGCACAGCAAGAATGTTTTTTGCGTAATTCATTTACCCTATTCTACTTCAACTGGTTTAAATGATTGTTCCAATCCCTTTAAGAGACTATAACATGAGAAGTATCCACTCCAGCCAACTAATAGCTGGCCAGAGCTCCATCAATCCCAGTGATTAAGTAGAGTCTTCAGCAAAAAGGCAGAAGGTTCTAATAATGATCAGTCTATTAGTTGGCTTGCCAGTGGAGAGGACATGTGCCAGCGCATATGTGTCAGTAATATGTACAGGTTCCAGATGGAGGTAAGAGCACCCCTTTTACCAGTTTACTGCCCAGTACTTCATTTAAACAAATAATATGTTAGAAATAAAAAGGAGGCAGAACATTTTAATCGTCTGGCCCTTTAAACGACCTGGAGGTAGAGGGGTTCCTCTCAAATTCACTTATCTCTACTTAAGAGTTTTCCTACCTATCCCCAGTTAGCCTCGGTGCGTAGCTGTAGCCATGGTAGTAAAGATTACTGACAATTGGGAATATTTGATGACAGCTCCCTGGCGGTGCTTGCTGCCAAGAGGAGGAGGAGGACTATGACTGGCAGCAGACCTCCTGCCAGGGAATATCATGGGGTAGCACGTAGACGTAGGCTTCAAATAGCGATCTAATGTGTGATAGGACATCTGCTGTGCTCTGATATACTTGTTTTTTTTATAGGTGCTTGTTTCTAATAACACATTTTCTATGAATGGGATGCTGTAAAGAATGGGAGACAGAATAGGGACTTTTAAGAGATGCAACCAACCATAGGGAGCACAAACATTCACATGCCATGTCATCAGAGATGACAATGGTTTGGATGTCTTGTGATCTGCCAGTGTTTGCACATTTCTGATTCCAGCAGGCAAAGCACTACAGAGAAATAACTAATTTATTGTATATCTAAAGCCATTTTTTTTATTGTAGGTACAGTAGGGAAAATACTTACAGTTCTCAAAGATAAGGAACCTTGAAGCCAACCCAGCCTTGCCAGCACCCCGGGTGAAAGATGCCATACTAATGTAGCCATGCCCCTGTAGGGGTTGCTTAATGTAGTGGTTGTCTGACTGTCACCCTTCCCAGCCAGCAGGGTTGCCAACCGCCAGTAAATTTACTGACAGTTTGTAAAAATCAGTGATTTTTACAATGATCTACAAATATCAGAGTCTGATCATTTGTAATGCTGTGCTGATTTTTTAAGTGTAAACTAAGCAAATTACATAATATGGGTATTGTCAGTGTTTCCATGTTATGCTTGAATATCAATTGTCATAGTTATTAACAGGAGTTCTGTTATTTTTCAGGTTGCCAGTAAAAAATGTGCTCCGCCAGTAAATTTTCCATGTTTTGCCAGTAAAAAACTGTGCTGGAGGTTGGCAACACTGCCAGCCAGACATTCAATTCCTCAAGCACTCAGAGTCATTGAACAGTCCATACACTTGTTTCTTTGTATTTTATTGAGGGGATTAACTCGGATGTGGAATATGGGATGCCTACGAACATTCAGTCCAAATTTGCTTAGGACTCCTTCATACACTCCAGTATATACACTTCTCTCTTCTATCCAGCACAAACACTTGCTGCAGACTGTTATTCTTCCTCCAGTACTTCCCTTGCTGCAGACCGTCACTCCTTCAGACTAGCTAGCACCGCATGGCTAAGCCTGACACACTAACTCAGCCAGGCCTCAATGAATTGCCTTTTGCGGGCAGATGCCTCGGGCCTCTATGGTGTAGAAAGGGTCAGGTGCTAGCTGTCCTCTATTAAGCTACCACTCCCAGATAGCTCTCTTCAGGCCCTGCATGCCAGCCTGGCAAGGGTTGTGGGGATGAGGCCCCTTTTCCCCATCAACATGGGGACAAGGTGCTTTGGGGGTGACCTCAAAGCATCATCCCCATGTTGAGGGCATGTGGCATGGTATGGTTCGGGGGTGGGGTGCTTGCTCGTCCCCACCCCCTCCTGTCATGCCAGGGCTGCATGCTCAGATAAGGTTCTGGTTTGGATTTTTGGGGGACCCCTATGCCATTTTTTTTATTTTTGGTTCGGGGTCCCCTTAAAATCCATACCAGACCTGAAGGGCCTGGTATGGACTTTGGGGGGGCCTACGCAATTTCATTTTGTTATTTTGGACGGGGTTCCCCTTAAAATACATACCAGACCTGAAGGGCCTGGTATGGACTTTGGGGGGGCCTACGCAATTTCATTTTGTTATTTTGGACGGGGTTCCCCTTAAAATACATACCAGACCTGAAGGGTCTGTTACGGACTGTGGGGGGAACCCTACACTATTTATTTTTTTTTACATTTCTGAGTAGGGTTCCCCTTGAAATCCCTACCAGACCTGAAGGGCCTGGTATGGATTGGGGGAGGGGGGGTGGGGGGTGGGCAACGCAATACTTTATCAGTGATTTTATCTATATAGGCAGAACTGTATAGGCGGCACTGATGGGCACTGCTAGATGGCACTGATGAGCACTGATAGGCAGCACTGATAGGTGGCATTGATGAGCACTGATAGGTGGCACTGATGGGCATTGATAGGCACTGATGGGCATTGATGAGCACTGATAGGCAGAACTCAAAGGCAGCATAGATGGGCCCTGCTAGATGGCACTGATGAGCATTTATAGGCAGAACTCAGGCAGCACTGATAAGCACTGATAGGTGGCATTGATGAGCATTGATAGGTGGCACTGATGGGCATTGATGAGCACTGATAGGCAGCATTGAAGGGCACTGATAGGTGGCACTTTAGGTGGTATTGATGAGTTTGATAGGCAGCATTGATGAGCACTGATAGGTGGCACTCATGGGCATTGGTGGGCACTGATAGGTGGCACTGATGGGCATTGATGAGCACTGATAGGCAAAACTCATAGGCAGCATTGATGGGCACAGCTAGATGGCACTGATGAGCACTGATAGGCAGAACTTAAGCAGCATTGATGAGCACTGATAGGTGGCACAGATGGGCATTGATGGACACTGTTATGTGCCGACACTGAAGGGCATTGATGAGCACTGATAGGCAGAAATCATAGGCAGAATTGATGGACATTGCTAGATGGCACTGATGAGCACTGATAGGCAGAACTCATAGGCAGCATTGATGAGCACTGATAGATGGCACTGATAGGCGGCATTGATGAGCTCTGATAGGCAGCACTGATGGGCATTGAGCATTGATAGGTGACACTGATAGATACTGATAGGCAGCATGAGCACTGATAGGTGGCACCGATGGTTGCTGATAGGAAGCATTGGTGAGCACTGATAGGCAGCATTGACGGCCACTGATAGACGCTGATAGGCAGCATTGAAGAACACTGATAGGTGCCACTGATGGACACTGTTAGGTGTCAATGATGGGCACTGATGGGTGACACTTCTAGGTGGAATTGATGGGCACTGATAGGCAGCACTGATAGGCGGAATTGATAAGCACTGATAGGCAGCATTGATGGGCACTGATGGGTGACACTTATAGGCCAAATTGATGGGCACTGATAGGCAGCACTGATAGGCGGAATTGATGAGCACTGATAGGCAGCATTGATGGGCACTAATAGGTGGTATTGATGAGCACTGATAGGTGGCACTGATCATGATTGGGGCACTGATTATCAGTGTAAACAATTTACTGACATTCTTGACGGTTAACAGCTCTCCTTTCCTCATGCAGACACAGCGTGGGAGGAAAGGGCTGAGGAGAACTGGCAAGACTGTTTACATGAGATCAGCTGATCACATGGTAAAGGGCCGCTGTGATCGCGCTGGATGCACGTCCCAGGGGGCACATGGGAGGCAGGGTTCTGGGAGGATGTCCATGGACACCCTCCAAAAATTGAAAGCCCAGGCCTCAGATGGAAGGGGGGGGGGGCAGGGGGACCCATCATGGTTTCTTGCACCAGGGTTCTAGTTGCGCCTCTGTACTGAGTGAATGGCTGATTGATGAAAACTCCAGCTTTAAGCTAGCTTATCCTTTCATAAACGTCCTTGTGAAACATGCACAGATGGATTATTAAAGAAGACGGGATTCTTCATCTGTGAATGTCTTGGAATAAACCCGCTTGCCAAGTTCTCTCACGTGGTGGAGGGAGATGATGCACCTTTAATGTGACATCCATATTAGCTGTGTCACTAACTTTCTGCTCGTCGTGTGTGCAATTCAGCTGAATTCTTGTTAAAATATATTCTCCGCCAACTGTTCATGTTACACTCTTCATCTTCAGCAATAAATAAATGGAGGAAGTTTTATTTTAGCGTCGCTTCAGCTTATATCCTTTTTAACTCTTCCTCGCCGATTACCTCTAAATTGGTCATTTCCTCAAAGCAGATTGGTCAAGAAAGTTACATTCAAATTCGAATATTGTCTTCAATATACAGCAATAGGGTGATGGAGTGTTGGAGTACTGACTGCAGGGAGTACCTCTAATAAATTAAAACTCTTTTGTTGTCTAGTGTGGACAAAGCAAACTCTATGGCATTAGTCTCCAAAATGTGGCCCTGGGGCTGTATGCTGCCCTTTACTTGCCTTTATTCAGCCCTTGAGGCATTATTCCTACCACTGACACCAACAATGGGGCACTATTCCCTCCACTGACACCAACAATGGGGCACTATTCCCCCACTGACACCAACAATTGGGCACTATTCCCTCCACTGACACCAACAATGGGGCACTATTCCTCCCATTGATACCAATGATGGGGCACTATTCTCTCCACTGACACCAATAATGGGGCACTATTCCCTCCACTGACACCAGTGATGGGGCACTATTCCCTCCACTGACACCAACAATGGGGCACAATCCCCTCCACTGACACCAGCGATGGGGCATACTTACTTCCACTAACAACAAAAATGGGGCACTATTCCTCCCAACGAAACCAACTATTTCTCCTCCTAAAACCAAAGATCGGGCATTGTTTACTCCCATTGGACACAGTCCGACCCCCCTAAAGTCTGAAGGACAGTAAACTGGCCTTTCTTCAGATAGTTTGGGGACCCCTGCTCTATGGCAAAAAGGAAGTCCCAGCTTACAAATCTTCAATCAAAGGAAATTGTGAAGCTTATTTCTCTAAATATTTTATTTAGTGATTCTGCCAGTCAAACCATGAAACCTCCACCAAGGTGACCACGCTTTTTGGCCTACAGTGAAATCACTGAAGCGCCATCACCCTGCCCAGCTGTAGGCTCGCCATTAACCACAGTTGGGTATAGGCTTATCAGCGTTGTCACCACCGATAACCCTCCTTCATTCTGTCACTCATGGATGGCCATGTCCAACTCTACCTCCCTAAGCATCGAGAAGGACAATGGAACGCTTGCCTTCCCTGGAAATGCCTACAAGCATTCTCGTTGCCCCACCTATATTTCCCATGGGCTGCTCTTGGGAGTTGTAGTCCTAAGTGTGCTCTGTGTCTAGTGGAAGGAATACAGGGCTCTTTTGCAAGCCTTCTTCCCAGCTGTGCCAAGTTGATTGCTGAGGGAGCCCCTGTGATGAAGTCACGGGGCAATGAAGAGGGTTTGGATTCTAAATAGGTGTCCTTGTAGGCACTGCCAAGGAGCCAAACATTCTCATGTCATTCCCAATGCTGGGAGGAGGTGCAGTTGGGCATTGCCAGCCCTGAGTGGCAAAGTGAAGGAGGGCTATCAATAGTGACAATTCTGATAAACCTATACCCAACTGTGGTTTATGGCAGACCTCTTGGTCAAGTGATTGAGTGTTAATAAATTCCATTTGCCATTGGAATGCATCAATGCTCAAACACGCCTAAACGTGCCTAGCGCTGAGGCACCTTAAGACTCCTTTTCACACATTTAGGCATATTCAGCAGTTTCTTGCTCCCCTCCTGAACATGCCGATGGTGGGGTTTTTTTCAGCCTGTAAACACCTATATGTGCATGGACACATAGGCTAACATAGAGGAGCTTTTATAGACTGGCGCCAGACGCTTGTAAAAGTGTTTTTTTTTTTTTTAAAGCCCAGTGTGCATGAGGCCTTACAACCACTGGGTGCATCGCACCACAAAGTCCTGACTTTGAGGCTCTGATAACATGAGATGATTTGGAATTGCAGATAGAATTGATGCAATTCTGCACACGATTCCAAATTGCAGAAAAACAGGCAATACCCGTTTGCGTGCCATTTTTTTTTTACCACTTGCCTACCGGGCCCTTTCATCCCCTTCCTGCCCAGGCCAATTTTCAGCTTTCAGCACTGTCACACTTTTAATTACAATTGTGGGGTCATGCAACCTTGTACCCATATGGCATTTCTATCATTTTTTTTCAGACAGATAGAGCTTTCTTTAGGTGGTATTTAATGACCACTGGGTTTTTTTTTTTCTAAAACGAAAAAAGACTGAAAAGTTTGAAAAAGAAACGTTTTCTCCTTTTCTGTTATAACATTTTACAAAAAAGATTTTTTTTCTTCTTCGCTGATGGGCACTGGTGAGGCTGCACTGATGGGCACTGATAGGGCTGCATTGATAGGCACGGGTGAGGAGGCACTGATGGGCACTGATAAGCTGCACCGATAGGTACTAATGTGGAGGCACATAAGAGGCTGTAATGATAAGGTGGCACTGATGGGCACTGATAGGCAGCACTGATGAGCACTGATAGGTGGCACTGACATACTGCACTGATGGACATTTATGTGCTGCACTGTTGAGCATGGATATGCTGCACTGACATACTGCACTGATGGGCACTGATATACTGCACTGATGGGCACTCATGTGCTGCACAGTTGAGCACGGATATGCTGCACTGATATACTGCACTGATGGGCACTGATATGCTGCACCGATGGGCACTGATAAGCTGCACTGATGGGGACTGATGGACACTGATATACTGCACTGATGGGCACTGGTGTGCTGCACTGATGGGCACAGATATGCTGCACTGATATACTGCACTGATGGGCACTGATATGCTGCACTGATAGGCACAGATACGCTGCACTGATGGACACAGATAAGCCGCACTGATGGGCACTGATTTGCTGCACTGATGGGCACTGATACACTGCACTGATGGACATTGATAAGCTGCACTGATGGGCACTGATATGCTGCACTGATGGGTACTGATATGCTGCACTGATAGTCACTGATAAGCTGCATTGATGGTGTTGTACTGATCATCAGGGCACTGGTGATTATCAGTGTAAATGTGTGCTGTCACAGGAGAGCCAATTATCATCTTTTCTTTCCTCACACAGGGACAGCACTGAGGAAAGAAAATGCCAATAACCGGCATTGGTTTACATGGGATCAGCTGTGATTGGTCACAGCTGACAACATGGTAAAGGGCCACTGTTGCCATCTTTTGGCTATATCGCGGTTGGCAAGTGGTTAATAGCACCCAAACACTGTGCCATTCTGCTGTAATTGTCGCGCAACAAATTTGCATGGCAATCACGGCAAAACGCGCGTTTAAAAATCGCATTAAGCTTGTCGCCCAGAAAGGAGCAGGAGCTTCTACTGGAGGACAAAAGCTCATAGGGCAGCCCATTGAAGTGAGCCCTATACATGACATGTGGAAACTGAGCTTTCAGAATCGCAAGGAGGAACGCAGAAGGCAAAACGCTATCTGAACGACGCCTTACAGCCTGCACTTGGGTAATCAGCCGCAGCTTTGGAATTCTCTCCTTGATCCCACCGTCATTTAAGACCCTAAAGAGGCCCTTTCACCTCTCTACATCTGTTTTTGTGGCAAGGTACGCCCGGCGGGGTAACCATCATCACCTTCTTGTATTCATCTTCAGATTGTATGGTCTGGCTTACTTCCCACGGGATTCATTATAAAAGAGAAGCGATTCTATCAAGCTGTGACTTCATTGCCCCAAGGCGAGCGCTGAGCACACTAAGTTAATTATATTGGTAAACAAGACGTGGAATTGAACCCACTGGGGTTTGGGCAATAACGCACCCGTCCTTACTAATGCCGGATTATTATGTCTAATAACTCTCTAAAGTCCTTCATCAGGTTTACTTGGAAATAACAGAACATTAAGTTGGAATCTAACGGAAGCAACTTTATGGCCCAGCAATAATATGAAGAGTAAGCCGCATTTATAATGAGCTCATTAGCATACCATTTGCATCTATTTTCATTTACCTCCTTTGTCTTGAGTGATCTGTGCTAACATAATTATTTTTTCCCCGCAGTAGCAATAATAACCTTTCATTTACTAAGTACATGACTGCAACATTATCGCCATCATCTTTATACTGTAACTCTGAACATTAAAGGAAGAGTTAAGGACGCGGCATTTTTTGTAGGATCAACATGTATTATCTGAACTTGCTGGGAATATTCTTAGCCTGCAAAATGAAAACGAATGCAGCCACCACATCTAAGTACTGGCAAGCTGCAATATATTTATATTGCATTTTTGTTCCCATTGATACCAACAATGGGGCCCAATTCCTCCCAACAACCCCAACGATGGGGCACTGTTCAACTGACACAAACAATGGGGCACCGTTCAACTGGCACCAACAATGGGGCACTGTTCCTTCCACTGCCACCGATATTCCTCCCAATGACAGCAGCAATTGGGCACCATTATCTCACTGACACCATAGATGGGGCCCAGTTCCTCCAACTGATAAAAAGGATGAGCCACTGGCACCAACAATGGGGCGCTATTCCTTCCATTGACACTAATGATGGGGCGCTATGCCTCCCACTGACATTGAAGATGGGGCCCAGTTCCTTCAACTGATATCAAGTATGAGGTACTGTTCCACTGACTCCAACAATGGGGCACTAATCCTTTCACTGACATCAGTGATGGGGCACTATTCCTTCCATTGACTATAATGAGGGGGCACTATTCTTCCCAGTGGCACCAATGATGGGGCATTATTCCTCCTACTGACCCCAAAGGTGGGGCACCATTCCTTCCATTAATAATAATAATGGGGCACTATTATTCCCACTGACACCAATGATGGGGCACTATTCCTTCCATTGGCAATAATGATGGGGCACTATTCTTTCCATAACACTAATGATGGGGCTTCCACTAACACCAACAATGGGACACTATTCCTCGCACTGGAACTAATGAAAGGGCTCTATTCTCCTACTGGCATTAACAATAAGGTCCTGTTTCACTAGCTGATACCAAAGACAGTGCACTATTCCACTGACATCAATGATAGGGCTCCATTTCTCCCACTGACACCAATGATGGGGCACTATTCCTTCCATTGACACCATTGAGGGAGCTTCTACTGACACCAACAATGGGACACTATTCCTCACAGTGAGACTAATGATAGGGCTCTATTTTTCCTACTGGCACCATTGGTAGGATCCTGTCCCACTAGCTGATGGTGCACTATTCCATTAACACCAATGATTGGACACTATTCCTCCCACTGGCACTAACCATAGGCCTTTATTTCCCCTACTGGCACCGATGATGAAGCACTATTCCTCCCACTGATTTTAATGATGGAGCATTATTCCTTTCACTAACACAAATGATGGGGCCAGATTCCTCCTACTGACACCAATGATGGGGCACTTTTCCTCCCACTGACACCAATGATGAGACACTATTTCTCCCACTGATACCAATGATGGGTCACTATTCCTCCCACTGACACCAATGATGGGGCACTATTCCTCCCACTGACACCAATGATGGGGCACTATTCCTCCCACTGACACCAATGATGGGGCATTATTCCTCCCACTGACATCAATGATGGAGCATTATTCCTCCCACTGACATCAATGATGGAGCATTATTCCTCCCACCGACACCAATGATGGAGCATTATTCCTCCCACTGACACCAATTATGAGACACTATTCCTCCCACTGACAGCAATGATGAGACACTATTCCTCCCACTGACAGCAATGATGGGGCACTATTCCTCCCACTGACACCAATGATGGAGCATTATTCCTCCCACTGACACCAATGACGGGGCACTATTCCTCCCACTGACACCAATGATGGGGCACTATTCCTTCCACTGACACCAATGATGAGGCACTATTCCTCCCATTGATACCAATGATGGGGCACTATTCCTCCCACTGATACCAATGATGGGGCACTATTCCTCCCACTGACACCAATGATGGAGCACTATTCCTCCCACTCACACCAATGATGGAGCACTAGTCTTCCCAGCAGGTTTGGTGCAAGGATTTTTGACACCCTAGGTGAAACCTCATTTTGCCACCCCCATTGTCTCCACCCCTGACCCCACCCCCTTTGCCCTGCCCATGTGAGAGGAGGCGGCACTATACAGGAAGCATCGGCTCTGCTTCCTTTAGCGCTGGCTCCAGTGCTGAGCCTCTAATTACGAAACCAATCGGACGGAGCAGCTGCCTGAGACGGAGTTAGTTACATGCTGCAGCCTGCAGAGCATGCAGACGCGGAGGGAAACCAGCGGCCGGGCACCCCTAGGCAGCAGTGCGCCCTAGGCGGCTGTCTAGTTTGCCTAGTGGTAGCACCGGCCCTAACACCAATAATGGGGCACAGTTCTTCCCACTGTTACCAATAATGGAGCACTTTTGCTTCCACCGGTGCCAACAATACTCTATTCCTGTCACTGACCTCAACAATGGGGCACTATTCCAATAATGACGCCAAAGATGCAGCATTGGTCCTCCCAATGACACAAACTTTGGGGTACTATTTCACACAATGACCGCCCAGACCTTTGTTACTCCCAGTGACTACTTGACAAGTATCTTTTCTCTAATACTAGCCACAGAAGGCCCAACAACAGTCTGGAGGAGAGTCAACTGGCTCTTTTGTTAAAAACTGAGGTGCTACCCCCACAGGAGCCATTGGTGATCCCCTACCCTGCACAGCCAGGCACACAGAATATTTCACAGCACTCTTGAGTCAAGAAACAGTCCTTGCAGCTTTGTTTTTTGGTATTTTTATTAGGGGTATTGAACTTGGATGGGGATAGGGGTATTGTGGGATACCCACTTGACTTTATTAGAACTCTTTAGGGACAACTTCTTCCCCCAGACTAGGGGGTTGCCCTCAAGGGCCCACCAACAGCCTCCTAGCACTCCATCTTCAATGTCCACCAGAACTCTCCTGCCCAGCTGGGCTGACTGAGTATTTGAGGGATCCTGCCCCCTGCCAACCCATCTGTTAGGGATTGGTCAGGGCCCTTATGAATACTCCAGGCAACTGGAAGTTTCCAACATGTTCCAGAAGAAGGGGGAGGTACCAGAGATGCTGCCTGATGAGTCATACCAGCCTCCCTGGATCACTCACCCAACCTAGATTAAAACACGGCCAAGCCAAAACATTTTACCCACACTAACAAAACCTAACATTACCTACTCTAGCACACTAGAGCACTGTTTCTCAACCAGGGTTCCTCCAAAGGCTGCTAAGGGTTCCTCGAGCAATGGTCAATTTCTACCTCTCAGATAAATTCCCAGTGAGACCATTGATCTTTTTAGCTATCTGTAAGGGGTAATTCTTCCCAATGACCACAAGTGTAAGGAGCATTCTTCCCATTGACCATCACACTAATGCAGGGTTTCTCAACCAGGGTTCCTCCAGAGGTTGTTAGGGGTTCCTTGAGCGATGGTCAATTTCTACCTCTCAGATAAATTCCCAATGACACCATTGATCTTTTAGCTATCTGTAAGGGTCTAATTCTTCCCAATGACCACAAGTGTAAGGAGCATTCTTCCCACTGACCATCACACTAATGTATCATGGGTTGTAGATTCCCCGAGACCGGAGAATTATTTCAAGGGTTCCGCTGTGTTGAAAAGGTTGAGAAAGGCTGCACTAGTGTATCATAAGTTGTAGATTTTTATTTTTTTCTGGAAGTTTCCAGCACGTTCCAGAAGAAGGGGGAGGTACCAGAGATGCTGCCTGATGAGTCATACCAGCCTCCCTGGATCACTCACCCAACCCAGATTAAAACACGGCCAAGCCAAAACATTTTACCCACACTAACAAAACCTAACATTACCTACTCTAGCACACTAGAGCACGGTTTCTCAACCAGGGTTCAGTGGAACCCCAGGGTTCCCCCAGAGGTTGCTAGGGGTTCCTCGAGCAATGGTCAATTTCTACCTCTCAGATAAATTCCCAATGACATCATTGATCTTTTTAGCTATCTGTAAGGGGTAATTCTTCCCAATGACCACAAGTGTAAGGAGCATTCTTCCCATTGACCATCACACTAATGCAGGGTTTCTCAACCAAGGTTCCGTGGAACCCTAGGGTTCCTCCAGAGGTTGTTAGGGGTTCCTTGAGCAATGGTCAATTTCTACCTCTCTGATAAATTCCCAATGACATCATTGATCTTTTTAGCTATCTCTAAGGGGGGAATTCTTCCCAATGACCACAAGTGTAAGAAGCATTCTTCCCATTGACCATCACACTAATGCAGGGTTTCTCAACCAGGGTTCCTCTAGAGGTTGCTAGGGGTTCCTTGAGCAATGGCCAATTTCTACCTCTCAAATAAATTCCCAATGAGATCATTGATCTTTTTAGCTATCTGTAAGGGGCAGGGGCGTTGCTAGGTCTACAAAAGATCTGGGGCTAGAGCCCATAGCAACTAAGTAGAGTCATATGCTTGAGCGGGCATACACATGTATATAATATACATGTGTATGTGTATATATATATATATATAAGAATAAATATCGTTACATTTCTGAGTGCGGATCCCCCTTACATCAGGGTCCCCAGAGAGCCCCTTCCTTACATCAGGGTCCCCAGAGAGCCCCTTCCTTACAACAGGGTCCCCAGAGAGGCCTTCCTTACATCAGGGACCCCAGAGAGCCCCTTCCTTACATCAGGGTCCCCAGAGAGCCCCTTCCTTACATGAGAGCCCCTTCCTTACATCAGGGTCCCCAGAGAGCCCCTTCCTTACATCAGAATCCCCAGAGAGACCCTTCCTTACATCAGGGTCCACAGAGAGCCTCTTCCTTACATCACGGTCCACAGAGAGCCCCCCCCTATACATCAGGGTCCCCAGAGAACCTCCCCATATATCAGGGTCTCCAGAGTTCCTCCCCATACATCAGGGTACCCAGAGAGCCTCCCCATACGTTAGGTGGAGGTGAGGGCAGAGCCGGAGCCCGCGCTACCACGGCTCAGTCTGCCCCTGCCTACTGTATTCCGGACTGGGACATACCTGCAAATTGCAGAACTGCACCCACCCCGTAAGAGACTCGGGGCTATAGGCCCCAGACTCGGGGCTTTAGCCCCAATAGCCACCCCCTAGCAACGCCCCTGGTAAGGGGTAATTCTTCCTAATGACCACAAGTGTAAGGAGCATTCTTCCCATTGTCCAAAACACTAATGCAGGGCTTCTCAACCAGGGTTCCTCCAGAGGTTGTTAGGGGTTCCTTGAGCAATGGTCAATTTCTACCTCTCAGATAAATTCCCAATGATACCATTGATCTTTTTAGCTATCTGTAAGGGGTAATTCTTCCCAATGACCACAAGTGTGAGGAGCATTCTTCCCATTGGCCATCACACTAATGTATCATGAGTTGTAGAGTTTTAATTTCAAGCAGGGGTTCCCCGAGACCAGAGAATTATTTCAAGGGTTCCTCTGTGTTGAAAAGGTTGAGTAAGGCTGCTGTAGAGGGTGTTACAAAATGTTTTTAGGACCTCTCTTCTAACCCTTCCCCACAACTAAAGCAAAGGCGGAGGAATTTAGCTTTCATTGCAACCCCCCCACCAAGAAAAACAACTCTCCTCCTTTAAATCTTACATTGTTCTGCATGTAAGGAGTTATAGAACAGCTAGAGAAGAGCCTTACATAAGTGAAACCGCTGATGTTCTATCGCTCACGTTAGCTGCTTGGCCTCCAGATGCTTCACTGGCTTTGCTGATGACCCTGCAACCTTAAAAATGATGAACGGCTGAGATTTAGCTTTTAAGACTAAATTCCCATAGGCTAAAAAAAAAAAAAAAAAAAAAAATCCTGATGCTGTATAATAAGAGCTATAGCATTAGAGGTGAGAAAAATGCACTTTTAAGAGCTCATATTGAGCTCTCAGGCAGACATTGGAGAGGAAAAAAAATTATTCAAAGTGCAGTGCAGACAATAAGTAGAATCAATCAGGCTCAGTGCCTTACACTGCATACGTGGGCATGTGTGCCCTCCGTTTCCACTCCTCCACCAACACCATGCTGAGAGCAAAGCTTGCATAAAGAAGAGCTGAAACTCCTGGGGATTAAGGGGGATGCTTTATTAAAAAATAAATAAAATAAAAGTTTTTAAAAAGTAAAAAAAATAAGCAGATCTGGCTGCAATCCTCACCTCCACTCCGGGGCTGCCCCCCACACTTAGGGCTCTTTCACGCTGGCGGTAATGCTTAGTGCGCCCCGTATAGCAGTGGCTGGCGGGTGGAATTACCGCTGCCTTCTGACTTATAAATAAAGCCACTGTGTTCCTTTCTAGGTGAACTGCAGGAAAGTATTTCTGGGGTGGGGGTGCAGGAAGGGGCTGAGCCCACATCAGTAAAATCAGTCTGTATATGCAACATAGCATGCTTGTTATACTCACTGTGGAACTTAAGGGGTTAATCCTCTGCATTGTGTAATAAAGGTTGTTTTATCCTGTAGGCCATAAATCAGGGATATGCAATTAGCGGACCTCCAGCTGTTGCAAAACTACAAGTCCCATCATGCCTCTGGGTGCCATGCTTGTAGCTGTCAAAGTCTTGCTATGCCTCATGGGACTTGTAGTTCTGCAACAGCTGGAGGTCCGCTATTTGCATATCCCTGCCATAAATCCTTCCCTCCTGCACTGTCAATCTGGGCAAGTCCATATAACACACATCAGGGTGGTAAAGCTGCACATGCTCAGTTTGGTCTCTTATGCTGGGTAGAACATTTCCTGTTTCAGGTCACATGATAGTGACATCACACATGTGGGCGTGTATACAGGCTGTAGTGGAAAACGCCTCCTACTTGAACACACAGCTATGGACAATCTGTGCAGGTTATCAGGAAAGCGTGGTATGCAGATCATCCATAAAGGTAAATAGTGGCCGTATTTTAATGTAAAAAGAAGCTGTGGGCATTGTGGGCACCGTGGGTACCTTGGGGGGGGGGGCAGATGAACAATTCTCATATTGCTGGGCTCAGTAACACTTTAATGCATGACTACGCACTTCTACGTCTGATGAAACCACTTTACAAGAACTATATGTCTTTATTACACCGAAACAAATATTTGTTTCGGTGACACAAGATAAGATCCACGCGAGGTCTTTATGAAAAGATCTCTTGTGTGTCTTATCTTGTGTAACCGAAACAAATATTTGTTTAGGTACACGAAAAATATAAGGTTCTATTATTCATCAGACGTACTGTGCAGAAGTCCTTACTGTAAAAACGTTTCCACTTCACGCATCAGTACGTAATTTCACAATGACTCGGGTCGTTATACTCTTAACA
>BLSH010164475.1:1949407-1976104 GCA_018402905.1 Glandirana rugosa | reverse complement strand
CCCATACGTAATGCCAGGCAATGCCTCCCATCAGTGCCTGCTCATCAATGCTGCCCATCAGTGCCCATCAGTGCTGCCCATAAGTGCCCATCAGTGCCCACCAGCATCACCCATCAGTGCCCACCAATGTCACCCATCAGTGCCCACCCATGCCAACTATCAGTGCCCACCAGTGCCACTTATCAGTGCTCACCAGTGCCGCATATCAGTGCCCATCAGTGTGGCATAGTGCCTCCCCATCAGTGTCCCCTAATCATTGCCCATAAATTCCGTCTCATCAGTGACCATCAGTGCAGCCTCATCAGCACACATCAGTGAAGGAGAAAAATGACTTATTTACAGAATTTACTGACAGAAATGAAGAAACACTTTATTTTTTTTCAAAATTTTCAGTCTTTTTTTTTTTTTTTAGTAAAAAATAAAAATCCCAGCACTGATTAAATTCCACCAAAAGAAACCTTTATTTGTGTGAAGAAAAAGATAAAAAAAATCATTTGGTGCAGTTCTGCATGACCGCGTTATTGTCATTTAAAGTGCAACAGCGCTGAAAGCTAAAAAATGGCAGGGGGTGAAAGTGCCCAGTATTGAAGTGGTTAAGCAGGTAATGTGTACACAGTGTCTGCAGTAATGGGCTTCCGCCCGCTCACCCCACAGGACCAATGGATGAAGAAGATGAGTCCGCTGCTGTGGATGAAGAAGATGACAAGGATGGAGATGATGGTGATGTTCACTCCAGCTCTCTGGCTCTTAAGAACGGCTTCCACCGCCTCTCTCCGCGGTTCTCCCCAGATTGATTGTCCAAGCTGACTGCAGGAATCAGGAACAGACTAAGCTGACACAGGGCAGGTCTTCCTTGATGCTTGCGGTGGCGCTGCAGTTGCAGTGCTGCTGTTAGGCTGGTGTGAGTAGGCTGCGATCCCGCCACCATTCACACAGGGTTATGTCTGATCAATCACAGTCGTCCAGAGAGAGCGCCCTAGGCCCAGCCCTCTGCTTAAATAATCTCTCCCACGAGGCACCTCTTCTCTCAAGAGCATTTTCCTGCTGCACAGATAGATGGGAAATGTAGTTCTCTTGTAGCACAGCTAGAGGGCGAATCCGCAACAGCAAACTACAACCCCCACAGTGCACTTCTCTGGCTCTTGTTCAAAGTCACAGGCACTATGGGGAAACAGCTGCACTATACCTGAAAGCAGGAGCGTCACTATTGCCAGGAGTATGAAACCTGGTTCCTGGCTACATATATATATATAATTTTTTTTGCGGAGCCCTTAGTGAATAAAATGGTTGCTACAATTTTTTTATATCACATGGTATTTGCGCAGGGGTTTTTGCAAATGCAATATTTTTTGAAAATATACACTTTAATGAATTTTAATGCAAAAAAACAATATACATCCCGATTTTTTGGTAGAGTATAAAAAATAATATTACGCAGAGTAAATAGATACCTGACATGTCACGCTTTAAAATTGTGGAGTGGCGACAAACTACGGTACTTAAAAACCTCCATAGGCGACGCTTTAACCACTTCCACACTGCCTACCTTATATTCACGGCGGTAGGGTGGACGTGTACCGCGAATCACCGTAAAAAATCAGCGATCTGCGGGTGGCCGCTAGGGGGTGCATGCGCGCGCCCGCCGTACTCCCGAGGAGTGTGCCCGCGGCTTGGGCGGACCCGATGTCCGTCGGCGAGCTGCGATGAGCGACCACAGCCAAAGAACGGGGAACCGCTGATGTAAACACGGTAGTTCCCCGCTCTGTTAGTGGGGGCATGGGAGATCTACTGATCCCTGTCACTGGGATCAATTAGATCTCTTATGCCCATGGTAGTCCAGCCCCCATACAGTTAGAACACCCATAGGGAACACAGTTACCTCCTTCACTGCCCCCTGCAGGTTAACCCCTTCACTGCCAATGACATTTATACAGTAATCAGTGGACATTTAAATTTCTGATCGCTGTATAAATGTCATTGGTCCCAAAAGAGTGTCAAAATGGTCCAACATGTCTGCCGCGATGTCGCAGTACTGCTAAAAATCGCAGATCGCTGCCATTACTAGTAAAAAATAAATAAATAAATAAAAACCCCAGAAATGAATTCTCATCATTCGTAAACGCGGCCACTTTTGTGCAAACCAATCAATAAACGCCGATTATGATTTTTTTTTTTACCAAAAATATGAGGAAGAATATAAATCGGCCAAAACCGATGAAAAAAATGTTTTTTTTTATATTTTTTTTTTGGATTTGTATTTTAACAAAAAGTAAGAAATTCGTTTTTTTTTTGCAAAATTGTCGCTCTTCTTTTGTTTATAGCGGTGATCAGAAATGAGGCAGCGATGATCAAATAGCACCAAAGAAAGCTTTATTTGTGGGAAAAAAAGGACGCAAATTTAGTTTACAACGTCGCACGACCGCGCAATTGTCAGTTAAAGCGACGCAGTGCCGAATCGCAAAATATTCTCTGGTCCTAACCTGGGAAATCCTTCCGGGGCTGAAGTGGTTAAAAATGTTTACAGGTTAGCAGTTTACAGTTACAGAGGAGGTCTGGTGCTGGAATTATTGCTCTCGCTCTAACGTTTGTGGTGATACCTCACATGTGTGGTGCGAACAACATTCACATATGCGGGCGCGACTTACGTATGCGTTTGCTTCTGCGCGCGAGCACGGAGGGATGGGGCACTTTAAATGTAGTTATTTTTGTTTTTTTACATTGTTCTTTTATTTATAATTTTATATTGCTTTTATTTCTATCACAAGGAATGTAAAGATCCCTTGTAATAGAAATAAGAGATGGCAGGTCCTCTTTATGGAGAGATGTGGGGTCAATAAGAAAGCAAAAGATAAAAAAAAATGAATTGATCTTATGTTAAAAAAAAAAAAATTGTTTACTTCCCCAAGACATCGCTCCAGTCTTCCTAGGTCAGTGGTCTCCAATCTGTGGCCCTGGGGCCAGATGCGGCCCGTTGCTTGCCTTTATATGGTCCTTGAGGCATTATTCCTCCCACTGACACCAACATAGAGGGCACTATTCCTTCCACTGGCTAAAAAAAAATGGGGCACTATTCCACCCACTGATACCAATGATGGGGCACTATTCCTCCCACTGACCCCAACCATGGGGCACTATTCCTCCCACTGATACCAATGATGGGGCACTATTCCTCCCACTGACACCAATGATGGGGCACTATTCCTCCCACTGACACCAATGATGGGGCACTATTCCCCCCACTGACACCAATGAGGGGGCACTATTCCTCCCACTGACACCAATGATGGGGCACTATTCCTCCCCCTGACACCAATGATGGGGCATTATTCCTTCCACTGATACCAATGATGGGGCACTATTCCTCCCCCTGACACCAATGATGGGGCACTATTCCTCCCACTGACACCAATGATGGGGCACTATTCCTCCCACTGATACCAATGATGGGGCACTATTCCTCCCCCTGACACCAATGATGGGGCATTATTCCTCCCACTGATACCAATGTTGGGGCACTATTCCTCCCACTGACACCAATGATGGGGCACTATTCCTCCCACTGACACCAATGATGGGGCATTATTCCACCCAATGATACCAATGATGGGACACTATTCCACCCAATGATACCAATGATGGGGCATTATTCTTCCCACTGACACCAATGATGGGGCACTATTCCACCAAATGATACCAATGATAGGGAACTATTCCTCCCACTGACATCAATGATGGGGCACTATTCCACCCAATGATACCAATCATGGGACACTATTCCACCCAATGATACCAATGATGGGGCACTATTCCTCCCACTGACACCAATGATGAGGCACTATTCCTCCCACTGATACCAATGATGGGACACTATTCCCCCCACTGATACCAATGATGGGACACTATTCCTCCCAATGATACCAATGATGGGGCACTATTCCTCCCACTGACACCAATGATGAGACACTATTCCTTCCACTGATACCAATGATGGGACACTATTCTTCCCACTGACACCAATGATGGGACACTATTCCACCCAATGATACCAATGATGGGGCACTATTCCTCCCACTGACACCAATGATGAGACACTATTCCTTCCACTGATACCAATGATGGGACACTATTCCTTCCACTGACACCAATGATGGGACACTATTCCACCCAATGATACCAATGATGGGACACTATTCCTTCCACTGACACCAATGATGGGACACTATTCCACCCAATGATACCAATGATGGGGCATTATTCCTTCCACTGATACCAATGATGGGACACTATTCCACCCAATGATACCAATGATGGGACACTATTCCACCCAATGATACCAATGATGGGGCATTATTCCTTCCACCGATACCAATGATGGGGCACTATTCCTCCCACTGACACCAATGATGGGACACTATATCTTCCACTGATACCAATGATGAGACATTATTCCTTCCACTGACACCAACAATGGAGCATAATTCCTCCCACTGACAAAAAATGGGGTACTTTCTAATCAGACTGTGGCTGCTTTCTGAACAAGCACTAACTCTTATTCATCCGTGGGACATATTAGACCCCTGCAGAGAGACCACTGCTTCCACACAGAGAGCAAGGATCCTTCTCTTTATCATGCTGGAAGGGGGGCAGGGTTTTCTACTCAGGCTGTGGCTACTTTCTGAAAAAATAAACTATTAAAGACTGCTGCAGTTGTGAACAAGGCCTAACTCCGACTCTTCCGTGGGACATATTAGACCCATGCAGAGAGACCACTGCTTCCACATAGAGCAAGGGTCCTCTACTGAAGTAGACCTATATCTCTGCAATTAGTAAAGTTCATGCTCACTGTTGATTGAAGAAATCCAGCTCTAACCCAGCAGGGAGCGTGCCAGACCTCTGCAGAGGGACCACTGCTTCCACACACAGAACAAGCGTCCTTCTCTTCATGCTGCATGCTGGCAGGGGACAGGCTTTTCTACTGGTTGCTGTCTAAAAAAAAACAACTAGTCTTTTGCACATCTTTTCATTATAACGCTTCTGCAATGTGTTTAGCTGATGTAAACTGAAAGTTCATCTGAGTTTTAATCTTCCTGGATGCCAAGGTGAAAAATCCAGATTCAGCTTGTTTATTTCGATGACAGAATGGAAAACGCATGTAAAACCGGGATGATCAGACAAAAGAGTAGACGGGACAAGAAAGCTCTACATGGTTTCGGCCCCGCTGGGGTTATTTTTCCGGAAAATCGCAGGTTCGGCTTGACGCGGCGTCCATGGGGGGCCCCACGGTGAAAGCTCCTTGATTTACTATTCTGTCTGTAGTAGGTGGAGAGGTTGTAACATCTCACCCTGCTGTGCCTTTTGCTAAACAGCGACCCCACACCTCAACCGCCACCATCAATATTCATGCCGCGCACCGCCATAAATATGCATGATGTGTACCGTAATAAATATGTAATGCGGGATTCTGTCATAAATATAAATACGACCAGCAGGAATTATCGGAGCGGCTTTGCTGACACCGGCAAAATGGAAATAAGCGCTAATCCCCTGGGCTTACAATCTGATCACCGTTACTAAAGAGAACCTGGCATCTTAAATGGGGTGGGCGATAACAAAATCGATTGCTAATATGTTTTCATTAAAGGGGTCCCGTAGTCTGCTCACAACTTTGATGTGGCCACCTAAGCAGTCTGTAGATATCTCAGAGAGCACAAATCCTTGCCCCACTCTTGTCTTTGCTAGAGCACCGTATCTCCTGCTGAGGCAGAACCCTCCACCATATTGTGCCCCACTATATGCCAGAGGCCTCCACATGACATTCCCGGCCATTGATCTTTATATCCCAAGCAAGGAAAGCCCACACATGAATGGGGTTGCTACACTTTACTGATGCTACTCCATAAGGGTCAAGAAGTCTACAGCTGGCTCTTCTGGGTGCAGTCCTACTCCTCCCCAGTCCCCAGCCATGTCCAGGGCTTCCACATGCTGGTTACACCATTTAGTGGACGATCCGCAGAAGTCACATCTGAGAACATTTGCAATACTTTAAGCAGCCATCTTCTTTGAACACTCTGGGTCATTAGTACTCCACCCGGGGTCATTAGTACTCCACCTGGGGTCATTTGTACTCCACCTGGGGTCATTACTACTCCACCTGGGGTCATTACTACTCCACCTAGGGTTGTTAGTACTCACACGACTGGGTTCTCTGTAGGCACCTCTTCCATAGATACACCTCTCCTAGGACCATCCAGGGGAATACTTTAAGCAGCCATCTTCTTTGAACACTCTGGGTCTTTAGTAATCCACCCAGGGTCTTTGTACTTCACCTGGGGCCATTAGTACCCCACCTGGGGTTGTTAGTACTCACCTTGAACAGTCATTCCTTCTACCCTACATCATTAGTACTCACAGGACTGGGTTCTCTGTAGGCACCTCTTCCATAGATACCTCTCCTAGAACCAACCAGGGAAGGAGCCCCACTCAGGGAACTCTTGGCCTGGCCTGAAAGGTGTTTTGCGCCCTACCCTAGCCCCCACCTCTATAAGGGTCAAGAAGTCTACAGCTGGCTCTCCTGGGTGCAGGCCTAGTCCTTCCCAGTCCCTAGCCCTGTCCAGGGCCTCCACTTGCTGATTACATCATTTAGTGGACGATCCGCAGAAGTCCCATCTGAGAACATTTGCAATACTTTAAGCAGCCATCTTCTTTGAACACTCTGGGTCATTTGTACTCCACCTGGGGTCATTAGTACTCCACCTGGGGTCATTAGTACTCCACCTGGGGTCATTAGTACTCCACCTGGGGTTGTTAGTACTCACCTTGAACAGTCATTCCTTCTACCCTACATCATTAGTACTCACAGGATTGGGTTCTCTGTAGGCACCTCTTCCATAGATACACCTCTCCTAGGACCATCCAGGGGAAGAGCCCCACTCAGGGAACCCTTGATCTGGCCTGAAAGGTGATTTACACCCTGCCCTAGCCCCCACCTCTATAAGGGACAAGAAGTCTACAGCTGGCTCTCCTGGGTGCAGCCCTACCTCTCCCTAGTCCCCAGCCCTGTCCAAGGCCTCCATGTGCTGGTTACATCTGTACTTGTGTTGGGTGTTTGACTCCCATGCCCTAACTGCACTAGGGTTCCTTCCAACCTGGCTTATATGTGGGCACTGACTCTCTCTTGCTGAGGCTGAAACCTCCACCATATTATGCCCTACTCCATGCCAGAGACCTCTGCGGGACATTTCTGGCCATTGACCTTTATATCCCAAGGAAGGAAAGTCCATACATGAATAGGGTTGCTGCACTTCGCTGATGGTACTCAGAAAATAGCATTACAGTTATATCACATCAACATACAGTATCTCACAAAAGTGAGTACACCCCTCACATTTTTGTAAATATTTTATTGTATCTTCGTGTGACAACACTGAAGAAATGACACTTTGCTACAATGTAAAGTAGTGAGTGTACAGGAAACACAAGTGAGTACACCCCTAAGTGAAAATGTCTAAATTGGGCCCAATTAACCTTTTTCCCTCCTCAGTGTCATGTGACTTGTTAGTGTTACAAGGTCTCAGGTGTGAATGGGGAGCAGGTGTGTTAAATTGAGTGTTCTCATTCTCACTCTCTCATACTGATCACTGGAAGTTCAACATGGCTCCTCATGGCAAAGAACTCTCTGAGGATCTGAAAAAAAGAATTGTTGCTCTACATGAAGATAGCCTAGGCCAGGGATATGCAATTAAAGGACCTCCAGCTGTTGCAGAACTACAAGTCCCTTGAGGCATTGCAAGACTCTGAGAGGCAGAGACATGATGGGACTTGTAGTTTTGCAACAGCTGGAGGTCCGCTAATTGCATATCACTGGCCTAGGCTATTAGAAGATTGCCAAGACCCTGAAACTGAGCTGCAACATGGTGGCCAAGACCATACAGCGGTTTAACAGGACAGGTACCACTCAGAACAGGCCTTGGTCGGGAATAACCTCATTCAGGGAACTCTTGGCCTGGCCTGAAATGTGTTTTGAAACTTGCCCAAGCCCCCACCTCCATAAGGGTCAGAAAGTCTACAGCCGGCTCTCCTGGGTGCAGGTCTACTTCTCCCCAGGCCCCCACATGACATTCCCAGCCGTTGACCTTTTTATCCCAATGAAGGAATGTCCACACATGAATAGAGTTGCTGCACTTTACTGATGGTACTTAGAAAATGGCGTAACAGTCATATCACATTGACATATATTCCAGAGTCATTTGACATTATACAGTCAGCCACATTTAGTGGACGGTCCGCAGCAGTCACATATGCAGCACTTTAAGCAGCCATCTCCCTCAAACATTCTTTCCTTCCACCCTGGGTCATTAGTACTCACAGGATTGGGTTCTTTGTAGGCACCTCTTCCATAAATACACCTCTCCTAGGGCCATTGAGGGGAATAGCCCCTCTAAGGGAACTCTCGGCCTGGCCTGAAAGGTGTTTTGCAACCTGCCCCAGCCCCCACCTCTATAAGGGTCAAGAAGTCTACAGCTGGCTCTCCTGGGTGCAGGCCTACTACTCCTCAGTCTCCAGCCCTGTCCAGGTACAGATGTCGGGTTTTTGGCTCTCATGCCCTAACTGTACTAGGGCTCCTTCCAATCTGGCCTATATGTGGGCACTGACTCCCTCCTGGTGAAGCTGAACCCTATTATGCCTTACTCCATACCAGAGGCCTCCGCATGACATTCTTAGCCATTGACCATTAATCACAAGGAAATGTGTGCATGTGTGTCCACACATGAATGGGGTTCCTGCACTTTACTCATGGTAATCAGGGAATGGCATAACAGTCACATCACATTGACATACATTCCAGAGTCACTTAACATATGTCATTCACATTTAGTGGATGATCCTCAGCAGGCACATGTGAAGCATATGCAGAACTTTAAGCAGCTATCTCCCTCTAACAGTTTTTCCTTCCAACCAGGGTCACAAGTACTCACAGGATTGGGTTCTCTGTAGTCACCTCCTTCATGGGTACACCTCTCCTAGGACCCTCCAGGGAAATTGCCTCACTCAGGGAACTCTCAGCCTGGCCAGAAAGGTATTTTGCAACCCGCCCTAGCCCCCACCTACATAAGGGTCAGGAAGTCTACACCCAGGTCTGCTGAGTGTAGGTCCACTCCTCCCCAGCCTCCAGCCCTGTCCAAGGCCTCCATATGCTGGTTACATCTGTACTGGTGTGGGAGTTTGTGTCCTATGCCCCAACTGCATTAGGGCTCTTTCCAACCTGGCTTATATGTGGGCACTGACTCCCTCTTGCTGAAGCAGAACCCTCCACATTACATGCCAGGGGCCGCCACATGACATTCCTGGCCATTGATCTTTGTAACCCCAGGAAGGAATGTCCACACATGAAAAGGGTGGTTGCATTTTACTGATGGTACTAAGAAAATGGCACAACAATCACATCACGTTGACATACATACTGGAGGCACTTGATAATGCATCCATCTCCCTCTCTCCTTTCCCCCGGGTCAATAGTACTCACAGGACTGGGTTTTGTAGAGGCACCTTCTCCATAGGTACTCCTTTCCCTGGAACATCCAGGGGAATAGCCTTACACAGGGAACTCTTGGCCTGGCCTGAAAGGCGTTTTGCAACATGCCCTTGCCTCCACCTCCATAAGGGTTAGACAATCTTCAGCTGGCTCTTCTGGGTGCAGGCCAACTTCTCCCCAGCCTCTAACCTTGTCCAGGGCCTCCACGTGCTGGGTACATATGCAGAGATGTGAGGTGTTTGGCTGCCATGCTTCAACTGCACCAGGGCTCCTCCTAACCTGGCTTATATGTAGGCACTTACTCACCCATGAAATCACTGCAGCAGGGCTCCAATTAGAAGGGGCTGTTGGAGAGGTAGAAGAGTCAGGAAGGACCCGTTGTAATGTGCTGGTGCAGGGAAAGGTGTGGGGTCTGAAGGTGTTAGAGAGGAAGAGGAGACCTGAGAGGGCCTGCAGTTTGGAGCAAGAAAAGGTGAAGGTACAAGCTGTCAGAAGGGTAATAAAGCTGGGAGAGGATATGCTACGCTAGCACAGGGAAAAATTAGAGCTGTTGGAGGGGTAAGAGAAGCTGGGTGATAACCTGTTGAGCTCTTGCAGAGAAGGTGAGGGATCTGTTGGATAAGAAAAGGACCTGAGAGAAGACCTGCTTTGCTGGAATAGGGAAGGATGTGGGAGTGAGAACTGTTGGAGGGGTAAAGAGGAGCCAAGGGTTGACCTCCTGTGCTGGTGCAGGGAAAGGTATGCAGCCTAGAGCTGTTGGTGGGGTAGAGGAGCCAGGGAAGAACCTGCTGTGCTGGATCAAGGAAAGCTATCAGGATGACAGTTGTTGGAGGGGAAGAGGATCCAAGAGAGCCTGCTGTGCTAGTGCAGGTAAAGTTGTGAGGGTGAGAGCTATTGGAGGGGTATGGGAGCTGAGGGATGACCTACTGTGCTGGTGCAGAAAAGGTGTGGGGTCAGGAAGTGCTGGATCAGAAAAGAAGCTGGGGACGGCGATCTCCTTTGTTTGAGTAGGAAATTTGTTAGGGTGAAAGCTGTTGGAGGGGAAGAGGAGCTGGGAAGGACCTTATGTGAGGTCTTGAGTTGTTGTATGGGTAGAGGAGCCAGGGGGGGGGACCTACCTAGCTAGTGCAGGGAAGCTTTTGAAGGTGCAGAGGAGCACACCCCCTATTTGAGGTCCAGGAAAGTGCTGCAAATGTGAGAAAACTGTGAGGTCTGGAGCTGTTAGAGGGATAGAGGAGGCAGGGGAGGACCTAATGTGGTAGCGCTGGGAAGGTGTTGGGTCTGGAACTGTTGGAGAGGGGGTGGAGTTGAGTAAGGACCTGCTGTTCAGGGAAAGGTGAGGGGTCTGGAGGTCTTAGAGAGGAAGAGGAACCTGGGAAGACTTGCCATGCTGTAAGGAAAGGTGTAAGGACTAGAGTTTTTGAAGGGTAAGAGGATCCAAGAGAACCTGCTGTACTAGTGCAGTGAGGAAGTGCACAGCTGGAGAGGAAGAGGAGCCTGGGAGGACCAGCTATGCTAGTGCAAGGAAAGACGTGTGGTCTGAAGCTGTTGGGGGGGTAGAGGAGCATGCTCCACAACCGAAGGTGCAGGAAGGTCCTGCGAACGAGAGAAAGCTGTGGGGTCTGAAGCTGTTGGAGGGGTAGAAAAGGCAGGGGGGACCTACTGTGAGGGAGCAGGGAAGGTGTGGGGTCTGGAGCTGTTGGGGAGGTGGAGGAGTCGGTGAAGGACCTGCTGTACTGGTGCAGGTAAAGATGTGGGGTCTGGAGGTGTTAGAGAGGAAGAGGAGCCTGGGAGGACCTGCTGTGCTACTGCAAGGAAAGGTGTGAGGTCTGAAGCTGTTGAAGGGGTAGAGGAGCACGCTTCATGACTGGAGGCAGGGGCATAAAGATAGGGGTTGCAGGGGTTGCAATTGCAACCGGGCCCCATGGTCCAGGGGGCCCATGTGCCTCCCTTGTACACCTGAATGGGAGGGATGGCGGGGGTGGCATTTAGAGAATCCAATCTCCTCCATTTTCCTCTATCCAGTTTACTTGTCTTCTGCTGTTCCCAGGGTCCCTGTGTGCTTCCCTGGTCCCCCCACAGAGCTGCTGTCTTCCCCCCCTCCTCTCTCCTGCCAGCTGCTGTAGAAGATGTGTCATGATGGAGAGATGGGAACGGGTCGGTAAATTTGTTGTCATTTACCGACTCCTTCCTTTTCTGAATGAACAGAGTCAATTATTGGTACCAATTAGTTCATTCATAACTGAAGCATAGTAAGCTGTTTTTACTATACTTCAGTTTCTGAATGAATGGGAGGTTCGATGCACAGCTATTCCTGTCCATTCATTCTGTGCAGCTGAGGTTACATAGATGGAGATTGGGAGCTGAGGTTTGTTTAGACCCCTGATATCTCTTTAAAGCCCCCCAACAGGGCTCCTAAAAAAATTGTAAAAATACATTTGTAAAAGAAATAAAATTAAATGGTAAAAAAATAATAAAATTAAAATAAAAATTAAAAACTATAGACACCAGTGAGGGAACTATCAGGATTGCAAAGGTTGCAATTGTGACTGGGACCTGGCATTTCACCACCATGGGGAGGCCCAAAGATGGCAGAAAGGGGGCCCACTGCAGAACTTGTGAAAGGGCCTCACAGCGGTACCGTAATAAAGGGACCCGCGACGGGAGTAAAGGGCCCCAGGATCAGGGGGAAGAGGGAAGGGCACTGGCCAGCGGTCCCTTAATAATTTCTTGCACCGGAGCCCTGAAGGTTCTAATTACGCCTCTGACTGGCGGCTCAGGGAAGTGCTGTGAACAAGAGAAAGCTGTGGGGTCTGGAACTGTTGGAGGGGTGGAGAAGGTAGGGGAGGACCTACTGTGATGGAGCAGGGAAAGTGTTGGGTCTGGAACTATCGGAGAGGTGGTGGAGTCGAGTAAGGATCTGCTGTACTGGTGCAGGGAAAAATATGAGGTCTGGAGGTGTTAGAGAGGAAGAGGAACCTGGGAGGACTTTCCATGCTGGAGCTGGGAAAGGTGTGAGGATGAGAGCTGTTGGGGAAGACGATCCAGGAGGACCTGCTGTCCTAGTGCAAGGAAAAGCGTGAGGTCTGAAGCTGTTGGAGGGGTAGAAGAGCACGCTTCCCACCCAAGAGGTCCAGGGAAGCGCTGTGAATGAGAGAAAGCCATGGGCACAGCTCCAAAAAGTTAAAAAAAAATACCTTTAGAAGCAATTTTTGTTAAAGAAAAATTGTGCAAGTTAAAGAGTGTATATAAAGGGGCAATAAGTTACATTGAAGGAGGTTCAATACTGCTCTAAGGCAAGCATTGTAATCATGGGCGGGGCAAGGGGGGGCAATTGCCCCCCCCCGGAATCAGGAATCGGATCAGGGGTTCCCCACTATGTCCTTATCCTCTTGAGCCACGTATGCCGTTTCTGACAGTCTCTTGTGCTAGGTCCACAGTCTCTGACCGTCTCCTGTACCATGTTCGCAGTCTCTGACCATCTCCTGTAGTATTTTCGCAGTCTCTGACCATCTCCTGTAGTATGTCCGCAGTCTCTGACCATCTCCTGTACTATGTCTGCAGTCTCTGACCATCTCCTGTACCATGTCTGTAGTCTCTGACCATCTCCTGTACCATGTCCACAGTCTCTGACCAATTCCTGTACTATGTCTGCAGTCTCTGACCATCTCCTGTACCATGTCTGTAGTCTCTGACCATCTCCTGTACTATGTCCGCAGTCTCTGACCATCTCCTGTACCATGTCCACAGTCTCTGACCAATTCCTGTACTATGTCTGCAGTCTCTGACCATCTCCTGTACCATGTCTGCAGTCTCTGACCATCTCCTGTACCATGTCTGTAGTCTCTGACCATCTCCTGTACTATGTCTGCAGTCTCTGACCATCTCCTGTACTATGTCTGCAGTCTCTGACCGTCTCCTGTACTATGTCCGCAGTCTCTGACCGTCTCCTGTACTATGTCCGCAGTCTCTGACCGTCTCCTGTACTATGTCTGACCGTGATAATGACATTGTCAAAAAGGGGCAGAGCATGCGTGACCTAAAATGATGCCCCCCCCTAAAAAAAGTTCTGCGGACGCCCATGATTGTAATAATAACTCAAAATATCTACTTACTGAAACTATAGGACTCTACTTGCCCATGATTTGTATTTTTGTAGCCCCATACTGTATATAAGCCCGGCATTGTGTGGCTTATTCACTGTCTTTGCTGCTCTGCCTGCTGCAGATTGTGTGTAATTGTTCCAGACACCCCAGTCGCCCCACCGTCGCGTTGCATACAAATAGCTGACGGACGTAGTCAGACATATGGGATGTGTAATCACAAACCCAGATCAGCTCTTGTCAAACGAGATCAATTCCAGCAGGAGGCCGGACAACACTTGTTGTATTTGAGCCGGGATGAAATGAATGAATGATAATTCACCCCATCTGCGTTCCAAGTGCTTGGCAGCCGCCCCGCGTTGTCCCCTCCCGCGAGCCGCAGCCCTGACAGCTCCAATACAAGCAATGCTCTTACAGCAAACAGCTTTTTTTTTTTTATTTCTGGGGGGCATCCTTTTCAGAAAAAAAAAATTAATTTCAAAGTGACAAATTACTGTCTAATTTTAAAGGTACATCCTGGCCAAAGCTGAAAATGAAGGTTCGGAAGGTTTAAAGAAAATTCGACTTTGCCTGATCAAGGCCTCACAAATACTGTAGCTGCTGACCTTGAAAAATCGGGTATTGCTCAGTCCATGGCATTCAGTGCTGTCTTTCCTCGACTGATTCTTTTCAGAGCTGCAGGTCCCCTGCGCTGCCACCTTGGGAATCAACTATGAAATCCTGAAGAATCATAGTTGGCTCCCCACTGCAAATGCACAACATTGCATGGTCATGCAGCCTCCTGGAATGTATGAATCATCCCAGGAGGCTGCGGGCCGCAAGGGGGAAGAAGTGATCAACAACGTTCTTGCCTATATGAGAATTGGGGAAATTGGGGCGTGTCTTATTATGGCGAAATGCGTTGGGTGGAGCCTGGACGTGTGATGTCACTGCACACTAGGACTGCGGCCAACTTGTTGGTTAGAAATTTACACTGGATGCCAATGACATGCTTGAATTGTTTACACAGCTTGTGAGTATAATGGAATTGTTTTAATAGATATTTAAAAGCTCTTACATACTACACTATGAGGCGGTTTCTGTTCTACTTGTGATACACAAGTACACTATATTGTCAAAAGTATTGGGACACCTGCCTTTACACGCACATGAACTTTAATGGCATCCCAGTCTTAGTCCGTAGGGTTCAATATTGAGTTGGCCCACCCTTTGCAGCTATAACAGCTTCACCTCTTCTGGGAACGCTGTCCACAAGGTTTAGGAGTGTCTATGGGAATGTTTGACCATTCTTCCAGAAGTACATTTGTGAGGTCAGGCACTGATGTTGGATGAGAAGGCCTGGCTTGCATTCTCCACTCTAAATAATCCCAAAGGTGTTCTATTGGGTTGAGGTCAGGACTCTGTGCCGGTTAGTCAAGTTCCTCCGCAGCACTGGGCTAACATAGAGCACCCCCCCCCCACTCCGCGACGCAGGACCAGGCTCTTACTTGCTGGGCTGCTGTGTGTTGTGCTCCTCTCCTCCTCTGGAGCGCAGACATGCAGGCAGCGGTGAGCGGCGGCTCCGGCTACAGCGTGTGTCTCCTCTTCCTACGCAAATAGGATTGCCTGTCGCTTTGGCCAATTGGGAAATATTGAACTGCCTCCTGATTGGCAGGGAGACACTGCAGTGTGAAAATAGTGAAAATTAATTCGCTATCATCACACAATTGGGTGGGATCTGGGCGCACTCTCTGAAGCCTCCGACTTTAGTTAGGTGCTTCAAAAAAAAAAAAACATTCCCTCCCGCCCCCACCATAGGAATCCATGCGTCCAGCGTCCTAAAAGGGGCCGGGCGCATGGATAGGAAGGCGGCAGCAGGGATAGGGGGGCGACACCCGTGAGCCCTTAATGCACGGGCCACCGCTGGAAACAACCCTTGCAGTGTGATAACAAGGGGGCTGATTTACTAAAACTGGAGAGTGCAAAATCTGGTGCAGCTGTCCATCATAGCCAATCAGCTTCTACTTCCAGCTTGTTCAATTAAGCTTTGACAAAAAAAAAAAACTGGAAGCTGATTGGTTTCTATGCAGAGTTGCACTAAATTTTGCACGCTCTGGTTTTCAGCGACCTGCTGTGTCCCCCGTTTGGCTGAAATCTTCCTCCCTAGATACCCCTGCCCACACAGCTGTAATCTTCCAGTGCTCTGGGGGACAATAGTACTAAGGGACTGTCACAGGCTTTCATCAAGCATGCCCGGCTATGCCCGCTCTTTCCGCCCAGCTCGCCCATTCATAGAAACCGTATTTCAGCTTCTATGAATGAAACATGATCTATGAATGGAGGAGGTGGACCTATCAATCATCTGCCTGTTCTTCCATTCATAGATTTTGGTTGATTAATGGAAGTTGTAGTAATGACCTCCATGAATGAAGGAGCTGGGCGGAAAGGGTGGACATAGTCTGGCACACTTGATGAAGGCCTGGGACAGCCCCTTATTTCTATTAAACCCTACTGCACCAGGAGATTATGGTGGCAGGGTGGGAGAGAGGGGCCATTGGTGGAAGAAAATTGTGCTGATTATTTATTTTAATTTTTTTTTAGCTAAATTTGGCTTTATAACTAAAAATACTGCTCCTGGCCACTAGATGGAACTAAGTATCGTAAGCGTTCCCTATGATACTTAGCACCATCTAATGGCCAAATGCAGTAATTCTGGAAGGTTTTACCCCCTTCATGACCAGATCATCTTTTGCTATTTGTCACTGCATTATTTTAGCTGGCAATTGCGCGGTCATGCAACGCTGTACACAAATTGTGTTTATATCATTTTTTCACACAAATAGAGTTGGCTTTTGGTGATATTTGATCACCACTTTTTTTTAAATAAATAAAAAATATGAAATATGAAAATCTTGAAAAAAAACAACAATATTGTCTACTTTTTGTTATAAAACATATCCAATAAAATCAAATTTCTTCATAGATTTAGGCCAAAATGTATTCTGCTACATGTCTTTGGTAAAAACCAAACTGTGTTTTTGAGGACCATATACTATTGGGGACACGTGATCAAGATACCGATCCGGACAGACAATATACTGTAACGGCGGTGATCAGCGACTTACAGTATAGTGTGGTTGTAATATTGTGGCGGGCAATCTATCGCTAACTGACACTATCTGGGATTGTCACTAACTGGCATCACTAATGTCACTAACTAGTAACACTAATACAGTGATCAGTGATAATACTGTACACTGTACTAATGGCACTGCTGGGAAGGGGTTAACATTAAGGGGCAATCAAGGGGTTAACTATGTGACTAACAATGTGTAATGTGTGTATTGGGTGCTGCTTTTAATTATAGATCTGTTTGCTTTTTCTCCCTGAAATCAGAGTTTATTTCAGGGAGAAGAAACAGACAGATTTGTCAACACAGATTGGCCACAGCCGATCAGCAGGTTTCAGCTCATTGGCTGAAATCTGCTGACAAACTGATTCTGTGTCCAATCACAGCATGGGTCAGCAGGGGGCACGCAGGTGCGCGCTGCCAAACCAGGAAGTACGCCTCAACATACAGGTACATTGCAGTGCCTGGCTGTTCCGTCTGCTTGCTGTAGACCAGGGGTCTCCAAACTATGGCCCCGGGGCCAGATGTGGCCCTTTGCTTGCCTTTATCTGGCTATCTGGCCCTTGGGGCACTATTCTACCAACTGACACCAATGATAGAGTTTCGTTCAGCCCTACTGACATCATCAATGGGGCACTATTCCTCCCATTAAAACCAATGATTGGAAGCTGATACCAGGGCATTTTCCACTCCCACTGGCCACAGTTCAGCCCTCCTAAAGTCCAAAGGACAAAAAACTGACCCTTTGTTTAGAAAGTTTGGAGACCCCTGCTCTAGACCAGTGGCCCCCCAAACTCTGATGCTGGGGACTTTTCTACTTCCTCTGGCCACAGTCCGCCAGTGGCGGCCCGTGCATTAGGGGCGCACGGACGTCACGCCCTCTATCCATGCGCCAGGCACATGATTAGAGCCAGAGGCTCTAATAGGCTTAAAAAAAGGGTGGGCTCGAGACGCAGAGCACTGCACCCTGATCCCACCCAGTTGTGTGGCAATAGCAAATGAATATTCACTGTTGCCACACTGATCCTCCTCCCGGGCCAGTCAGGAAGCAGATCTGAAACCTGTCACCCGATTGGATGAAAGAACAGGTGATCCTATTGGACGCCTAGGAGAAGAAGGGAGGAGCCGCACAGAAGACACAGGAGCCCACCCGGTGCCCATAGAAGCCCGCTGCCGCCGGAGCCCACAAACCGCCAAAGACGGCCGCTGCCTGCCGTAGCGCACAACCTGCCAAGGCCTGCAACCTGCTGCTGTCCACCGAAGCCCGCCGCTGCCTATCGGAGCCCAAAGCCTGCTCCGGCCTGCAACCCACCGCTGCCCGGCGAAGCCAACAACCTACACGCCGGGGCCCACAAGACGGCTGCTGCCTGCCGTAGCCCACAACCCGCCAAGGCCTGCAACCTGCTGCTGTCCACCAAAGCCTGCCGCTGCCCATCTTAGCCCAAAACCTGCCGCTGCCTGCAAACTGCCCGGCGAAGCCAACAACCTACCCGCCGGGGCCCGCAACTGATGTAGTAAGTGCGGGGGGGGTGCTGAGATGCCACCGACCGACCAACGGGAGGGTGGTTGTTTGCCCCCCCCAAAAAAAAAACAGCCACCCCCCCCACAAAGCTTGAAGGATAGTAAAAGTAAACTGGCCCCTTAGTTTGAAAATTTGGAGACCTTTGCTGTAGATCTACTGTGAGCGGGCGGCAAGTGGTTAAAATGAAAAAGGAAATTGCCTAAAAACATTCCTTTTTTGCCCCATTTGCACGGAACCAATGCCCTTTCGTGGACGAATTGCTATGCAAAACTGTGATAAATACACCCCGAGATCTTACCCTGGCCAGCATGTAAGGTGGTTTATTTCTCCTTTGAAAAGTGAACCCACCCAAATCTGTTTATTTTATTCTTGGGCACTTTAATTATCAAATTTATTATTTTTTTTTTTTAAGAAATTTATAAAAAAAATAAAAAATAAAGCTTTGGCGTATTTGTGAGACGTCCGTGTTGCAGTCTGACTTTCATGGCTAGTAGAACAAATCGTTCGCTGAACATCTAATCTGTTAAGTGTTCAAGATTTGATATGTCCAAATTGGTTTTCTGGCCGCGTGACAAATTCAATCTTCAAATAAACGGGGGGATTTGTCTTAGCGAGCTGTAGGTGAACTTTACAATAACGTCTCGCACTTTCTGCATGTTGTTTAATAAGTGCCCCGAATTTACTGATTTGCGGACATCTGAGGCTGAAAGAAAAGGACTCGTGCCTTTGTGGAAAATGAATTGGTTCTCTGTGCTTAGCGCGGAAGCCGTAGACAGGAGGTCTTCTCCTGTTAGCGGCGGGTCGGAACGTGAAACGTCTGAAATGGACTAACTGTTCAAAACTCTCATTAAAGGAAAAACGCAATTTCTGACCGCTATTAAAAAAAAAAATCTAGTTCCTTGGGAGACTCTTCTTGCAGTATTTGGAATAATCAGTGAATTGGGGATGGCCCCACCCTGAAAACCAACCTTGCTTAACGCATTTCACCACTCAATGGGAGGAATCAATGGAGTGATGAAACGCATCGAGGAAGCTTAGCTTTGAGTCGGAGACATCACTGCATGCAGGCAATTCACTAATTATTAAAAATACCGCAAGAAGAGCTGATTGAAGTGCAGCTGACATGTGCATAGCTAAATAATTTGTCTTGTTTCGATTCGTTATTTCCATAAATTTGTTTAATAAATGTTTGGAATTTGTTTAATTTATTCAATTTGAATCAATTTGCATTTTTCCGATTACATTCAAATTGCATTCGAATTCGAATCGAATTACATTCAAAACTGAATTTATTCTATTCGAAATTTTAATTTTGGAAGATGGTTATATGCTTTTTATTCAATTGTATTCTTTTGTTTTTTTCTATTCTGATGTTTTATTTTCTTTTCTATTATATTCTATTCAAATTCAAATGTATTCTATTTCGGAAGAGGGTTGTATGCTTTCTATTCCATTTTATGTTATTGTTTTTTTCTATTCTATGCATTTCTAATCTAGTCAATTCTATTCTTATTTTCTATTCTAGTCAAATTTATTTTTTTTGAGTATTGAGAAATGGTTATATTCTTTTATTTTCTACTCTATTCTTTTCTATTCAAATTAGAATTTATTCCATTTACAATAGAATTTCAGAAGATGGTTATATTCTTTCTATTTTATTTTTTGCTCTATTTGATTCCTTTATTTTCTATTCTATTCTATTTGAGTCAGTTCTTTTTTTTTTCTATTCTGTTTTGTTCTGTTTTACTCTATTCTTTTATTTTCTATTCTATTCCTTTTTCTTCTTTTCTATTTTTTTCTATGCTTTTATTTTATTATTTATTTCAGGTACTTATATAGCGCCATCAATTTACGCAGCGCCTTACATATACATTGTACATTCACATCGGTCCCTACCCTCAAGGAGCTTACAATCTAAGGTCCCTAACTCACATTCATACATACACATACTAGGGCCAATTTTAGACAGGATCTAATTAAACTACCAGGATTTCTTTGGAGTGTGAGAGGAAACCGGAGTATCCGGAGGAAACCCACGCAGGCACAGGGAGAGCATGCAAACTCCAGGCAGGTAGGGATACGAACCAGTGACCCTTTTGCTGCTAGGGGAAAGTGCTATCCACTACACCACTGTGCTGCCCAATTTTTTATATTTGTTTCTGTTTTACTCTACTGTATTATATAATATTATTTTATTTTCTATACTTTTCTATTATATTCCTTTATTTTCTATTCTATTTTTTCTATTCTTTTATTTTCTATTCTATTCTAGTCTGTCCTATTCCTTTATTTTCTATTCTATGTTGCTCTGTTTTGCTCTATTCTTTTATTTTTTATTCTATCCCTTTTTTCTATTCTATTTTTTCCTATTGTTTTATTTTCTATTCTGTTCTGTTTTACTCTATTATATTCTTTTATTTTATTTTCTATTCTTTTCTATTCTATTCCTTAATTTTTTAGTCTATGTTATTTTCTTCAGAAATTCGAATTCGATTTGAAAACATTTGAATTAGATTACTCAACCCTGGGTATTTGAGGAGGCCTGGCCCCTGCCAATCCAGATCAGGGATTGGTCAGGGCTCCCCAGAACACCCCAGATGGCTACACCCCCTCCCACCTATCTTTCCAGAAAACTCCAGAAGCTTTCTGGAAAGAAGTGGGAGGTCCTGGTGACATCATCTGTAAATCACCCAGTCCTACACTGAGCCACTCCCAGCCCAGAATCAAAACAACCAGGCCTGTATACACACCAGGCCTGGCTAAATTTACCTGACCTAACCAAAAACCTATCACTAGCTCCTACCTAAGTAGAGGGCGCTACATCATCAAGAAGAAGAAGTCATAATTCCTCTGTATTGTCTTTATGAAGTTCATTAAAGCGGAGTTCCACTCGTTTTTTAGTTTAGTTTTATTAAAAGTCAGCAGCTACAAAAAGTGTAGCTGCTGACTTTTAATAAACAGTGACTTACCTGTCTCCCGGTCCAGCGATGGCTGCGCCCAAAGCCTCGCTCGACCCCCCCCTCCTCCCTGTGGCGCCATCATTGCAAGTGTGGGCACTGGCTGTGGCTTCGCGGCCGGGCACGCACTGTGCATGCTCAAGTCGCACTGTGCGTTCCTAGTGGCCAGGCAATCTTCTGGGACCTGTGACGTGTCCCAGAAGATTGCCAGAAGGGAGGGGCTGTCTAGGGGGAGAGGAGGAGTCGTCTAGGCAGCCCAGAAACTGAAGCAGGAAGAGGGAAAGGAAGTCCCTCTGAAAACTGGAGACACACCCCCGCCCCCCCAAAAAAAATAATGACATGCCAAATGTGGCATGTAAGGGGGCGAGGAGTGCTTAAAGTGGAAGTTCCATTTTTGGGTGGAACTCCGCTTTAAGTAAAATTTTGAAAACTCAACGGAATGGTGTCTCCGTCTTCCAAGGCCTATCCTACTGAGAAACTGGTTCTTCTGGGAGGACATTGGGCAAGCATGGTATGTGAAGGTTTCTACTTGTGGAACTGTAAGTTTATGTGCTTTTTTTTGGGTAGTAGGTATGCCAGGAGGACATTGGGCAAGCATGGTAGGTGAAGGTTTCTACTTGTGGAACTGTAAGTTTATGTGCTTTTTTTTGGGTAGTAGGTATGCCAGGTGGACATTGCGCAAGCATAGTATGTGAAGGTTTCTACTTGTGGAACTGTAAGTTTATGTGCTTTTTCGGGTAGTAGGTATGCCAGGAGGACATTGGGCAAGCATGGTATGTGAAGGTTTCTACTTGTGGAACTGTAAGTTTATGTGCTTTTTCGGGTAGTAGGTATGCCAGGAGGACATTGGGCAAGCATGGTATGTGAAGGTTACTACTTGTGAAACTGTAAGTTTATGTGTTTTTTTGGGGAAGTAGGTATGCCAGGAGGACATTGGGAAAGCATGGTAGGTGAAGGTTTCTACTTGTGGAACTGTAAGTTTATGTGCTTTTTTGGGTAGTGGGTATGCCAGGAGGACATTGGGCAAGCATGGTATGTGAAGGTTTCTACTTGTGGAACTGTAAGTTAAGTGCTTTTTTGGGTAGTAGGTATGCCAAGAGGACATTGGGCAAGCATGGTATGTGACGGTGACTGCTCTTGTATCTCTACGTTAATGTACTTCTTTCAAAAGTGGGGATGCTGGGAGGACCTTGGGCAAGCATGGTATGTGACGGCGACTGCTCATGGAACTGTACGTTTGTTTATATGCTTCTTTCGGGAGTGTGGATCCATACAGACAAGGAGACTGGGATCTGAGGTCTGTCTCTGAAGCAGAGAGAGCCCATACTGTGCCCATGTCAGGTTTACCAGCTTACACCACTTTTCTTTATCATTGTAGCCCCCCTGCCCTAAGCAGGAGTGGCTATTTAGATTTAGTATTGCTTGACTGTAATCGGCCTAAGCTGAGACTGATATCTCTGTTTTCACTTTGTCTGCACTAAATCCCGGATTATCGTATCCCTTTGCCTGCTGCTGTTGGAATGTGTCCCTGGTATGACAACACAAGGACCCAATAATGTTGGGTTATGAATATCTATGTTCCCCTTGGCCAGCCACCAGGAGGCTGGGAGAAGACGTCAAATTTGGGTGTGACCTTGTGCAGCTCTATTTACGTTTGCCTGGGCAATGGGTGTATGTTGGATGACTTGGCCTCCTAGGGCTGCTCCCTAGGGAGGGCAACCATGTGCTCATGAGACAAGGCCTGAGTCGGGGGCTTAGGCTTACACTCGTCTTTCTAGGGGGAGTTGAGCTATGACAGGGAAAAGAACACCATGGCGGTGCCTGAAAAGCTATAGGATAGCTGGGATCTTGTCTGAAGGTGTCTTTGTAGGCAGGTGCAGTCTATTTTTTCCACTGTAGGTAGCGCTCATCTGGAGCGGTACTTCAGCTGGAGGGTCGAAAGAAACCTGGTTTCTCTATGGTTCCCTGGAGTAACGTTCCGTTTGGCTACCGGTGACCCTGACGGCCATCTTGGGTCACACAGTATTTTAAGGTCCTTGCCGCCAGGTTTTGGGGCGCAATTGCTAAGTAGCTACAATAGGGAGAGCATACCCATTTGTCAGGGCCAGCACTATAGGTAAGAGAGGTAATGTAAGGTAAAGGGAAAACTCAGGGCCTGCACTTCTGCAAGCTCTCTCTTGGGTTGGACTGGTCAGACCGCAAGCCATATTACTTGCCAAGTGCTGTCTCTTTCTCTCCCTAATTTAACTTATCTTAGCCACTAAGAGCCCCCTCTAGTGGCTAATTTACAAATTTGTTTATATAATAATAAAAAAAAAAATACGCCTTCTACTGCTGAGTCTCCACTGCCTTGCTTCCCACCGAGTTGTTGTACTGTTTGCAAGTTTTTCAATACATCGGGTGCTGCACTCCAGGCCTCTGTGTGATTACTGCCACCGCACCACACTGCACCTACCCAACAGTCTTACCTGGGAGTTTGCTGCTATTTCATCTCCTCCGGGGGCCAAGAGCCAGGATGCTGAGTCAGCTAAATGGTTTTTGGGCTGGGAGTGGTTTTTTCTTGTCCAACCACCAGAGTGTGGTGACCTCAGGGATGTACTGTGACCTAACCCGCTCTCCTCGATAGTTGCTAGATAAATTCTCTGCAAGCAAAAGATCAATGTGGAAGTCACCACTGATGGATCAGTAAGTTGCTTTGGGGCAGCTATGGATCTCTTCATCCTAAGGCAGTCTAGGAGGACCAAACCAAACTCACAATCACCTTCAGGGATGAGCGCTATACAGCTTTTTGAATTAAAAAATTGCTCAATTCCATTTTTCTTTTAAATATCGGAGGAGGGGTTAGAACCTCTTGGTTTAATGCTGTCTGTCTCCCCATAGAGGAGACTTTCTTGCACTTTAGAGACACAATAGAATGCAAATGAAAATCAACTCAAATCTGATGGTTATCACTGGAACAAGTGCCACCCCCCCGTTCCAGCAGCAATCTTAAAATTCTGAAATCCCCCCCTCTTTTTCTCTCCCTAATTTAACTGATCTTAACCACTAAGAGCCCCCACTAGTGGCTAATTTACAAATTTGTTTATATAATAAAAAAAATAAAAATATGAAGGAGCATGTCAAAAAAATGAATGCTATATCAAAAATGACCGTAAAGCAAATCTGCCATACAAAAGCAATTCAAAGCAAGACCAAATGGATTCTGGTGACTAGTTTTGCCCTGGAAGACAGAAAGACTGCCCGATCACATCACTATGGGGGCATTTCCCCCAACAGACTCCACTACATGTGTATAATGGCACAGTGCCACCTACTGGACAGAGGCAAAACTGCACCTTCCTATAAGCAGGGAGCACAAGCTTTACTGATTGCAGGGCTGTAGGTGAGGCTCAGTAGAGGGCGTGTCAGACCTCTGCTCTGAGACCACTGCTTCCACATAGAAAGTGAAGGAGCTGGGCCAGACAGTATTTATGCACTCCCAGAAGAGGAGAGGGCTGTGACGTAAAAAGGAGGAAGTGGGCTATGCTAGGGACTTAACTTTTCCTGAAATTATCAAATTTCCTGATAAGTTCAAAGGCGCATTGCAAATCAATAAACTTATGTTAAAGGAAAGAACGTGCTTTCCCCTGAAATGTTTGAATTGGTGACAGGGTCTCTTTAAGAAGAACGGAGGACACAACTTCTGCCTAAATATAACATGAAAGCTCCAAGCAGGCAGGGCCTTTGTTTGCCTTGCAAGACTTTCTTTTTGTCTGCAGCATTCATAAGCCGGCACCATTCGGCGCAGCCATCCAACACTGTCAAAAGTTGCGAATGAACGTAATCTATATTGATGAGCCGAGTCACTGTATGCTGCGTGACCCTGATTAATAAATTATAGCGATCGCCCGTGCATCTTATGTAGTTAATGGTTCGCCTTTAATGTTTTTGTTATGGAGGTAATTGAGTCCCCAGAACTGCTCCAAGGATCAGATACAAAATATTAAACTTAGCAGAGGCATTAGCACCATTTACTATTACAGAGAGCATATGGTCCAAGAAAGGGGGGGGGGGGGGGTGCGGGGAGCCTTGATAAAAAAAAATACATACAGTATAAGTTGTATATCTACAAAAGCCTTGTTAAAAATGTATCTATCTATCTATCTATCTATCTATCTATATATATATATGATTTTTTTCTCTGTTTATACAATATATATATATTTGTTTTCTGGTATATACATCATATATATATATATATATATATATATATATATATTTTTTTTTTTTTTCCCTGCATATACAGTATATTGTGTTATTTTTCTTTAATCCATTCTCGCCCAAATTTGCTTAGAAAACAACAGAGAACACTCTTTATGGTCTATCACTTTATAATATATATATACTGTATATACAGGAAAAGCAAAATATATATATATACAGTATATGTTGTAGATTTACAAAAGCCTTGTTAAAAAAGTATATATATATAAATATTTTTTTTCTCTGTTTATACAATATATATATATATATACCTATTCTTTTTCCTGTGTATATATATAGAAATATATATATATGAGATAAAGCGACAGGCTATAAAGTGTGTTCTCTGTTGTTTTCTAAGCAAATTTGGGCGGGAATGGATCAAAGATCACATAAAAATATGTTGAAAAAAAATAACAATATATTGTATATACAGGAAAAAAAAACAAAACAAACATATACATATATATTTTTTCCTGTATATACATTATATATATATATATATATATATATATATATATATATATTTTTTTTTTTTCCCTGTATACACAGTATATTATGTTATTTTTTTTTCAACATATTTTTATGTGATCTTTGATCCATTCCTGCCCAAATTTGCTTAGAAAACAACAGAGAACACTCTTTATGGTCTGTCGCTTTATAATATATATATATACTGTATATACAGGAAAAACAATATATATATAGTATATGCTGTAGATTTACAAAAGCCTTGTTTTTTCTCTGTTTATACAATATAATATATATATATATATTCTTTTTCCTGTATATATATATATATATAATATATGATAAAGCGACAGGCTATAAAGAGTGTTCTCTATTGTTTTCTAAGCAAATTTGGGCGAGAATGAATCAAAGATCACATAAAAATATGTTAAAAAAAAAATAACATAATATATTGTATATACAAGAAAAAAAAACCCAAAACAAATATATATATATATATTCTTTTTCCTGTAGATACATTATATATATATATATATAATTTTTTTTCCCTGTATATACAGTATATTATGTTATTTTTTTTTTCAACATATTTTTATGTGATCTTTGATCCATTCCTGCCCAAATTTGCTTAGAAAACAACAGAGAACACTCTTTATAGTCTGTCGCTTTATAATATATATATATATACTGTATATACAGGAAAAACAATATATATATATATATATAAAAGGACATATATGTCATATATATATATATAATAT
>BLSH010164475.1:1911537-1928129 GCA_018402905.1 Glandirana rugosa | reverse complement strand
GAGAGCAATAATTCTAGCACTAGACCTCCTCTGTAACTCTAAACATGTAACCTGTAAAAAATTTTAAAGCGTCGCCTATGGAGATTTTTAAGTACCAAAGTTTGGCGCAATTCCACGAGTGTTCGCAATGTTAAAGCATGACATGTTGGGTATCAATTTACTCGGCGTAACATCCTCTTTTACAACATACAAAAAAATTGGGCTAACTTTACTGTTTTGTATTTTTTTAATTCACTAAACTGTTTCTTTTTCAAAAAAAACGCGTTTGAAAAATTCCTGCGCAAATATCGTGTGATATAAAAAGTTGCAATGATTGCCATTTTATTCCCTAGAGTGCCTGCTAAAAAAACATATATAATGTTTGGGGGTTCTGAGTATTTTTCTAGCAAAAAAATGATGATTTTTACATGTAGGAGAGGAGTGTCAGAAATGGCCCGGTAAGGAAGGGGTTAAATTTGAATAAATAAAAACTCAGTTTCACTCACTCAAATTCACTAAATTATTCCTTAGTTATAAAGGAACAAGGCTATTTTTCTAGGTTGCTGATGACAATGACACCATTTTTTTTCTTGACTCTACGTACAAAAATACATAGGCCATCCAGTTTGTTTTTGGGGTAAATGAAACTCCCCTTTCATTAGAGCTTAAAACATTTGGTGAGCGTGAAAATAGGACTTGGTCTCGAGTAACCATTTCATGTGTTGTGCCACAGAGTAGAGAGAAATAGAAAAAAAAATATGAGATTAATGAGGGGTTGTTTTTTGAGCCCAGACCACAATAGTTAAAAGAAGAATCCATAACCTTGGAAGCCATTCAAAGCCCAGTTTACCCTTAAAAACTACCTGATTTCATTACCTTTCCTCTGGACTTCAATGCATTTAGCCAAAGATCTCCCAACTTTACCGTAATCTCAAGATTTTTTACTGAAATTTTGAAGAAATAAAAATTCAATTTTGTTCGCTTTATAATCAAAATATCACTTTAGAGTAGACCTACCCTTCAATAAGTCTAATGAGGGGCTGTTTTTTTAGCCCAGACCATGATAGCTCAAAGAACCCACCATAACCTCAATTTGAAATCCATTTGACCACCTAATGTCGCCTTTCTCCTGGACCCCAGTGAATTTTCCTTTCCTCATGACTTCAATGCATTTAGCCAAAATTTTTAAATTTTACTAAAATCTAAGGATCTTTTAACTAAAATTTTGAAGGAAAAAAAAAACGAAATTTGCATCCTCTATAACTGAAATATCACTTTAGGATAGACCGACCCTTGAAACTATTTCTTAGTTATAAAGGAACAAGTCTATTCCTCTAGGTTTCTGATGACCACCATTTGTTCTTGAATCTGCATACAAATAAACAGACAATCCAACGCGTTTCTGGAGCAACATTGTTGCCCCTTCATCAGAGCCTAAAATATTTGGTGAGCTTAAAGACAGGACTTGGTCTTGTGTCCCCACATGATGTATTGAGAGCAATGAGGAAGAAAAGTTTATTTCTATCTTTAAGTATTTGTTTATGTATTTTTACTCTATTTTGGAAGAGAATAAAGGCCAAGTAAAACATGTGGAAGGCTTTTTTTCCTGGTTTGAACCTGTTATTTGAAGGATTTGTATGGCATGCCGCTACTGTACCCCCAAACCTCTATGATGGTGGGTGGGGCAAATGCATCAGTGTCGTGGCTTTAGAAGAAGAAACAGGCTGAGACCATTCAGCAGTTGGCTGCCTCCACCTATTCAACCCTGTGACCTGTCCATCACCTGAACACCTTGATCGGTACTAAAAGATATTGTGTGGTAACGTGAGTACCCCCAAACTAAATTTACCCTCAAACTTCCCCTGAAAAGTGTTCTCTTCTTGTTCTTATTGGGAGAATCAGCTTTTACTATTCCCTGATCCATCATCACCAGGCTTGTAAAATTCTGGCAGTGGAGCTTAGTTCCTATTGTTGTAGGTATGCCCCAGAACTACATCTACTAAGAGCCCTTTTCATACATGCAGTGGGGTTGATTTACTAAAAGGGTACATGCTGTTTACCTAGCAAAGTAAATGTTCTCTTTAACCACTTGCTTACTGGGCACTTATACCCCCTTCCTGCCAAGACCAAATTTCAGCTTTCAGCACTCTCACACTCTGAATGACAATTGAGCGGTCATGCAACACTGTACCCATATGACATTTTAGCATTGTTTTCACACAAATAGAGCTTTCTTTTGATGGTATTTAATCACTGCTGGATTTTTATTTTTCTCTAAACAAAAGATAGACCAAAATTTAAAAAAAAAAAATTTTATAGTTTGTTATACAATTTTGCAAAACATAATTTGTATCCTTCATTGATGTGCGCTGATGAGGCTGCATTGCTGGGGACTGATAGGCTGAACTGATGGACACTGATAAAAACAAAAGAAGGGAGGCGCTTCTAAGTGTAATATGTCTGTATGACTTTAATAAAAAGGAATTAAAAACACTCACAAGGAACTGTGTAAAACACACATCCAACATCCGAAGGGATAAAGATGGGGCGGACTCCAAACCTCGTTCGGTCCTGCGATCCCAACACCGTGGATGGAATAGCCGGCTCGCGGCATGCAGTTTCCAAAAAAGGAAGCCAAAAGGAGGCGTGGGAAGCAAACAACCAGGCGCAGGGGGGATGGCTTCACCGTTGTGATGCCATCCCGCCTGCGCCTTGTTGTTTGCTTCCCAAGCCTCCTTTTGGAATCTGCATGCCGCGAGCCGGCTATTCCATCCACGGTGTTGTGGATGGCAGCTTCTGGGATCATATGTCATTGATTTTTATTCCTCCCTTTCCATTATACATGGGTGGTATGTATATGGACTATCCCTAGATGGACTCATTGTAGATTGACTTTTTATTGGACTTTATACATTGTCAGTGGTTCTCTACATATATGTTATGTTCATTTCTTGTATAGCTGTATTGACCGTGAGGTTCATTTTACATTTATTTTTGGGTCGCATTATAGAACTGTTTTACCTTGGCTGTTGCGCCTCACACTAGTTGTATTGATGGACACTGCTAGGCTGCACTGAAGGGCACTGATATGGCGGCACTGATGAGGCGGCTGGTGGGCACTGTTTAGGAGGCACTGATGAGGCTGCACTTATAGGTGGCACTGATGGGCACTGATAGGTGGCACTGATGGATACTGATAGATGGCACTGATGAGCACTGATAGGCATTGGTATGTGGCAGTGATAGACAGCACTGATAGGTGACATTGATGATGAGGCACTGATTGGGAGCACTGATGGGCACTGATAGGTGGCACTGGTGGGCACTTATTAGCAGCAGTTGTGGGCAAATGTTGGGGCTGATGTCCATGTAACTGAAGCCGGTTAATGGCTTTCTTCTTTTCTCCTCACGCTGTCAGCGTGAGAAAAAAAAGCTGATAACCAACTTTACATCTGTAATGAGCTGTTATTGGCTGACAGCTGATCACGTGGTAGAGGCCCCTGAGTGACCCTTTACCCCGATCTATGTTCTTCAGACTTGGCTGATCACAGAGCACGCCACCCACAGCGTGTGGGCAGCACGAGCACGGGAGGATATCTATTGACACCCTCCCAACATTTTAAGCCCACGCTGTAGCGATCTTTCGGCTATAGCGTGGGCATGAAGTGGTTAAAAAAATTGTGAATAAGGTAAAACAAAGCATTCAGTTTCACTACCCAATCACGTTCGAGGGTAAAAGTAGGGTCTTCCTAGGACGTGGTTGAGTATTTAAAATTAACGCACCTTTACAATTATTGCTAACATTCACTATGCAAAATGACTATAAACTTACAACATGATAATACACCTTTCCTTAACCGCTTGCCGACCGCTGGTCGGCAATTGACGGCGACAGAGTGGTGCTGTAAGGCAAAATACCGTCATATGACGGCGGCTGCCAGATCGTGCACAGTCAGGGCGTGCGCGCCGCCGGAGGCGCGCCCGCGCGCACACTGTGTCCGGGGAGGGCCAGGGAGCGGGTGCAGCGGATTCGATCTCCGCCGGCTACCCGCGATGCCCCCCCCCCGGAGTGAAAGAACGGAGGTCCGTGTAAGTAAACACGGACCTCCGTTCTGTGAGGGGGGGAAGGACTGTGATCACAGCCTTCCTCTACACGGAAGCTGTGACCACTTCCCTTCCCCTGTTAGGGCAGCCCCCATACAGTTAGAACACGCCCAGGGAACACAGTTAACCCTTAGAGTGCCCCCTGCAGGTTAACCCCTTCACTGCCAATGGCATTTACACAGTAATCAGTGCATTTTTATAGCACTGATCGCTGTCTAAATGCCAATGGTCCCAAAAAAGTGTCAAAATGTTCCGACGTGTCCGCCCCAATATTGCAGTACCGCTAAAAATCGCAGATCGCCGCCATTACTAGTAAAAAATAAATTTAAAAAAACCCCCAGAAATGAATTCTCATCATCCGTAAACGCGACCACTTTTGCGCAAACCAATCAATAAATGCAGATTGCGATTTTTTTTAATCACAAATATGAGGAAGAATATAAATCGGCCAAAACCGATGAAAAAAAATGTTTTTTTATATTTTTTTTTTGGATTTGTATTTTAGCAAAAAGTAAGAAATTTGTTTTTTTTTTGCAAAATTGTCGCTCTTCTTTTGTTTATAGCGGCGATCAGAAATGACGCAGCGGTGATCAAATACCACCAAAAGAAAGCTCTATTTGTGGGAAAAAAAGGACGCAAATTTCGTTTGGGTACAACGTCGCACGACCGCGCAATTTTCAGTTAAAGCGACGCAGTGCCGAATCGCAAAAAGGGCTCTGGTCCTAAAGTGTGAAATCCTTCCGGGGCTGAAGTGGTTAATCTTCTGACCCAGCATCATTCATCCCACTTCCAATGAGAAAAGGTTATCCCGGACGCACCCCCAAGCTGTAACTGGACAGTGCAGGAGAAGCAGCTCAGTGATGAACTCACCTCTGTGACTCTGCTCTCTCCCTGTCAGCACATGAACTGGCTTCTTGATCTGCTTCTCCTTCTACCAGCATGCTCCCTGCCATTACATGAATTGGCTTCTTGATCTGCTTCTCCTTCTCCCAATCTGAGCTCTGCTTCACAAGGACTGATAGCAAGTCAGATTTAAGTACTTGCACTCCTTTCATTAAAAATAACTTTTAATAATATGTTAGGAGCTGCATTCATTTGTGTCTTTTATATCGGCCTGGAGTTCAGCTTTAAGTGCATGGAAATATAAGTACATTATTAAAGTACCCGCTGGCACTGAAATGTAACCGAGCTGCAATGTATTCATTTAATGCCTCTTATGTTACCCACAATTCCTTGCTGGACCCAAGGCCAATGTCAGAAAGCCAAGCTTCAGGCTTTGTGTTGGATAATCAGGACGGCTCTGGAGCTGGGTAAAGCTATTTTCGTTCTGTCGGAGCGCTGAGCCTGACCGTCCCCTTTCCATCTGTGTCTTTGCCGGCACTCCCAGACCTCCTTCAAAATGTATGAAGGAGACCTTCTCCCTGAAGTGACTTTTACAACACAGTTAACAATGTCTTGTGGAGTCAGCGCGATAAACAATATCTAGGAGGAAGTTTTAGAGGAAGAGCATTAAATGGACATAAACTTCTTATTACTTTCTTGAAGTCGATTTTCCATCCGCTTTCTATTCCTTAAATATCGGGCATATGGGTCTACATCCTGCAACCTGTAGTCCTGATATCTGCTTAAGACTAATAAATACAAAATAATTCTTTAAATGGAACCAAACAACACATTGATGAGTTCACCTAAAATTATGCTTTTATTGTACAAAGATATATCACATACAATAAATAAAATACAAAAACAAGGAAACGCCTCCTGGCTCTAAGCTCGCCAAGTTTGAATGCTTACTGTCATCAACATCAATTATTGTTAGTGTGATATACACAAAAAAATCAAATGATGGGATATTTCAGGAGCCCCAAATCTATATACAGGTTTTGTTGAACTTTCAACTTCTTCAGGAGTAAAAAAGAGGTTTTAGTTAAAGTCAATTTTACAAGAAAACAAATTGTGAGCCTAATGCTATGCAGAGCCTAGCGTCATGCTCCGTGGTGTTATTATGAGGAACATAATGAATGGAATGGAAACAAAGCAAGACGTATCTCACCAGCACACCAGGATCTCCAAAATGGGTCCAAAGCCACCAGATTTCCTGAGGCCCTACCACTAGCATTCCCACCTGTTCCTACCACTAGTATTTCATCATGTTCTACAACTAGGATTCCCATCAGGTCCTACCAATTGTATTTCCATCTGGTCCTACCACTAGTATTCCCATTAGACCCCACCACTAGTATTCCCATTAGACCCCACCACTAGTATTCCCACAAGTTCTACCACTAGTATTCCTATGAGGCCCCACCACCAGTATTCCCTCAAGTCCTACCACTAGTATTTCCATTAGACCTCACCACTAGTATTCCTTCAGGTCCCACCACTAGTATTCCCATCAGGCCCTACCACTAGTATTCCCTCAAGTCCTACCACTGGTATTCCCATCAGGTTCTACCACTGGTATTCCCTCATGTCCTACCACTAGTATTCCCATCAGGCCCCACCACTAGTATTCCCACAAGTTCTACCACTAGTATTCCTATCAGGCCCCACCACTAGTATTCCCTTAAGTCCTACCACTAGTATTCCCATTAGACCTCACCACTAGTATTCCTTCAAGTCCCACCACTAGTATTCCGATCAGGCCCTACCACTAGTATTCCCTCAAGTCCCACCACTAGTATTACCACCAGGTCCTACCACTAGTATTCCCGCACGTTCTACCACTAGTATTCCCATCAGGCCCTACCACTAATATTCCCTCAAGTCCCACCACTAGTATTACCACCAGGTCCTACCACTAGTATTCCCGCACGTTCTACCACAAGTATTCCCATCAGGCCCTACCACTAGTATTCCCATCAGGTCCTACCATTAGTATACCCATCAGACCTCACCACTAGTATTCCCTCAAGTCCTACCACTAGTATTCCCATCAGGCCCCACCACTAGTATTCCCTCAAGTCCTACCACTAGTATTCCCATCAGACCTCACCACTAGTATTCCCTCAAGTCCCACCACTAGTATTCCCATCAGGCCCCACCACTAGTATTCCCTCAAGTCCCACCACAAGTATTACCACCAGGTACTACCACTAGTATTCCCTCACATTCTACCACTAGTATTCCCATCAGGTCCTACCACTAATATTTCCTGAGGTCCCGCCACTAGTAGTCCCTCATGTTCTACCACTAGGATTCCTATCAGGCCCTACCACTAGTATTCCCTCAAGTCCCCCCACTGGTTGTCCCACCAGGCCCTACCACTCGCAGTCCCTCATGTTCTACCACTAGGATTTCCATCAGGCCCTACCACTAGTTTTTGCACAGGTACCAACATTAGTAATTCCATAATGTCCTACCCCTAGTATTCCCGTAAGACCCTACCACTAGTATTCCCTAAGGCCCTACCGCTAGTATTCCTATCAGGCCTTACCACTAGTATTCCTATCAGGCCCTACCACTAGTATTCCTATCAGGCCCTACCACTAGTATTCCCATCAGGCCTTACCACTAGTATTCCCATAGGCCCTACCACTAGTATTCCCTTAGGCCCTACCACTAGTATTCCTATCAGGCCCTACCACTAGTATTCCCTTAGGCCCTACCACTAGTATTCCTATCAGGCCCTACCACTATTAATAATTTTTTACCCATTTGCACAGATCAAATAAACATTTCTCTGTGTAAATTGCTGTGTATATTTGTGCATCTCCTGTGCTGGACAAACATTTTTCATTCATTTAAAACAAAAAATCACAGCCATGACAGGTGACAGCTGCACCAACATAATAAGTGAAGGACCTTTCCAAACTTTTGCCCTCTTCCCCGGTAAACTTGACTCACACTCTTCTCCTCTTCCGTGTCCTAAATCTAGCTTGCCGAGGGGCGGCTGGGATTTGTCAGCGGGAGGCCGCGTGGCGCTCCACATCTGCCTCCATATTTTCTCGTCTTGCAGCGAGACGTTCGGCTCACCGGATGGCAGCTGCCTGGAAAACAAGGAGGCCCATCTTTTTTCTTCTTCTTCTTCTTCTTCTTGTTATCCCAACAGGCTACATCGGCAGAAAACAAAAATCCCTACAAGTAAGAGAGGATGAAGTCAACGGCAAGACAGCTGTGCGGATGACCTTAGCGAGCCGCCTTCCCCTGCTCCTCCTAACAGATGGGAGCGTAGAGGGCGAGCCGGGGCTGGGGAGATGCGGGAGCCTGACAAGCGATCAACGCGGATAGGTTAGGGAAGGTGAAGCAAATATCAGAAGCTTTCAATCTTCATCTGTACTGACAATGCAAAGACATCATTCCTGAACACCTTCCCAGACCCCAGCTATGGATGGGGATGACAACCGTCCAATTAAACCTATTTGGTTAATATGTAAAACATATAAATAAATTAAGTGGATTTAGCAATTAATGTGTCAGTGTAACACTTCCAGGTATTTATTACCTCCCACAGAGATCACAGGATTCTTCCTGGCAATGCATTTCTCTCCAAAAGGACGGAGCCATCTTTGTTCGGGCGTCATCCAGGATCATCAGCAAGTTCCTAGACTGAGGTGCCGGCTCAGAGAAGACACAAGTGCATAATTCCTGGTTCCTGTGCAGTTCTGTGGCTGTGTTCACAACTGTCTGACACAGATCAGCCCCTGCTGTCGTCTACTAAAAAAACTTACTGATTCAGCGCTGATTATCTGACCGAACACGCACTATCACCTTGACAAAGCTTAGTGATCCATCAACATCTTCATTCTCCTTTCTCAGAAAAGGCACATACTGTCACCTTATGCAGAACCTCAGTGGCGGCTGGTGACATTTTAGGATGGGGGGAGGGCACCAGACCCCGCCCTTCCTTTTTGACCCTGCTCACTTCTTATAAGCCCCACCCCTTATAGATTCCATCCATTGTGTCAGGAGTATACAGCCCAGCATCACCAGATAGGGTGTACAACATCACCAGATAGGAGTATACAGCATCACCAAATAGGAGTATACACAGCATCACCAGATAGCAGTATACAGAGCATCACCAGATGGGAGTATACAGCGTCACCAGATAGGAGTATACAGAATCACCAGATAGGGGTATACAGCATCACCAGATAGGAGTATACAGAATCACCAGATAGGGGTATACAGCATCACCAGATAGGGGTATACAGCAGCATCAGCAGATAGGAGTATACAGCATCACCAAATAGGAGTATACACAGCATCACCAGATAGGAGTATACAGCATCACCAAATAGAAATATATACACAGCATCACCAGATAGCAGTATACAGAGCATCACCAGATGGGAGTATACAGCGTCACCAGATAGGGTGTACAACATCACCAGATAGGAGTATACAGCATCACCAAATAGGAATATACACAGCATCACGAGATAGCAGTATACAGAGCATCACCAGATGGGAGTATACAGCGTCACCAGATAGGAGTATACAGAATCACCAGGTAGGGGTATACAGCATCACCAGATAGGAGTATATACAGTATCACCAGATAGGAGTATACAGCATCACCAGTTAGGAGTATACAGCATCACCAGATAGGGGTATACAGCATCACCAGATAGGAGTATACAGCATCACCAGATAGCAGTTTACACAGCATCACCAGATAGACGTATACAGCATCACCAGATAGGAGTATACAGAATCACCAGATGGGGTATACAGCAGCATCAGCAGATAGGGGTATATACAGAATCGCCAAATAGGAGTATACAGCATCACCAGGTAGAAGTATACAGAATCACCAGATAGGGGTATACAGCATCACCAGATAGGAGTATACAGCATCACCAGATAGCAGTATACACAGCATCACCAGATAGGAGTATACAGCATCACCAGATAGGAGTATACAGAATCACCAGATAGGGGTATACAGCATCACCAGATAGGAGTATACAGCATCACCAGATAGGAGTATACAGCATCACCAGATAGGAGTATACAGAATCACCAGATAGGAGTATACAGCATCACCAGATAGGAGTATACAGCATCACCAGATAGGAGTATACAGCATCACCAGATAGGAGTATACAGAATCACCAGATAGGAGTATACAGCATCACCAGATAGGAGTGTACAGAATCACCAGATAGGGGTATACAGCATCACCAGATAGGGGTATACAGAATCACCAGATAGGGGTATACAACATCACCAGATGGGGTATACAGCAGCATCAGCAGATAGGTGTATATACAGCATCACCAGATAGGAGTATACAGAATCACCAGATAGGGGTATACAGCATTACCAGATAGGAGTATACAGAATCACCAGATAGCAGCATATACAGCCCTACAAGTGTCTACCTTACCTTTTCTTGCACTGTTTACCTTGTGTGGTACACCTGGGCATATGCATGGATTGAGCACCAATACCAAATCATGGCTATTGATAATATATATATATATACAGACACACCAATCATACATAACTTATGACCACCCTCCTTATATTGAGTAGGTCCTGTCAAGGTATGGACACCACTAGACCTCTGAAGGTATGCTCTGGTATCTGCTGTGGTATCTGGCACCAAGCCGCCAGTAGCACATCCTTGTGAGGTGGGGCCTCCATGGATCAGACTTGCTTTTTCCCAACACATCCAACAGATGCTGGATTGGTTTGAGTCAACAACACCTCAACCTCATTGTTGTGTTCCTCAAACCATTCTTGAACCCAGAGCAAGGACCAGGGGTGGGCAAGAGGGGAAGCTTCCCGGGACGCAATGGTTTATTGCAGGGATGGGGACGCTCTGTGCCAGTTTCTTCCAGTGGTAATTTTTTTTTTATGCAACTGACAACCCCCCCCCCCCCCACCCTCGGCCTTCTGTTCCTCTGCTCTCCGCGGGTCATCACGAAGGCTTCTGTTTCCTCCCTCCTCCTCGGCGACCAATCGGGAGTCTTCTCTTTTTAGCCAATCAGAAAAACGGGTCTCACAGTGAATATTCATTTGCTGTTGTAACAGCTTAGTGAACTCATGGCGCAATGCTCTACGCCACAAGTCCACCCTATTTTGAAGCCTATTAGAGCCTATGGCTCTAATCACGTGCTTCAAGAAAACACACCCGCCGCTGTAATTCAGGTGCCCGGCATCCTGAAAGGGGCCAGACGCATGCTATGCATGCATCTATCCATTATTCATATAGGGGGTGGCGTGGATATAGGGGGCGGCACCTGGGCACCCCTAATGGACGGGCCACCACTGGTTGCTTCTGTTACAAGGCTGATAGAAGTAGTGACAGTGACATCAATACTAACCCTAACCCTAAGGGATCTTTGCCCTGGGCACTGGATGACCTTTTCCTGGCACTGCTTGAACCAATTTTGCAGTGTGGAGGGCCCATTATTCTGCTGAAAGAGGCCATCAGGGAATACCATTTCCAGGAAGGGGTTTAATTGGACAGCAACAAAGTTGTAACAGTTGCAACAAAGGTAGGTTGTATGTGTAATATCCACATGAATGCAGGACCCAAGGTTTCTCAGGAGAACATTGCCCAAAGCATCACACTGCCTCCACTGGCTTGCTTTCTTCCCATACTGGTGCCATCTCTTACCCGGGTAAGTGACACACCTGGCCATCCACATGATGTAAAAGAAAACATCATTCATCAGACCAGGCCACCTTCTTCCATTGCTCTGTGCTCCAGTTCTGAAGCTCACGTGTCCATTGTAGGCACTTTTGGATGTGGGCACGGGTCAGCTTGGGCGGCCTAACAGTAAGTAACTGCTTAAAAATATGTTGGCTGGGACTCGACTTTAATTTGTTAGCCACTTAGTCCATCTAAACTTACTAGTCTATCTAACACTACTCTCTCCACAGGTTGTCAATCCTGCTGTCCAAGGGTGGCTACGTTGCTCCTCCATTGATACAGTGGACGAGTGAGTGTAGCCACCAGGAAATGTGATCAACAAATGAAACTAAAGGAAAGAAAGCTAAAAAAAAAAAAAAAAAAAAAAGAGAAAACGAATGCAGCCGTCACATCAAAGTATTGGTAACCTGCAATATATTACATTTTTGGTTTTGGGTTTAGCTACCGTTTAAGAAAAATAAAAATAAAATTAACCAAAAATATTTATTACATTTATTAAACACTTGCCGACCGCAAAACTTTTATATACATTGCGGTTTGCAAGTGGTTCACCAGAGTTATTGATGAAGCTATCAGCCATAACCCCGGTATTCTTTTATTTCAACCAGCGGTTGGCTTTCTCATAAATGCAGTCCAAGTGGCTAATTAGCCACTGGATCGCTTTCAGAAGCAGTGGGAAGGGTCGCCCCCCTTCCGCCACTCGCCAGTGTTTCTCTGGCTTACCCTTTTTACCAGCACACCCAATTTGCGCACCTGGCCTTAGAGGTGACCAGAGACCAGCTTATCTCTGATCACCTCTATGGTCTTGGAGGACCAGAGCGACATAATGACGTCACTTCCGGTCTAGGGCGGCAGTAAACATTTTTTTTTTTTTTTTTAAAGTAATCCAAAAAAAAAAAAATATTAAAGGGATGGTGTAAAAATAAAATAAATAAGAAAAAAGAAATTTAAAGCACCCTCATCCCTTGCAGAAGTGAACGCATACTTAAGTCACATACGCATATGTAAACGGTGTACATACTACACATGAGAGGTATCGGCGCGAACGTTAGAGCGAGAGCAATAATTCTAGTGATATACCTCCTCTGTAACTCTAAAAGGGTAACCTGTGTAGCGCTGCCCCCTTGAGGGTTGCTTAAGATTTCATTTCCCCCTAGGCCTTCCCCATTCTGAGAGTCCTCCAGTACCCCTGACACTCTGGGTTCACTCATATTGCAAGAATCCATCTTGTAGTAATGGAGACCACACCAAAGTTTACGTTTGAAGTATTTACTTAACTCTTGCTTTGTATGGAAAAGGTGACTTCTGAATAGTAAAAGGTCACAATGCAAGGAACAACAATTAAAAGAATTGGTTGAATTAGTAAATCACAAAGTTCACATAAACATGACCTTGATTAGTTTAGCGAATAGGAAGGGCAGTTACTAAACAGTATTCACTACTCCCTGCTACTCTCCAGTAATTGTAATAGGTACCACAATAGAATTCCTCCAATTGAATTTAATCAACTACCCACTGGGTCACTCGTGAGTGGTATAACCAGGTAGAATTTAGAGTAAATTGGACAGAAATGGTGATGTTTTCTATAAAGCTAGGTGAACCCAAGGTGAATTGATACCACTCAATTAATGCAAATAAAATGGTACCACTCAAGGAGATAGAAATAAAATTGTACCACTCAATGAAATGCAAAAAAAAATACCATTCAATGAAATGCAAATAACCAATACCATTCAATGAAATGCAAATAAACAATACCATTCAGTATACTACTATATTAGAAATAGCACTACTTTAACTAAATCCTCCTGCTCTAATTCTGAGAGTTCTTAGGGGATGCAATAACACCAATTGAACAACCCTGAGTATAATGAAATGGGGGAGAGGTTTAGAGTTCTTGTGATTGTAGCAATCCTGTATTGCAAAGTTCAGTAGATCTTCTGCCGGCTATTTGTGATTTGGAAGTTAGGTACCTAAAAACGCTGTGTCCTTCTAATCCTTGGGATGAGGCACAACGGGAGGTTTTAAATAACTTCACTGAATCAAACAGCCTTCTCAGCAATCTCTGGCTTTTTGAAAGTAAACTGGTGACTAGCAGCAATCCAGTACCTCTACTCCAGGATGCAGTTATGATGAACTTGCAAGACAATGTAAGTGCTCTTATAGGTGGGCCTAGACCCACTCACCAAACCAAAGGGGTGACTGCAGATAAACGGTCCAGCTGTTCAGATGATGATAATGACGCTGGAACTGCTGGTACCCCTTGCTCTTTGTTCCTGAGAAAGAACGGCCTCCACTGTACTCCTTACAGCTCTCCTTGATCGATGAAATGGCTGTTACTATGACAGCTACGATGCTGGAACAAACTCAGATGAGACTAAGCTGGTTCCGCCGATCGCCCTCCAAGATGCTGTTGCTCCTCAGCCCACTGGGTCACTCACAGAACTTTCAGCCTGCTGGAATCACTGCATATAGGTCTCAGACCGAGATCCCTCTCTGAAGGCACACGCACGATCCACTGCTGATCGATCACGCCTTTCAAAGAGGACGGAGTAAGCTCCTCCTCTCTCTTAAATAAGTTCTCCCACAAGGCACTGTTTCTCCCAGGAACCCTCAATGCAGCACAGCCCACTGGGAAATGGAGTCCTTCCTTATCAGAGTCTATAGTTGTTCCCATCTTGTCACACTACAAATCCCATAAAGCATTACTCTCCAGGGTCAGGTCCTGTTCAGCAGGTTAACACTAGAGGGAATCCTCTATAATATTCCAAGGGCACAATTATCTATATGCCAAAGGAGCATTTCTGGACTCCTGGCTACACCTATAAGATTTTTAAAGCGTCACCTATGGAGATTTTTAAGTACCGATGTTTGTCACCATTCCACGAGTGTGCGCAAGTGTGACATATTAGGTATATATTTGCTCAGTGTAACATCACCTTTTATATTTTATAAAAAAAATTGGGTTATGTATTGTGTTTTTTTTTTTTTTTTTTGCATTAAAGTTTTTAAAAAAGTGTATTTTTTCCCAAAAAAAATTGCATTTGAAAAACCTCTGCGCAAATACCGCGAGACAGAAAAAATTGCAAAACCCACCAATTTATTCTCTAGGGCCTCTGCTTTAAAAAAAAAAATAAATATATATATATAATGTGTGGGGGTTCTTAGTAATTTTCTAGCAAAAACTACTGATTGTTACATGTGAACAATAAGTGCCAGAAAAATTACTACAGGTTCTTCTCTCTTTTTTTGTTTGCTTTTGTTTTATTTTTTTGTTGACTTTACTCGTAATAAAAACAGAAAAGTGATGACAGAAAAGCACTGAGTAGTCCATCGAGTCTACCCTTTTATTTTTTTGTCGTTTTTTTTTTGTTTTTTTGTTTTGTTTGTCGTATGACTATAGATCAATGTTTATAGCTGAGTTCCACTCCCATTTTCACTCCTCACCATGCAGCACTTATGTGCATCCTTAACCACTTAAGGACTGGAAGGATTTCCAGCTTTAGGACCGGAGCCCTTTTTGCGATTCGGTGCTGCGTCGCTTTAACTGAAAATTGCTCGGTCGTGCAACGTTGTACCCAAACGAAATTTGCGTCCTTTTTTTCCCACAAATAGAGCTTTCTTTTGGTGGTATTTGATCACCACTGCGTCATTTCTGATCGCCGCTATAAACAAAAGAAGAGCGACAATTTTGCAAAAAAAAAAACAAATTTCTTACTTTTTGCTAAAATACAAATCCAAAAAAAAATATAAAAAACCTTTTTTTTTCACAGTATTTGGCCGATTTATATTCTTCATCATATTTGCGATAAAAAAATCGCAATCAGCGTTTATTGATTGGTTTGCGCAAAAGGGGTCGCGTTTACGGATGATGAGAATTCATTTTTGGGGTTTTTATTTTTTTTTATTTTTTACTAATAATGGCGGCGATCTGCAATTTTTAGCGGTACTGCGATATTTCAGCGGACATGTCGGACCATTTTGACACTTTTTTGGGACCATTGGCATTTATACAGCGATCAGTGCTATAAAAATGCACTGATTACTGTGTAAATGCCATTGGCAGTGAAGGGGTTAACCTGCAGGGGGCGTTCTAAGGGTTAACTATGTTCCCTGGGCGTGTTCTAACTGTGTGTGGGCTGCCCTAGCTGGGGAAGGGAAGTGGTCACAGCCTCCATGTACAGGAAGGCTGTGATCACAGCCCTTCCCCCTCACACAGAGCGGAGGTCCGTGTTTATGTACACGGACCTCCGTTCCTTCACTCCGGGGGGGGGGCATCGCGGGTGGCCGGCGGCAACCGAAGCTGCCGCACCCGCTCCCTGGCCCTCCCCGGACACAGTGAGCGCGCGGGCCCGCCTCCGGCGGCGCGCGCGCGCTCACTGTGCGCGATCTGGCAGCCGCCGTCATATGACGCGATTTGCCTTACAGCACCACTTTGCCGCCGTCAATTGCCGATTGACGGTCGGCAAGTGGTTAAAATGAATTGGCAATTTATTATTTTTTTTTTTCTGTTCATTTACCTGATTTATGCCTATATCTAATTTCACTTCCACCTTTAGGGGCCACTGCACCGTACGTCATTTCCGGGGTTTGCATTAGCTCCTGGGAGATCTTGGTCAGCTTGGCATGGCACTGCTTCCTTTACATTTAACATTGGTCTCTATGGAAAACCTTGGTCAGTTTGGCATGGCACGGCTCCTGTAACATTTAACATTGGTGTCTATGGAAAACCTTGGTCAGCTACATGGCACTGCTCCCATAACATTTAACATTGGCGTCTATGGAAAATCTTGGTCAGCTTGGCATGGCACTGCTCCCTTAACATTTAACATTGGCGTCTATGTAAAATCTTGGTCAGCTTGGCATGGCATGGCTCCAGTAACATTTAACATTGGCGTCT
>BLSH010164475.1:1898900-1911527 GCA_018402905.1 Glandirana rugosa | reverse complement strand
CAGCCGCCGTCATATGACGCGATTTGCCTTACAGCACCACTTTGCCGCCGTCAATTGCCGATTGACGGTCGGCAAGTGGTTAAAATGAATTGGCAATTTATTATTTTTTTTTTTCTGTTCATTTACCTGATTTATGCCTATATCTAATTTCACTTCCACCTTTAGGGGCCACTGCACCGTACGTCATTTCCGGGGTTTGCATTAGCTCCTGGGAGATCTTGGTCAGCTTGGCATGGCACTGCTTCCTTTACATTTAACATTGGTCTCTATGGAAAACCTTGGTCAGTTTGGCATGGCACGGCTCCTGTAACATTTAACATTGGTGTCTATGGAAAACCTTGGTCAGCTACATGGCACTGCTCCCATAACATTTAACATTGGCGTCTATGGAAAATCTTGGTCAGCTTGGCATGGCACTGCTCCCTTAACATTTAACATTGGCGTCTATGTAAAATCTTGGTCAGCTTGGCATGGCACTGCTCCCTTTACATTTAACATTGGTCTCTATGGAAACCCGTGGTCAGCTTGGCATGGCACTGCTCCCGTAACATTTAACATTATTGTCTATGGAAAATCTTGGTTAGCTTGGCATGGCACTGCTCCTGTTACATTTAACATTGGTGTCTATGGAAAACCTTGGTTAGCTTGGCACGGCACTGCTCCCATAACATTTACCATTGGCGTCTATGGAAAATCTTAGTCAGCTTGGCATGGCACTGCTCCTGTAACTTTTAACATTGGCGTCTATGGAAAATCTTGGTTAGCTTGGCATGGTACTGCTCCTGTTACATTTAGCATTGGTGTCTATGGAAAACCTTAGTTAGCTTGGCATGGCACTGCTCCTGTAACATTTAACATTGGTGTTTATGGAAAATCCATTGCGGTCGTGCGACGTTGTACCCAAACAAGGTTTTTATCATTTTGTTCCCACAAATAGAGCTTTCTTTTGGTGGTATTTGATCACCCCTGCGGTTTTTATTTTTTGCGCTACAAATAAAAAAAGACCGAAAATTTTGAAAAAAAAAAAAATTCTCTATTTTTGTCACAAAACTTTGTAAATAAGTAAATTTTATCCATCACTGGTGGGCACTGATGAGGCTACACTGACGGGCACTGATGTGGCAGTACTGATTGGCACTGATGAGGCAGCACTGATGAGGTGGCACTGATGATGAGGCACTTATATGCAGCGATAATGAGCACTGTTAGGTGGCACTGATAAGCAGCACTGACGGGTACTGAGAGCTGGCACTGATATACAGCACTGATGTGCACTGATATGCAGCACTGACGGACACTGCTAAGCGGCACTGATGGGCACTAATAGACAGCACTGATTGGCACTCATAGGCGGCACTGGGCACTGATAGGTGGCACTGATGGGCACTGATAGGTGGGCACTGGTAGGTGGCAATGGTGGGCACTGATATGTGGCACTGGTATGCATTGATAGGGGCACTGGTGGGCACTGATAGGGGCACTGGTGGGCACTGGTGGGCATATACATGGATAGGGGCTCATTCCCTGGTGGTCTAGGGTGGCATCTGAAGGTGGCACTGAGTGAAGGTGGCACTGAGCTGTATGTCACTTACCTGGTGGTCTAGGGGGGTCTCCCTGGTGGTCCAGATCGGCTCCCTGGTGGTCCCTGGTTGGCTCCCTGGTGGTCCTGGGTGGGCACATCCCTGGTGGTCCCTGGGCAGTCTCCCTGGTGGTCTAGGGTGGCGATCCGAGGGAGGGCTGTGCTGATAAATCATCAGCACAAACCCTCCCTGTCAGGGATGCAGCCGATCGGCTCTCCCCTCATCAGGTCTGCAGACCTGAGTACAGGAAAGCCGATAAACGGCTTTCCTGTATTACACTGTGACCAGCCGTGATTGGTGTCTATGGAAAACCTTGGTCAGCTTGGCATGGCACTGCTCCCGTAACATTTAACATTGGTGTCTATGGAAAACCTTGGTCAGCTTGGCATGGCACTGTTCCCGTAACATTAAACATTGGTGTCTATGGGAAAACCTTGGTCAGCTTGGCATGGCACGGCTCCTGTAACATTTAACATTGGTGTCTATGGAAAATCTTTGTCAGTTTGGCATGGCTGTGCCATGTCAAGCTGACCAAGATTGCACCGCACTGCACATGCACGAGATTGTTAGGTGCATGCTGCACGGAATCCAAGAAGAAGGACATTGCGGCTTCGGATGCCCACACTGGAGATGGCCGCGCTGTGCAGGAACTTCACAAAGTAAGAAAACAATGCTGCACAAATAGAAAGCTGGGCATAGTTTACAGCATACCTTTGATACATTGCATGAATCATGAGTATTCTAGGGGTAATTTTTTATCTTAAAAGTCATATATATATACTATGCTTTAACCCTTCAAGTATGCTTAGTATAAACATAGATCTATAATCAGGCAACAAAGTTAACAAAAAAAAAACAAAACAATAAATTAAAAAAGAAAACCCCCCAAAAAAATTAGCAGACTTGATGGTCTTTTTCTGCCCTTACTTTTCTATGTTTCTATTATGGGTAAAGTCAACAAAAAAAACCCCAAAAAATCAGAAGAATCTGTAGTATTGTGTTTTATAGCTCGCTGGCATGAAAATCTAAACACGCTTGTGAAACTGAAGTCTCGGTGAAGGACAGATAGAGATATGACCAGAGAGTGACAAGACGGTGACATCCTTAAACAGTTTAGTAAAGGTCACTTGTACCCTCCAGGCCTTGAGCCTCACAGCCGCTAAACTGGACTGTCATGGCAGATAAACAGGGTACGCTGGCATGATATACAATCTTTACAACGGGCTTGTCATCCTGCCAGACAAAAAAAAGATAAAAAAAAGCCCAACGCCAAAGCGCGTACAGTGGGATTTGTTGTCGGCGAGCGGGGATTAAATCCCGTCAGTTTGTATTGTAGGACTCTGGTGAGTGATCTTACGCCTGTAAGACATGAAATGTCTATGTTCATGGAGTGGGACTGAAGGGACAAGGTCCTTACTGATAAGGATCAAGCCGAAGCTCAACGGGAACTGAAGTCAACTCCGAGCTACGTGAACATTTCATGGACAACGGTCAAATAAGGCTCCAGGACTTATCACAGCAGAACATTTCCTAAGAAGCACCAAAGGGTTCTTTCTAGATTGGTAACCCGCCAAGGATTTTGGATGTGTAGCAAGTGTCAGCTGAGTCTTAAGGATTATAGATCTCATAGAACAGTGATGGAGAACCTTGGCGTCCCAGATGTTTTGGAACTTCATTTCCCATAAAGCTCATGCACTCTGCAGTGTAGTTGATCATCATGGGAAATGTAGTTCCAAAACATCTGGGCTGCCAAGGTTCACCATCAATGTCATAGAAGAACATCCACTGGGCTCGTCAGGATACTAATATTAGCCACACCTAGAGTTGCCACCTCATCCCTTTAAACCCGAACACATATAAATAACACAGGTTGTTCTGAGGCTGATTTAATGCAGATGAGGCACCAAGTGAGTTTAATTACCACCTTAATCAGCCACAGAACCTGTGTGATTCATACGTGTTCGGTTTTAACCACCTCGTGCCGCCGCCATAGCCGAATGATGGCTACAACGCGGCGCTAAAATGCCGGGAGGACGTCTATAGACGTCCTCCCATTTGGCTCGTGCTGGGCGCGCTCCCGCGGGCGCGAGCAGCACGCGCACGCTGCGGGAGCATGCCCACGGGTCGGGGCGGACCCGGTGTCCACCGGAGACCCGCGATCTCCTTCCAGAGAGCCGGAATGGGGAACGGCCGATGTAAACACGGAGGTTCCCCTTTCTGTGAGGGGGGGCATGACAGATCTACTGATCCCTGTCACTGGGATCAGTTAGATCTATCATGCCCCTGCCAACCCCGTCCCCCCACAGTTAGAACCCCTTCACTGCCCCCTGCAGGTTAACCCCTTCACTGCCAATGACATTTATACAGTAATCAGTGGATATTTACATTTCTGATCGCTGTATAAATGTCATTGGTCCCAAAAAGGTGTCAAAAACGTCCGACATGTCCGCCGCAATATCGCAGTCCCGATAAAAATCGCAGATCGCCACCATTACTAGTAAAAAAATAAAAACTCCATAAACCAATGTCCATAGTTTGTAAACACTATAACTTTTGCGCAACCCAATCAATATACGCCGATTTTGTATGAAGAAGAATATATATCGGTCTAAACTGATGAGTACATTTGTTTTTTTATTTTTGGATATTTATTATAGCAAAAATCAAAAAATATTGTTCTTTTTTCAAAATTGTCGCTTCTTTTTTGTTTATAGCGCAAAAAATAAAAAACGCAGAGGTGATCAAATAGCACCAAAAGAAAGCTCTATTTGTGGGAAAAAAAGGACGCCAAGTTTGTTTGGGTGCAACGTCGCACGACCGCGCAATTGTCATTCAAAGAGTGACAGCGCTGAAAACTGAAAATTGGTCCGGGCAGGAGGGGGGTTTAAGTGCCCAGTAAGGAAGTGGTTAAAGGGATGAGGTGGCAACCCTAGCCACACCCAAGAATTTTCAAAGGCCAACTCTAGCCGTATTTTAACACATTTTCAACATGCTTGCAAAATTTTTAAATAAAACCTGTTTTCATTACATATCCTTTTTTAGACCCTATGATGTCATCGCTGGGTCTTTGTGCTTCCCCTTGCAATGCAAACAGATAATAGCTGGTGGGAGGGGCCAGCAGAGTTTTGGAAGCTCCTCCTGGGAAGGGCCAGCAGGGAGCTGTGATGCTTTCTGGAGGTACCGCACCCTGCTGGCCCCTCCCAGGAGGAGCTTCTGTAACCCTGAGGAAACATTTAAAGCAATTGTATCTTTTAAAAAAATGCTAAAACGACAAAAAAACTTGATGTTTAACCAATTCAGCTCCAAAAGGTTTAACTCCCTTAATGACCAGTCCATTTTTTGCGATATGGCACTGCATTACTTTAACTGACAATTGCACGGTCGTACGACGCTGTACCCAAATAAAATGTATGTCCTTTTTTAACCACAAATAGAGCTTTCTTTTAGTGGTGTTTCATCACCTTTGCGGTTTTTATTTTTTTGCGCTATAAACAAAAAAAGACCGACAATTTAAAGAAAAAAACAACAATATATTTTCCTTTGTGCTATAAAACACATTCAATAAAAAAAATGTAAAAAATGTAAAATGTAAAAAATCAAATTTCTTCATAAATTTAGGCCAATATGTATTCTGCTACATATTTTTGGTAAAAAAACAAAACAAAAAAACAATACATGTATATTGATTGTTTTACGCAAAAGTTATAGCGTCTACAAACTATGGGATATTTTTATTTATTTATTTATTTTTACATGTAATGGTTGCGATCAGCAATTATAGCGGGACTGCAACATTGCGGGGGGACAAATCAGACACCTAACTGACACTTTTGACACCTTTTTGGGGACCAGTGACACTAATACAGTGATCAGTGCTAAAAAAATATGCACTGTCACTGTACTAATGACTCTGGCTGTGAAGGGGTTAACATCAGGGGCAATCAAAGGGTTAAATGTGTTCCCTAGGAGTGCTTTCTAACTGTGGGGGGGGGTGCTTAGACTGGAGGTATGTACAGATCCATGCCCCAGCTTAGCAGGAACACAGGATCCGCACATACCACTCTTACAGAAAGGCGATCTGCCTTGTTTACATAGGCAGACCACCGTTCGTTCTTTATCGCAAACGATCGGAGGGTCCCGGCAGAAATCGCGTCCAATCACAGCGGGACTGAGTCACTGGCGGCGCCCCCGTGCGCCCCAGATCCGGAAGTGTCAGATCATGTACTACATGATCTGGCACAGACATTCGCCCTGCCCCAGCATATCTATATCTATATGGTTGTTTTCAGTCGATGATTCCCTAAATGGTAAAAGTGATCCATTGAGCCACTGGATCACTTTTACAGGTGGTGGAAGGGGCTGCACCTCCCCTCCCGCCGCAGCTGCCACCTTTACCGGGCTCTTCCATCCGACCGGGGAGCCCAGTGAGGATGTGACCTGCGGCATCGGCTTTCGAGCCCACAGTGAGAGAAGCTGATGTCATTCCTCCCTCTGTGTGATGTCAGAAACCGGAAGTGACAAGGTTTCGGTCTCATGTAAGCAAGTCGTTACCGGCTTGTGAAGACATTTGATCAAAATGACCTTGGTTTGATCAGATGCTTAGCAGGCCAGAGGAGAGATGTGGAGGCCCCAGATCCCTCCATAAAGAGGACCTGTCCAAGCCCATGCTATCAAAAAGGATGTTGTTCGTCCCTTGTGATAGCAATAAAGTTGATCCAAAAAATAAAAATAAAGGTACAATTCAAACAATAAATAAATAATAAATAAAATGTAAAGTGCGCCTGAACCCCTGTGCTCACGTGCAAATGCAAGCGTGCAGGTAGATCCAGTATGGATATGTAAACTGTGATCGCACCTCACATGTGAGGTATCGCAGTGAACATCAGAGCGAGGGAAATCATTCTAGCACCAGATCTCCTCTGTAACTCTAAACTGGTAACTTTTAGAGGCTTTTAAAGCGCTGCCTATGGAGATTTTTAGGTACTATAGTTTGGCGCTGTTTCGCCGGCGTGGCATGTTGGGTATCTATTTACTCAGTGCAACATCATCTTTTATATTTTACCCATAAAATTGGGTATTATTTTGTGTTTACTCCTCTCAAGAGCCCACAGATGCAAGCAGTGGGCCGCCTCTGGGTAGGTGTTATGCAAATATCAAAATGCCTTGATAGGTGGCTGTCGGTCTGAAGGAGAGGACTTCCCTAGGTAGCCCCCACATGTGATGCTGAGCCTCCATGATTGAAAGAACTGAAATACAATGAATGAAAGGGACAGCCCAGGGATTGTCAGACTTGGGAGGAAAGACAAAGATGATGCTGGATGTCCTCCAGTTAGGGAATGAGGTGGGCTTTTTCTTATTTGCTGCAGCTTCTAATGCATATTTTGAGAAGCTCACAGTGTGCAGTGAAATCAGAATGAGACATTTCAGTCCAGGAGAGGAGCCGGTACAACTGAGCAAGACTGAAGGGAAGGCCGGAGTTCAGCTTTAAAACTAAACCCAATTTTTTATTTTTATATATGTATTGGCATCATGGCTTACTTCATGCAGTTTGTTATGCCAATTTCTTTTTGTAAAGTTTCTCACCTGGAGATCCTGCCAGTAATGGTGCTTCCTGTTGCAGGCTGACAGCATTAACACTGAGTTCTCCTTTAAACTGCCCACAATGATATGCACATGTTTTACATTGGCTTTGCTTGGCTTGGTTTAAATAGAAAAAAAAAAAGCTAAAACATAATAATAATTTAGATATAAAAAAAAAAAGTTGGCTAGAAAATTATAAACTATTATCGTTCACAGCGAAGCATCTGCATTCATAGCTCCACAATCATTATCTCCATCGCGTTTGGCGACTTTCACAATATTCCACCCATTGTTGCCAGAGGACACTGATGCTGGATGAGGGAACGCGGAGCGGGCGTAATTTTGGAAGATAATATTTGTGTATCAGCAGCTGAAATGGCATCTGTTTAAAGTACACACTGCGTATAAAGGGGGGAAAAAGCAGAACGCAAGGGGATGGCGAGGAGGGAAATTGAGATCAGTATACTAGCAAGACATTACCTCTCAGGAAGGGAAGGGAGGGAGGAAGGAAGGAAGGATAAAAAGAAGGGAGGAAGAGAGGGAAGTAAGCAAGGAAAGAAGGAAAGGAAAGGTTAAAGGAAAGAACAGGGGGAAAAGGGAGAAGAAAAGAAAGCAGGGGATGAAGGAAAAAAAGAAAGAAGGAAAAAGTTTAAATAAAGAAAGGGGAAAAAAGAGAAGAAGAGAGGGAGAGGAGAAAGAAGGAATAAAAGGAAGAAAAGGGTTAAAGAAAATTATGGGGGAAGGAAGGAAGGGAGAAAGGAAGAAAGGAAGGAAGAAAAAGAAGGGAGGAAGAGAGGTAGAGGAGAAGGAAGGAAAGGAAAGGTTAAAGGAAAGAACAGGGGAAAAAAGGAAGGAGGAAAAGAAGAAATTGAGTAAAAAAACAAGGAGGGAAGGAAGGAAAGAAAAAGAGAAGAAAGGAAGGAAGGAAGAAAGAGAACAGGAGAGGAAGGAAAAAAAACAAGAAAGAAGGAAAAAGTTTGAATAAAGAAAGGGAAAAAGATAGGAAGAGAGGGAGAGGAGAAGGAAGGAAACATGGACAGAAGTAAAAAAGGAAGGAAAAAGTTAAAGAAAATCATGGAGAGAGGAAGGAAGGAAGGAAGGAAAGAAAAGAGAAAGTAGGAAGCAAGAGAGGTAGAGGAGAAGGAAGGAAAGAGAAGAAGAAGGGAGGAATAGAGGTAAAGGAGAAGGTAGAGGAGAAGGAAGTAAGGAAAGAAAAGAGAAAATAGGGAGCAAGAGAGGTAGAGGAGAAGGAAGGAAGGGAGGAAGGGAGGAAGGAAGGAAATAAGAAGAAGGGAGGAAGAGAGGTAGAGGAGAAGGAAGGAAGCAAAGAAAGAAGGAACGGTTAAAGGAAAGAAGAAATTGAGTAAAAAAAAACAAGGAGGAAAGGAAGGAAAGAAAAAGAGAGAAAAAGAAGGAAGAAACACAGCAGGGTGTGAAGGAAAAAAGCAAGAAAGAAGGAAAAGGTTTAAACAAAAAAAGAGAAAAAAGAGAGGAAGAGAGGGAGAGGAGAAGGAAGGAAACACAGAAGGAAGGAAAAAAGGTAGGAAAAAATTAAAGAAAATCATGGGAGAAGGGAGGAAGGGAGGGAGGACGTTAAATGAAAGAGAAAAAAACAAGGGAGGAAGAGAGGGAGAGTAGAAGGGAAGGAAGGAAGGAAAGAAAAGGTAAAAGGAAAGAACAAGAAAAAGACGGAGGGAGAGAAAGAAGAATTTGAGTAAAAAAAACAAGGAGGAGAACTGGACCCAAGCAGACCGCCAATATTAAATGTGATCATTGAACCTCTACACCTAATGCCACAACTTCCACTTACACAGGCCCATAGATGTCGGACCTCTCACCCCTACCCAAGGGATGTGTCTGGAAGCCCCCCCATCAAAAAAGACTACTATTGCTCATTAAGTACATACCTCGTCTGTTAAAGATAAATAACTAGAGTAGGCAAACCCAATCCACCATCGATATCGGAAGGAGGATTCAGTCCGATTCACCCCCCCATCTACACATCCTGTCTATCCTTATCATCCCTATGCTCTCCCCTATGTATACCTTTTACCCCCTATCCTTTACCCTTCTAACTACCCCTACACACACATCGTATATACAGAGAGATACTCTACTTGTCCCCCCATCTCATAAAACACAATAGTATCACATAGAACTTTTGCCAGATGAATGGCAGATTCATATAAGATGGAACAATCCCATGACCATCCAGTTGGCCAGCATTTTTATTCCTCTTCCCCAATCGCTTTAGTTTCGCGTTAATATATATCTTTCATTGTAGACTAGCGTGCCTACGCTATGTCGTTACCATGTACTGTTCTTTGATTTCAGTAAAATCTTTGTTGAAAAAAAACAAAAAAAACAAGGAGGGATAGAAGGAAAGAAAAACAGCGGAAAGGAAGGAAGGAAAGAAAAAAATCAAAGGAGGAATGCAAAAAAAAAAAGAAGGAGGGAGGGAGGGAAAATATTAAATAAAGAAGGAAAAAAGAGGAACAGGAAAAAGATGGAAGGAGGGAAAGAAGAAATTGAGTAAAAAAGGAGGAGGGAAGGAAGGAAAGATAGGTAAGAAAGGAAAAAGGAGATGGAAGAAAGGAGGGATGGAAGGAAGGAAAGATAGGTAAGAAAGGAAAAAGGAGATGGAAGAAAGGAGGGATGGAAGGAAGGAAAGATAGGTAAGAAAGGAAAAAGGAGATGGAAGAAAGGAAGAAATGAGGAATGGAAGAAAGGAGGGATGGAAGAAAGGAGGGATGGAAGGAAGGAGGGATGGAAGGAAGGAAAAAAAACAAGAAGGAAGGAAGGAAAAGGTTTAAATAAAAAGAGTGAAAAGGGGGAGGAAGAGAGGGAAAGGGGAAGTAAGGAAAAAAGAAAGGAAAAGGTTAAAGGAAGGAAGGAAGGGATGAAGAAAGGAATTGAGTGAAAAACAAGGAAGGAAGGAAGAGAAAAAAGAGAGAAGGAAATAAAAGAGATGGAAGGAAGGAACGGAGGGACGCCAAAGGTGAAAGGATGGGAAGTTAAATGTGAAGGGAAGAAAAAAGTTGAGTAAAAACGAAAGGAAGGAATAGGGAAACGTTAAAGGCAAAAAAAGAAAGGGAGGAAGAAAAGGAAAAGAAAGGAAAGGATAAAGAAAAAAAGAAAGAAAGAAAGAAAGAAAGGAAAAGTGGGAGTGAAGTGATAATTAGGTAAAGGAAAGGATGGAAGGGAAGGAAGGATGGCTACATGGGCGTCCGCAGGTAGGGGCAAGGGGGGGCAATTGCCCCCCCCCCCCCGGAATCAGGGATCGGAATAGGGGTTCCCCACTAGGTCCTTATCCTCTTGAGCCATGTATGCAGTTTCTGACAGTCTCTTGGGCCGTGTATGCCGTCTCTGACTGTCTCCTGTGCTATGTATGCAGTCTCTGACTGTCTCCTGTTCCATTTCCGCAGTGTCTGACCGTATCCTGTACTATGTCTGCAGTCTCTGACTGTCTCCTGTATCATGTCCGCAGTCTCTGACCATCTCCTGGATCATGTCTGCAGTCTCTGACCATCTCCTGTACTACGTCTGCAGTCTCTGACCGTGATAATGTAATTATGACATTGTCAAAAAGGGGCAGAGCATGGATGACCTTGAATTATGCCCCCCCCCTGGAAAAAGTTCTGTGGACGCCCATGGATGGCTATACTGTAAAACCATAGGTAATAGATGGAACCTTCCATGTCTTTTAATTATCCTGATAGGTTCATTGGTTTACTATGTTTCTTATTGGTTTATGTCCTTACATAAATACATCCCCCATGTTCCTCTTTTTCCTGCATTTTAAGCATTTTCAAATTGGCAAAATTAATCCATCAATCTTCGTAAAGATTGTCCCTCCCAAACTTTTATCCTAGGAAGTACACTACAGATAGAGAAAAATATATCATTGTACTTTTTTCTTTGTCTGTGAGTTGCGGAGCGCCTTTCCAGGGACAGATAACTGCAGCGCGGTTCCTCTTATTAAGATTTAGGACCCCCTGATGGCGATAACATTGCTGGGTAATAAGCTGCTTTGCTTCAGGAATGTATATGTAACATGGGACAGAGGCCTCTGAAATCAAGGCGATGGTTGCAATCCAAAGGCATCAATACAGCCTAGAGAATTCAGAGTATGGTTATTCTCCCATCATGCTTAGCGTGGAGGCTTTTATTGCTAGGCAAAAACAATGAAATGACTTTTAAATCTCTCAATCGATGGAAAGAAAAAAACTCCAAACTTTTCTAAAGAAAATAAAAATGGGTGTAGTGGGGCCAATCTTCATGGTTTTTAGTTTACAAAAAAGGATAACAAAAATATAAAATGGCTTTGAAATCTCCAAGTAAGAAAAAAAAAATATATATAACTGATCTACAAGAAGGGTTACTATTATATTCTCTCAAGGACAGAAAGTGATGGTATGTCTTCTACATGAAGAATACCAGGTCAAGGTAAGTATAAATATATATATATAGTAAATCAGATCCCTATACAGTACAGTGAAATATTACACCCAGGGCCAATGTATGAAATGACTTGCACTTTTTTTTTGGTATATGTGGCCGTACCCCTAAAGGACCTGGATGGTTGGTAACTGTATTTGTTACTTGCACACTATATCAGAAGCAGTCTCTAAACTGCAGCTCAAGGATCACATGCGGCCCTTTGTTTGCCTTTATCTGGCCCCTATGATCAGTGTCAGTGGGAGTAATAGTGCTCCATAGTTGGGGTCAGTGGGAGGAATAGTGCCCCATAGTTGGTGTCAGTGGGAGGAATAGTGCCCCATAGTTGGTGTCAGTGGGAGGAATAGTGCCCCATCATTGGTGTCTGTGGGAGGTATAGTGCCCCATCATTGGTGTCAGTGGGAGGAATAGTGCCCCATAGTTGGGGTCAGTGGAAGGAATAGTGCCCCATCATTGGTGTCAATGGGAGGAATAGTGCCCCATCATTGGTGTCGGTGGGAGGAATAGTGCCCCATCATTGGTATCAGTGGGAGGAATAGTGCCCCATCATTGGTATCAGTGGGAGGAATAGTGCCACATCATTGGTATCAGTGGGAGGAATAGTGCCACATCATTGGTGTCAGTGGGATGAATAGTGCCACATCATTCGTATCAGTGGGAGGAATAGTGCCCCATCATTGGTATCAGTGGGAGGAATAGTGGCCCATCATTGGTATCAGTGGGAGGAATAGTGCCCCATCATTGGTATCATTGGGAGGAATAGTGCCCCATCATTGGGTCAGTGGGAGGAATAGTGCCCTATCGTTGGTGTCAGTGCGAGGAATAGTGCCCCATCATTGGTATCAGTGGGAGGAATAGTGCCACATCATTGGTATCAGTGGGAGGAATAGTGCCCCATGGAGGGTTACTATGGTTACTACCCGTGATAAGGAGGGTGACTGTGGTTACTACCCCGTGATAAGGAGGGTGACTATGGTTACTACACCGTGATAAGGAGGGTGACTATGGT
>BLSH010164475.1:1880596-1894390 GCA_018402905.1 Glandirana rugosa | reverse complement strand
CCCCCCCCCCCCCACCTCACAATGATACCATTGTGCCCAGGGCAGCTGCCCCTCCTGTCCACCCTTTGCCCCAGCCCTGGTGAAGAGGAATTAGACACACGTCAGGTTTTATTGCTGTCTGTGGTGTTTTCACTTTTATATATTTTTTTCCAGTAATGGCGGCGATCTGCGATTTTTATCTGGACTGCGACATTGCGGCGGACACGTCGGACATTTTTGACACTTTTTTGGGGACCATTGGCATTTATAGAGCGATCAGAAATGTAAATTTCCACTGATTACTGAATAAATGTCACTGGCAGGGAAGACAAAGCATCACTTTGGAGGGATGCCCTCGGTTTTGGCTATGCGACAGGAAGTGAAGGTCTCCCCAATAAAACGTTGGGGGTCTCCCTTACTCTTTTCAAAATGGAAAAGAGAAGCTTTGCCTTTGGTTAGATTTTAAATTCGCCATTTAATAATATAAAAATACAAGAACCTTGTTGCCGTTCATGTTATACGCATTATTAATATTCTGAAGTGATCTCCATAGTTAGGCTGCTAGGCTGAGTTTAATGTTTGGCTCTCACTTTACTCCTGGAAGTCACACCCAGGACAGGAAGAGTCAAATGTCCAGAATGAATATTTACCACCTTTCGGCCAATCCTCGTACAGAGGTGTCCAGAAGGTGGCTGGGGAGACGATACATATCTCAGAGGCTTAGTGTTCTTTCCTCTCTGGGGAGGGTCCCAGTTCTCCTGGGGCTGCTGCCCCTAGGAGATAAATAGCGAGGCAAGAAATTGCAGTCTGGGCCTCAGCAGGTGCTGGGCTGAGGGTCATGGAGAAGAGTGCTAAAGGATTATTTGCTGGAGGGCATCATCCTGGAGTCTGGGTCTGGAGAAGGATCTTTGGTCTCCCTCACTGAGGAACTACCTGTGGATGCTGGGTGGCAGACCGCTCCTGAGACATTGTGAGTAAAGACTTTGCTGGGGTGTGCAAGTGCTAGAAGGAAACTAAGTGCCAGAGGATGTGATATGGATTGGGGCCACTCTTATAGAGTCATAGATACAATGGCCATTCTCTGTGACCTCCAGGAAAGGTTGCGTAGAGAAGATTAGTGAGAAACTGTCCTCCTGCTATTTCTGCTCTAGTTTGGAGTTCCCTGATCCCTGAACCCCTTTTCTATTTAAATTGCTCACCAATAAAATCTATAATGACATCCCCTAGACCAATGGTCTCCAAACTTGAGCCCGAGGGCCAGATGTGGTTCTATGCTAGGCTGTTTACCTGGCCCTTGCGGCACTTTTCTTCCCAGTGATATGAGGCACTATTTCTCCCACTGACACCAACAACGGGGCACTATTCCTCCCACTGACACCAACAATGGAGCACTATTCCTCCCACTGACATCAACAATGGGGTGCTATTCCTCCCACTGACACCAACAATGGGGTACTATTCCTCCCACTGACACCAACAATGAGGTACTATGTCTCCCACTGACACCAACAATGGGGTACTATTCCTCACACTGACACCAGCAAGGGGGTACTATTCCTCCAACTGACACCAACAATGGGGTACTATTTCATCCACAGACACGAACAATTCCTCCCACTGACACCAACAATGAGGCACTATGTCCCCCACTGACACCAAAAATGGGGTACTATTTCTCCCACTGACACCAACAATAGGGTACAATTTCTCCCACTGACACCCAACAATGGGGTACTATTCCTCCAACTGACACCAACAATGGGGTACTATTTCTCCCACTGACACCCAACAATGGGGTACTATTCCTCCCACTGACACCAAAAATGGGGTACTATTCCTCCAAGTGACACCAACAATGGGGTACTATTTCTCCCACTGACACCAACAATGGGGTACTATTTCTCAGACTGACACCCAACAATGGGGCACTGTTCCTCCCACTGACACCAACAATGGGGTACTATTCCTCCCACCGACACCAAAAATGGGGTACTATTCCTCCCACTGACACCAACAATGTGATACTATTCCTCCCACTGACACCAACAATGTGATACTATTCATTCCACTGACACCAACAATGGGGTACTATTAATCCCACTGACATCAACAATGGGGTACTATTCCTCCCACTGACACCAACAATGGGGTGCTATTTCTCCCACTGACACCCAACAATGGGGTACTATTCCTCCCACTGACATCAACAATGGGGTACTATTCCTCCACCAACAATGGGGCACTATTCCTCCCACTGAAACCAACAATGGGGTGCTATTTCTCCCACTGACACCCAACAATGGGGCACTGTTCCTCCCCCTGACACCAACAATGGGGCACTATTCCTCCCACTGACACCAACAATGGGGTACTATTTCTCCCACTGACACCAACAATAGGGTACAATTCTTCCCACTGACACCAACAATGGGGTACTATTCCTCCAACTGACACCAACAATGGGGTACTATGTCATCCACAGACACCAACAATTCCTCCCACTGATACCAACAATGAGGTACTATGTCTCCCACTGACACCAAAAATGGGGTACTATTTCTCCCACAGACACCAACAATGGAGCAATATTTCTCCCACTGACACCAACAATAGAGTACAATTTCTCCCACTAACACGAACAATGGGACACTATTCCTCCCACTGACATCAACAATGGGGTACTATTTGTGCCACTGACACCCAACAATGGGGCACTGTTCCTCCCACTGACACCAACAATGGGATACTATTTCTCCCACTGTCAACCAACAATGGGGCACTGTTCCTCCCACTGACATCAACAATGGGGTGCTATTCCTCCCACTGACACCAACAATGGGATACTATTTCTCCCACTGACACTCAACAACGGGGCACTGTTCCTCCCACTGACACCAACAATAGAGTACTATTTCTTCCACTGACACCCAACAATGGGGTACTATTTCTCCGACTGACACCCAACAATGGGGAACTGTTCCTCCAACTGACACCAACAATGGGGTACTATTCCTCCCACTGACACCAACAATGTGATACTATTCCTTCCACTGACACCAACAATGGGGTACTATTCCTCCCCCAACAATGGGCCACTATTCCCCCCACTGACATCAACAATGAGGTACTATTCCTCCCACTGACACCAACAATGGGGTGCTATTTCTCCCACTGACACCCAACAATGGGGTACTATTCCTCCCACTGACATCAACAATGGCATACTATTCCTCCACCAACAATGGGGCACTATTCCTCCCACTGACATCAACAATGGGGTACTATTCCTCCCACTGACACCAACAATGGGGTGCTATTTCTCCCACTGACACCAACAATGGGGTGCTATTTCTCCCACTGACACCCAACAATGGGGTACTATTCCTCCCACTGACATCAACAATGGGGTACTATTCCTCCACCAACAATGGGGCACTATTCCTCCCACTGAAACCAACAATGGGGTGCTATTTCTCCCACTGACACCCAACAATGGGGCACTGTTCCTCCCCCTGACACCAACAATGGGGCACTATTCCTCCCACTGACACCAACAATGGGGTACTATTTCTCCCACTGACACCAACAATAGGGTACAATTCTTCCCACTGACACCAACAATGGGGTACTATTCCTCCAACTGACACCAACAATGGGGTACTATGTCATCCACAGACACCAACAATTCCTCCCACTGATACCAACAATGAGGTACTATGTCTCCCACTGACACCAAAAATGGGGTACTATTTCTCCCACAGACACCAACAATGGAGCAATATTTCTCCCACTGACACCAACAATAGAGTACAATTTCTCCCACTAACACGAACAATGGGACACTATTCCTCCCACTGACATCAACAATGGGGTACTATTTGTGCCACTGACACCCAACAATGGGGCACTGTTCCTCCCACTGACACCAACAATGGGATACTATTTCTCCCACTGTCAACCAACAATGGGGCACTGTTCCTCCCACTGACATCAACAATGGGGTGCTATTCCTCCCACTGACACCAACAATGGGATACTATTTCTCCCACTGACACTCAACAACGGGGCACTGTTCCTCCCACTGACACCAACAATAGAGTACTATTTCTTCCACTGACACCCAACAATGGGGTACTATTTCTCCGACTGACACCCAACAATGGGGAACTGTTCCTCCAACTGACACCAACAATGGGGTACTATTCCTCCCACTGACACCAACAATGTGATACTATTCCTTCCACTGACACCAACAATGGGGTACTATTCCTCCCCCAACAATGGGCCACTATTCCCCCCACTGACATCAACAATGAGGTACTATTCCTCCCACTGACACCAACAATGGGGTGCTATTTCTCCCACTGACACCCAACAATGGGGTACTATTCCTCCCACTGACATCAACAATGGCATACTATTCCTCCACCAACAATGGGGCACTATTCCTCCCACTGACATCAACAATGGGGTACTATTCCTCCCACTGACACCAACAATGGGGTGCTATTTCTCCCACTGACACCAACAATGGGGTGCTATTTCTCCCACTGACACCCAACAATGGGGTACTATTCCTCCCACTGACATCAACAATGGGGTACTATTCCTCCACCAACAATGGGGCACTATTCCTCCCACTGACATCAACAAAGGGGTACTACTCCTCCCACTGACACCAACAATGGGGTGCTATTTCTCCCACTGACACCCAACAATGGGACACTGTTCCTCCCACTGACACCAACAATGGGGCACTATTTCTCCCACTGACACCCAACAATGGGGTACTAATCCTCCAACTGATACCAACAATGGGGTACTATTTCTCCCACTGACATCAACAATGGGGAACCCTAATTGTCGGTGTGCTTGTGATTGGCAGACTCTGTGCTGGCAATGGGGAGCTGCACTATAATTCTAAGAGAACTATGCATGCAAATAGCAGTAAAAGGGTGCAAAACGCAGCATATAATCGACACCAATACAAATATTGACCAGAGGCCGCTTCCAATCGAATCTCATCCAATATAAACGCTTGCCCTAATCATCCAAAAAGTTCTCAGAAAGGGAGGCACCAAGTTGAAAACATTTATACAATTATAATAGACATCGAAATGTATAAAATTAGTAAAAATTACAATTTATATAAATTAAATATTTTTTTTTCATAAATGTATAACATTTGTAAAAATGTAAATTGATATAATTAAATTATATTTTTATAAATGCACAATTTGTAAACATTTACATAATTTAAATATATTTTTTTATAAATGTATGCAATTTGTAAAAATTTAAATTTATAGAATTTAAATGTTTTTTTTCTTATATAAATGTATTTAATTTGCAAAAATTTTGAGAAGCAAATTGCACCTAATAAGTATCACCTGATGGGCTAAAGTACTGAAGGGTCATCAACCCGAGAGACAAGATGGGCTCTGTTAATTGTCTGATTGTTTTCTGTGCTATTTTTCAATGCAAATCCATTTTTTTACTATATATATGTTTGTGTAATATTTGATATTTTGTAATAAAGCTTTGTTTTTTTTTTTATATGATATATGTTACTATTGAATATAGAAATACTGAAGGATCCTCCTTGAACGCCGATCTTATATCTTTCCCTTTTTCCCAATATTTAATTTAGAAAGATTTAAATTTAGATCATTTAAATATATATAAATAAATAAAATATAATAATAAATATATAACATTTGTAAAAAAAAAAAAATTGATAGAATTTAAATGTATTTTGTAATAAAGCTTTGATATTTTTTTATATATGATATATGTGACTATTGAATATAGAAATACTGAAGGATCATCCTTGAACGCCGATCTTATATCTTTCCCTTTCTCCCCATATTTAATTTGTAAACATTGACATTTAAATAATTTAAATAAATATAAATAAATAAAATATAATAATAAATATATAACATTTATAAAAAAAATTATAGAATTTAAATGTATTTTGTAATAAAGCTTTGATATCTTTTTATATATGATATATGTGACTATTGAATATCAAAATACTTAAGGATCATCCTTGAACGCCGATCTTATATCTTTCCCCTTTTCCCCATATTTAATTTGCAAACATTTAAATTTAAATCATTTAAATAAATATAAATAAATAAAATATAATAATAAATATATAACATTTGTAAAAAAAAAATAAAAAATTATAGAATTTAAATGTATTTTGTAATAAAGCTTTGATATCTTTTTATATATGATATATGTGACTATTCAATATAGAAATACTGAAGGATCCTCCTTGAACGCTGATCTTATATCTTTCCCTTTTTCCCAATATTTAATTTATAAAGATTTAAATTTAGATCATTTAAATATATATAAATAAATAAAATATAATAATAAATATATAACATTTGTAAAAAAAAAAAAAATTGATAGAATTTAAATGTATTTTGTAATAAAGCTTTGATACTTTTTTATATATGATATATGTGACTATTGAATATAGAAATACTGAAGGATCATCCTTGAACGCCAATCTTATATGTTTCCCTTTCTCCCCATATTTAATTTGTAAACATTTACATTTAAATCAATTAAATAAATATAAATAAATAAAATATAATAATAAATATATAACATTTGTAAAAAAAAAAAAAATTATAGAATTTAAATGTATTTTGTAATAAAGCTTTGATATCTTTTTATATATGATATATGTGACTATTGAATATAGAAATACTGAAGGATCACCCTTGAACGCCAATCTTATATGTTTCCCTTTCTCCCCATATTTAATTTGCAAACATTTAAATGTAAATAATTTAAATAAATATAAATGAATAAAATATAATAATAAATATATAACATTTGTAAAAAAATAAATAAAAAATTGATAGAATTTAAATGTATTTTGTAATAAAGCTTTGATATTTTTTTATATATGATATATGTGACTATTGAATATAGAAATACTGAAGGATCATCCTTGAACGCCGATCTTATATCTTTCCCTTTCTCCCCATATTTAATTTGTAAACAATTACATTTAAATAATTTAAATAAATATAAATACATAAAATATAACTATAAATATATAACATTTGTAAAAAAAATTGATAGAATTTAAATGTATTTTGTAATAAAGCTTTGATATCTTTTTATATATGATATATGTGACTATTGAATATCGAAATACTTAAGGATCATCCTTGAACGCCGATCTTATATCTTTCCCCTTTTCCCCATATTTAATTTGCAAACATTTAAATTTAAATCATTTAAATAAATATAAATAAATAAAATATAATAATAAATATATAACATTTGTAAAAAAAAAAAAAAATATAGAATTTAAATGTATTTTGTAATAAAGCTTTGATATCTTTTTATATATGATATATGTGACTATTCAATATAGAAATACTTAAGGATCATCCTTGAACGCCGATCTTATATCTTTTCCTTTTTCCTCATATTTAATTTGCAAAAATGTAAATGTAAATAATTTAAATAAATATAAATGAATAAAATATAATAATAAATATATAACATTTGTAAAAAAAAAATAAAAAATTGATAGAATTTAAATGTATTTTTTTATATAACTGTATAACATTTGTAAAAAAAAAATTAAATTATAGAATTTAAATATTCAAAAAATGGATACATTTATAGGATTTTTATATATATATATATATATATATATATATATAAAAAAGCGTTAAAAAGAAATCTCCAAGCACAGAGACTGCTGGATTCCCTGCTTCTGCTTAATATGTTGTCAGGCAATGGCTCCTCACACTTTGATGCACCAGCAAGCTTTTACTGCTGAATGTCACATGCTATGGGGAGTCCAGTAGTATTCCTCAATATAAATCCTAATCTGATATGGGACCATCCCATAGGTGCCAGGTGGCTCACATGCATCTGCTGAACTCAATACGAAAAAAGGTAAATCTAATGTTGGTTTTGCCCCCATTGGGCCCCAGGTAGAAGCAAGTCAATAAGTAGCAAAAGCAGCTCTCAGCTATACAGATATTAACGATATTCCAGTTTAATTGAAGGGATATTTTATACATCTCTATAACAGTTCATAAAGCACTTACCAAGTTCTTACCAACTGTCACCATGTGGTTCTAATATCCCCGAAGGCCAAATAACCGGCATTTATGTCTCCAAGTAGGGTTAATGGCATCAGCAGTTTACTGTAGAGTTCAATGAACAAACAATATCCATATAATGAAGGTTTAATGGTAGTCAACACGCCAAGGGCCAAAGGGCATATTTACGTCTATACATAATTCCGTAATAATAATAATATTAATAATAATACATAAGATATGGGTCCACAGGAGGGTTTTAATATTTTTAAAATGTGGTTTTATTATATTTTTATGTCTTATTAAATTAGAAAGATTTTTTTGAAGATAATTATTATGTGGTTAAATGTATATATGGGTGGTAATGAGTTTTCTGTGATAGCATAACTCTAATCGGGGAGTGTACTTTGGTATAGATCCTTCCCATCAAGTGTTTACAATCCTTTGTTTTTAGGATAACTGGTGCATAATGAAATTACTAAAATATAGTCTGAGCAGCTAAACTCCTAAAAACTTAAAAAAAAATGTGCCCACCCCTGAGTTAAAGGATCCTCCCTCTCTCTGCCCCAGATGCCTATTTACCTTAAGATATTTAGATCCTCCAGGCAAAGTTTTCTTGTCTGTGGTCGTGCCTATGTAAACTTCCATGATGTCATACTGAAACTGCCAAAATGTGATCTGAGCAGTTAAACTCTTAAAAAAGTAAAAAAAAAAATGTGCCCCACCCCTGAGTTAAAGGATCCTCCCTCTCTCTGCCCCAGATGCATATTTACTTGAAGATCTTTAGATCCTCCTGGCAAAGTCTTCTTTTCTGTGGTCGTGCCTACGTAAGCTTCCATGATGTCATACTGAAATTATTAAAATATGGTCTGAGCAGCTAAACTCTTAAAAAAGTTAAAAAAAAAAAAGTGCCCCACCCCTGAGTTAAAGGATCCTCCCTCTCTCTGCCCCAGATGCATATTTACCTGAAGATCTTTAGATCCTCCAAGCAAAGTCTTCTTTTCTGTGGCCGTGCCTACGTAAACTTCCATGATGTCATACTGAAACTGCCAAAATGTGGTCTGAGCAGCTAAACTCTTAAAAAAGTAAAAAAAAAAAAAAAATGTGCCCCACCCCTGAGTTAAAGGATCCTCCCTCTCTCTGCCCCAGATGCATATTTACCTGAAGATCTTTAGATCCTCCAAGCAAAGTCTTCTTTTCTGTGGTCGTGTCTACGTAAACTTCCATGATGTCATACTGAAACTGCCAAAATGTGGTTTGAGCAGCTAAACTCTTAAAAAAGTAAAAAAAAAAAATGTGCCCCACCCCTGAGTTAAAGGATCCTCCCTCTCTCTGCCCCAGATGCATATTTACTTGAAGATCTTTAGATCCTCCTGGCAAAGTCTTCTTTTCTGTGGTCGTGCCTACGTAAACTTCCATGATGTCATACTGAAATTATTAAAATATGGTCTGAGCAGCTAAACTCTTAAAAAAGTAAAAAAAAAAAAAAAAGTGCCCCACCCCTGAGTTAAAGGATCCTCCCTCTCTCTGCCCCAGATGCATATTTACCTTAAGATCTTTAGATCCTCCTGGCAAAGTTTTCTTGTCTGTGGTCGTGCCTACGTAAACTTCCATGATGTCATACTGAAACTGCCAAAATGTGGTCTGAGCAGCTAAACTCTTAAAAAAGTAAAAACAATTAAAAAGTGCCCCACCCCTGAGTTAAAGGATCCTCCCTCTCTCTGCCCCAGATGCATATTTACCTGAAGACCTTTAGATCCTCCAGGCAAAGTTTTCTTCTCTGTGGTCATGCCTACATAAACTTCCATGATGTCATACTGAAACTGCCAAAATGTGGTCTGAGCAGCTAAACTCTTAAAAAAGTAAAAAAAAAAAAGTGTGTCCCACCCCCGAGTTAAAGGATGACCCCCCTCTTTGTTACAAATGTATATTACCTGGAAATATTGGGATCATCCAGACAAAATCTTCTTTTCTCTAGCTGTGCCTCCATAGACTTCCATGATGTCACACTGAAACTGCTAAAATGTTTTCTGAGCAGCTAAACTTCAAAGAAATGTAAAAATAAGTCCTTCCCTGCCCCCAAATAAAGGATCTTCCCCCTCCTTGTCCCAGATGCATATCAACCAGAAGATCTTCAGATCATCCATAGAAAATATTCCTTTCTCTGGCCATGCCATAGACTGGAGAAGGCCTGGCTCGCAGTCTCTGCTCCCAGAACCCGTGTCTCTGGTGACAACCCACAATTTAGGATTTTTTTTTCTCGTTCTCGTTTCTCGTTCACTCTCGGTGGTTCTAAATCTAAAACATTTTTGAAGTTAATGCATTCCCTGCTCCACCCCATCCTTGCTAAAACACTTACTCGAGAACTCTCTCGGTCCACGCTGTGCCCGTCTGCAGCTCTGTTAGTCATATCCTGTGAGGAGGGAGCCGGGGGGGGCAGCCCTGTGTGGGTCTATGGATGTACACAGCCCAGCTCTGGAGCATGCCCACATGGGTCCCCCCTCAGCACATGGTTTTCTATGGGGGAACACACTCAGGGAATGAGGAGTGGCAAGCAACACCTGGGGACTCCTGAAGAGATGGTAAGGGACCGATCTGTGCAGAATAGTTAAGTATACTCTCTTTTTTATTCTGACAAAAAATTGACTTTACAACCATTTAACATTAAATTAACCCTCCTCCCAGTCCCAGATACCTGCCAGTCACAGCCTGTAGCTATTCTTCTTTCCCTTGGCAGTGCCTGCAACATTGATCCCCATAGACTTCTTCTCGATACAGTAGAACAGGGTTTCTCAACCAGGGTTCCTCCAGAGGTTGCTAGGGGTTCCTCGAGCAATGGTCAATTTCTACCTCTCAGATAAATTCCCAATGAGATCATTGACCTTTTTAGCTGTCTGTAAGGGGGTAATTCTTCCCAATGACCACAAATGTAAGGAGCATTCTTCCCATTGACCATCACACTAATGCAGGGCTTCTCAACCAGGATTCCGTGGAACCCTAGGGTTCCTCCAGAGGTTGCTAGGGGTTCCTTGAGCAATGGCCAATTTCTACCTCTCAGATAAATTCCCAATGACATCATTGATCTTTTTAGCTATTTGTAAGGGGTAATTCTTCCCAATGACCACAAGTGTAAGGAGCATTCTTCCCATTGACCATCACACTAATGTATCATGAGATGTAGATTTTACATTTTTAGGGGTTCCCCGAGACCAGAGAATTCGTTCAAGGGTTCCTCTGTGTTGAAAAGGTTGAGAAAGGCTGCAGTAAAACAGCCTTTCTCAACCTTTTTAACATGGAGGAACCCTCAAAATAACTCTCCAGTATCAAGGAACCCTTGGTAATAATTACTATGTTTACAACTCACAGGGACATTAGCATCATGGTTAGAGAAAATAATGTTCCTTAAATTTGTGGTCAATGGGAAAAAATCCCACCCTTACAGATAGCTAAAAAGATTGCTGGTGTGAACATTAGCCTATCTGAGAAACAGAAATAGCCAAAAGCTCAAGGAACCCCTAGCAAGCTCTGGAGAAAGGCTGCAGTAGAGGATCAGAAAAGGCAATCATGGAAGTCTATGCTGGCATGGCCAGAGAAAAGAGGATTTTGTCTGGAGGATCTGAAGATCTTTTAGTAAAAATGTACCTGGGACAAACAGGGGGAAGATCCTTTAACTCAGGGGTGGGGCAAATTTTTATTTACTTTTTTTAAAGTTTAGCTGCTCAGACCACATTTTAGCAGTTTCAGTAAGACATCATGGAAGTCTACGTAGGCACAGCCAGAGAAACAAAGATGTTGTCTGGAGGATCTGTAGTTCTTCGGGTAAATCTACATATGGGTCAAAGAGGGGGACGATCCTTTAACCAGTGGTGTATCATCCATGGGTGCAGGGTGTTCACTGAACACGGGCCCTGAGGGGTTGGGGGGCCCATTGTGCACCCATGGATGATCTCTCCCTGGTTGACAGCCAGGGATGATCGGTGCAGTGTGGGCTTGCACACGGGCCCACTAATTTCATGATACGCCCCTGCCTTTAACCCAAGGGAGGGGCAGACTATTGTTTTACTTTTTCTTTTAAGTTTAGCTGCTCAGACTACATTTTATCAGTTTCGTATGACATCATGGAAGTATATGGCATGGAGAAAGGAATTCTCTGGAGGATCTGAAGATCTTTGGGTAAATATGCCTCTCGAACAAACAGGGATAAGATCCTTTAACTCAGGGGTGGGGCAAACTTTTTATTTACTTTTTTTTTAAGTTTAGCTGTTCAGACCACATTTTAGCAGTTTCAGTATGACATCATAGTAGTCTATGGAGGCACAGCCAGAGAAAAGAAGATTTTGTCTGGAGGATTTAAAGTTCTTCAGGTAAAAATATGGATCTGGGACAAGGAGAGGGATGATCCTTAAAAATTCGGGGGGGGGGGGGAGGGCACACTTTTTTTACATTTTCAGTAGTTTAGATGCTGAAATCACATTTTAGAAGTTTCAGCATGACATCATGGAAGTCTACGTAGGCACAACCAGAGAAACAAAGATTTTGTCTGGGGGATCTGCAGATCTTCAGGTAAATATGCATTTGGGTCAAGGAGGGGAAGATCCTTTAACCCAAGGGATGGTTAAAGTGGTTGTCATTAAGGGTCACCAGAACCCGTGTCTCTGGTGACCCTTAATGACAACCGCTTTAACAGCTTCAACTCTTCTGGGAAGGCTGTCCACAAGGTTTAGGAGTGTCTATGGGAATGTTTGACCATTCTTCCAGAAGAGCATTTGTGAGGTCAGTCACTGTTGTGGGACGAGAAGGTCTGGCTCACAGTCTCCACTCAAATTCATCCCGATGGTTTTCTGTCAGGTTTAGGTCAGGACTCTGTGCAGGCCAGTCAACTTCCTCCATCCCAAACTCGCTCATCCATGTCTTTATGGACCTTGCTTTGTGCAGTGGTGCACAGTCATGTTGGAACAGGAAGGGGCCATCCCCAAACTGTTCCCACAAAGTTGGGAGCCTGAAATTGTCCAAAATGTCTTGGTATGCTGACGCCTTAAGAGTTCCTGTGAGTCAGGCCTTCTCGTCCACCATCAGTGCCTGACCTCAAGAATGTGCTTCTGGAAGAACGGTCAAACATTCCCATAGACGCTCCTAAACCTTGTGGACAGCCTTCCCAGAAGAGTTGAAGCTGTTATAGCTGCAAAGGGAGGGCCAACTCAATATTGAACCCTACGGACTAAAGCCTCGTACACACGAGTCGACGATCGTATACAACAGATCGTACGAACGACCGTTGTATTAGAAATCGATCGTTAGTATGCGCGATTAGAACAGCCGACGTATGACGGTCGCACAGCGGGAGTTGTATGAGCAAACTAGAAAACTTGGTAGTGCCAACAAGCGGTCATACGACCGTTGTAGGGGTGACCCCATGTTAGGAGGAGGCGTCCATCTAGATTCATATATACATAGATCGTATGACTGTACGTGATGTGCTAGCATGCTGCATCACAGCACAATACTTGCATATTTCTCTTGTAAGTCCACGTAAATTAATCGTAGGCCGGCAAGGACTGAAGACTCGTACGCACAAAACGTGTTATGTTGAACAACCTGGTTGAAGAGACATGTGTGCTATGTTGCCAGCATACTGGCGAACAACCGTGATGGTTCAAAAGATCAAACGAGTATGTTGAGGGCGACACGCTGGCAGTATGCAGCCGACAAGATTAGCGCGTATGATTGC
>BLSH010164475.1:1840433-1850473 GCA_018402905.1 Glandirana rugosa | reverse complement strand
GGGTTGCCACATCATCCCTTTAATGCAGGACACATATGAATTACACAGGTTGTTCTGAGGCTACTTTAATGCAGATAAGGCACCAAGTGAGTTTAATTACCACCTTAATCAGCCACAGTACCTGTGTAATTAGTATATGTCCTGGATTAAAGGGATGATGTGGCAACCCTAGTTGGGGGTTGGTTGATTGCCGCCCCCCCCCCCAAAAAAAACCCATGAGCCGCCACTGCCTAGCACCCTGCCTTGCTGGGACGAACTGATAGTTGTGCCATCAATCACAACAGAGAAGTCAGGGGAAGGGGCATATGGTGGAGGAAAGTTTATGAGCTGAGTGTTCCTGCTTGCGGAAATATGTTTGCAATTTGTGTTCTATGCCAAAAAGCACCCATGTGCATGAGGCCTTAGGCTGACTTAGGTACGTTTGCAGATGCACGGACATGAGATTTAAATCTGACCATTTTTGCTGCTGAATTGAACATTTTGAAGAACATTAGGGTGGCATGGCGTGTAGTACAAGTGTCCTATTCTCTCCCCAAAATTTGGGGTTCCCTAGAGCTCACTATCTTCACAAGGGAGACCGGCATCATAGGGATCTTGTGAGCATGGCAGCCAGCTGTAGGAAAATGAATGCCATTTTAAGTCCTCCTGTCATGTACCTGGCTGGAGGCCAAAGTGACGAGAGGGCTCCCCTTGTGTCTATGGTCTGAAACAATCCCTGGATATGGAAAAGGGTGTGGAAGGCACAAAGTAGCACAGGTGTAGGCAGGTGCAGCTCAGCCTCTCGGCAAGGGTGGAGCTGTTTGGCAGCTGCTGTGCAGAGAGGGCCGAGGACAAGGAGGAGCCAGGTGCTTCTGAGGCCTCATAGGTGTCTTCAGAGAAAGCAGCTGTCTGATTGGATGCTGCTGCCCCAGTTGACCTGGCAACGATCTTTGACAAGGCGGGTTATTGCTCATTTTGCATAGCGGGTAGGATGGTGACTGATTTCCCGCTTGCTTGGGACAGTTGGAGTAGCTTAGGGTCAGGTTTCTGTAGAGGAGGGAGAGAGCAGCGACAGTTGCTGTGTACCATCAGTAGTGTAGCACTTGTGTGTGGTCAGGTTTCCGGTTTGCCTTCCAGCCGCCTCCCCTGCCAGATGCTGTCAGGCGTCTTCAATCTGCATTGTGCTCCCTGTCTGGTTCAATGTAAATGTTCTGGTCTGGTGTGGCCGTGTCTGCAGAGTTGTTGTTCTCCCTCAATATTACAACATTAATATACTTTTCTGCATCAACAAGTCTCCATGTGAGTTTCCTTCCCCTGCAGGAAGTGAGCCTGGGCAATACCTACACTGGTGCCAGTTCTCCAGGTGGTTGATAGTTGCCCATGGAGTTGATCTGCTAGGTACCATAGCTGGCCATCTTTAGGCACGTGGTAAGATGATGCAGGGTAAGGCCTGTAGAGCAGGTCTAGCAAGAAGTAGCGCCAAGATCATGCACAGGTAGGTAGAAGAGACATTGTTTAGAAGCCAAGGATAAGAGATGTGGTCTGGAGCCAAACCAGGATCATCCATGGGTAAATAGAATAACTGGAGACAGTAGAGAGGTCAGGAGCCAGGGCAAGGTCATACATAGAAGACTAGATGGAAGTCAGGTCTATCAACAAGCCAAGGTCATGATCAGGAGTCCAAGAACAAGCCAAGTCAGTAAAGGGTTATCGACAAGGCCGTCTTTAACATGGACCAAGCATTTTCTTGCGCCCCCCCATGCAATTTTGATCTCCACCCCAACATCGCCCCAAATTACACAGTCAGTGTGACTGTGCCCGGAACTGACAGGCGTTCTCCTCAGACAAGGTTTACCTTACTGAGCTGGCCATTCACCGCACAGGCTGCAGACATAACACCCAACCAATCACCAGCGCCCCCAAAATTAAATCCCGCCCTCATCTCCTGATAGCCAAATATACTCATCAACTATTTATGGGTAGCTTGGGCTCAAGGGGCAGCTCAGCTGCTTTGGGCCCCACAACAATGACTGGGCCCAGGGCAGCTTCCCCTTTCACCCCACATTATACACAACCCTGGTTATCAAGTGGAACGGAATCAGGATGCACCGGAAAAAGAATCAGTGATAGCTGAAGATCATTCAGCAATTACCAGTCACAACTCTTTTCCTAAAATAGGGTGTTGTGGGCCAGTGGGATTGGACATTCACGAATGTACCTGTTGACGCATAGACATGCATGCCCATGAGTGCCAGCAGGAATTCTTAGCCTGCATACTGCTGCATTCCCACCCCTTTTCCAGTTATTGTCCTGACACCTTCTGTTCCTCAAAAAGAAGACTTTGCCTCCCAAGATGACAGTAAATGCAAAATATCCATGTCTGACGAGGCTGCATCTTTCATTTCAAAGGCAAACATTTTGCCACCATAACCTGCCTGGGTTAGCAGAAATACAGAATTTAGTACAAGCAGTTCATATTTTTTTTTCCTACGGCCAGAAATAAAACAATCAATCTTTAAACCTAAAATGCCGTTTCCTGGTACAATAAGAGTTGTGTTGAGATTGGGTGGTGCTCCGGTATGAAAAAGGCTCACTGCTGGGTATGAAAAGCTGCCATTGATTTGCATTGTGCTACATTTCTTTCCAACGTCCCCGAGATGTGATGAAATGAAACGAGCAGACTATTGGAAATAATACATGGCTTTTGTTTTGTTTGTTTGCAGCGACAGGTTGCCTCGACCCCCTTTTGTTAATATTATAGCACACAGTTTATTATTATTCTCGCTGAGACTTAGCGGAGGGCTTGCCGCTCGTTGTGGGCCAGAGGAGGGTTGGAGGAGGGGCAATTGAACGTAGCTGCTATAGCTCTATATTTATGAAAACAGAGGATTAAGGGAATTAATGTGGGGGTGGTAGCAGCAACTCTCACACCTAAACCCCATATGAAATGCGTATATGAGATTGGATTTACCTTCCAAGTGATTTGAAATTCTGTTCAGCCAATTGGGTTATTCAGTAAAAGAAAAGCTTAAGGAATAGCCAGTGCTGCCTGATCCCTCTATACCATAGCTATACATATGTTCCGCCCACAAGTATGTTACAGTATGGGTAATTGAGATTAACAGAAGAGTCTGTCACTATTTTTTGCAGATAGAATTTTTTGCAAAAGGAGGAGAAAAGATATCCAACACATTCCAGGTGTTACATTCCCCCTTTATCAGGGCTTAAATGAGAATGCTTCCTATAGACAGGGCCACTGATAAGAGGGGACCACCTGTCCTCTTGTAGGGGGCCCGAGCACACAGAGGGGTCCCACACAGGGAGGGGGATTAGTGATTGACGACAAATGCAGATCTCTTCCTCCAGCAGCTGAAAGCTGGTCTCTTCATGCTGCCAACTTGAAAAATATGCACTAAAAAGCTTACCTCAAAATCGAAATATTTCTCATTCCAAAAACATATTCCATATTACCCACCGTTAAGCATTTGTTTTTCTGTAAAGTTAGCCAGATAGCAAAGAGTGGAGACACCACACTGTATGAACCACCATCAACATTATTGTCGGCTCTTGGCATAACAAAGGTGTTGGGTTCTAAGCCAAGGACTCTTACTGAGGTATTATATGAGATAAATGTCATGACTGGCAGCATAATGTGCAGAAGGAGGGGCTGAGAGAGCGGTACAAAATATGGCAACACGGTTTTTATGTCAGGGAGGAAAATGAATAAACAAGCGCAATTCTTATTTTGCATCACAGATGTCCAGGGCTGCAAATCAGAAGTCGAAGTGTCAATTATTGTGAGCTGTATGTGCATTCTGTCTGCAAAACAAGTATAAGAATTCCAGTTGCGTTCATTTACAAGGCGCGAAGTACAAAATCTACAGACCTGCTGTGCCTATTATGAGGGGTTCCCACCATTCCTGTGCTGAGTTTCCTGGTCGGCACACCTATTGTGCCCATTGGGAGGTTCCCACCATGCCTGAACTGAGTTCCCGGGTCTGCACACCTCCTGTGCCTATTATGGGGGGCTTCCACTATAGCTCTGCTGAGTTCCTGGCTCTACATACCTGCTGTGTCCAATTTAAGGGGTTCCCACCAACCCAACCTCAGCTTATGGATAACATGGAACACACAAAACCAGGCAAGAACACTTGGCCAGGAGATCTCATTGTTGGTGTATCCAAGACATATAAGAAGACCGAGGTTGCCTTAGTCCATCACGCTTCATAAAGACTAAATTATCACCATTAGATGGCCTTAAAGAGAATCTGTACTGTGAAAGCTGTGCTCCTCAGGTGCAACTCCTTCTTCAGCAAGGAGAACAGTGAAAGGGGTTTTGCAAGGAGGTTATACCCAAGATCTTTTCTGCTGTTTGCCTTTCTGGACATAGCACTCACATGGCCGCTCTGGGGAAGAAGTACCCCAAATCAAGAGAAACTGGTGGCTTTAAGGGGGGCAGTCTGGTTCCTTTTTGTGTAATGCATCTACTGACTTAGGGTCCAATGTCACATGGGCCTCTGTTGCAAGGCAGGACCCCCCTTGCATCTACCCTGCAACCACTGCAGTCAAATTGAGACCTTGGGAATGTATACGTTGTTTGACTACGGGCATGGCCTTGGGCCAGGAACCCAAGCTGAATGGTGAAATGGGGAGATTGCTACTTGGTTTAGCTCTGCAGCTGGCTTAACGACCCACTGCTATGGGCCACTACTGTATTGATATCACCATAATTCACTGGTGAGACTAGCAGGCTAGAGGCTGCAGTTCCATAGATGATCCCATACTGCAGATATACAGCCATAATACCCAAGGCACATGAAGACCACTGCTATTTTTCAGGAAGAATTCAAAACAATTTTTCACTTTAGTTAACATTTCTAGATATCTCCCTAGAAACATAGCAAATCTTCACTTCTTGAGTTCTTGACATGCAAATAAATGGCCAGCATGATCCAAATTCAAACATCTGGAGGCTCATCCACATACATTTCTGTGGTTTCCAAAGTGCCCTAGGAGTCCTGAAAACCTAGGGCACTTGACTGTGCAGCTTGCCTTGACTTCTTGGGCTTGACCTCACCTCCTTTGCCTTCCTGTGGGTCACAAATTGTCCATTAATGTGACAGGTGGTCCTATTAATGAGATTATATCACTGAGTGGCATTGGGATGGCTAGGTTGGGATAGATATTTTATCCATGGTCGTTCCACTGCTGGACTAGGGAAAGAGGTCAGTAGTATTTTCAAAGGAAGGGCTAAGTCTAAAATGGGAAGGTGGTTGAATGGAGATTTCCATGCACAGTTTGCTGTTAAGTTAATGATATGGACACAAGGACATTACTAGAGACAAGCGTAAAACATCAAAGAATCAAAAAGTCTCCATGCATTGAACACCTTTTTTGTCTTCTGCCTGTTAACCGTTCCGTAATTGGCCATGTTTCTGCTACTGTATAACAATACATAAAACATTAGCGTATGTGTAAAATATACAGTTGTCTCCATCTACAGCTAAGTCCACAGTTCTGCAGTTGTGGACAATGCTTTTAGCAATATTCTGTTCCTTTTGAAAAGCAATACTCTACACTAAGTACAGCCCAGGTATATGGCTACCATAAGGGCTTTCAGCTGAGCCAGTGTTGTCACTGGCCTGAGCTGAATTCCCATAGAGTCCGCTCATGATCCAACTTTTATGCACCCTCTAGTGGATTCCCCATGGAAATGTATGTAGAAAAATTCCCATAGAGTCTGCTAGAGAGCACATGACCCAACTTTTATGCACCCTCTAGTGCAGGGATAAGCAATTAGCGGTCCTCCAGCTGTTGCAAAACTACAAGTCCCATCATGCCTCTGCCACTGAGTGTCATGCTTGTGGCTATCAGAGTCTTGCTATGCCTCATGGGACTTGTAGTTCTGCAACATCTGGAGGTCCACTAATTGCATATCCCTGCTCTAGTGGATTCTCCATAGAAATGTATGTAGAAAAATCCCCATAGAGTCCGCTAGAGAGCACATGACCCAACTTTTATGCACCCTCTAGTGCAGTGTTCCCCAATCCTGTCCTCAAGGCCCACCAACAGGTCATGTTTTCAGGATTTCCATTATTTTGCACAGGTGATTTGATCAGTTTCACTGCCTTAGTAATTACCACAGCTGTTTCATCTGAGGGAAATCCTGAAAACATGACCTGTTGGTGGGCCTTGAGGACTGGGTTGGGGAACACTGCTCTAGTGGATTCTCCATAGAAATATATGTAGAAAAATCCCCATAGAGTCCGCTAGAGAGCACATGACCCAACTTTTATGCGCCATGCGCCCTCTAGTGGATTCTCCATAGAAATATATGCAGAACACACCTACAGGGAAGCTGTGTAGACCCAACCATTGATCAAACCATGGTCGAGGTGTGTAGCCCTTTAGCCAAAATAAAAAATGTGTTTTGGATCTGGACGCTCTTTAAATTCTTTGATGTTAATTGTTTCTAAAATCCTCCCACGCAGCTTAGCCTTTGCTCCTACACTTTAAGGCAACGAAAGAACAAAGTTCCTAATAGATTTTAGGGAATAAATGGTGACATTCTCTCCGCTAATGAACTGACTTAATCAAATGAAAATATGTTGGAATAGAAGAGCGGTAATGGCGAGTAATTATCACGCTGAGATATGGGGATCAGGCGAGGACGGTTCACCAATAGTCCAGAACTGATTATGGCAGCCCACTGGGGGTTAACAATTTATACAACAGATGTGAGAGCGGCCAGCGTCAGTTCCGAATAATACAGTGATTGATATTTCTTAAAGGACCTCTAAATATGAAATATATGCTGGCTTATGTGAACAACATTTGTGGATGAATATGTAGAAGTTGTCGAAGGATGTCAGAACAAAAAATATCCCAAAAGCTGAGCTCCAGCCTTCCCTTCAGTCTTGCACAGTGGTACCGGATCATCTGCTGTACTGAAATGGCTTCCTCTGATTTGAGCTTCTCACAATGTGCATTGGAAGATGCACAAAGCCATACAGAGCCCACTTCATTTCCTGGCTGGAGGACATCCAGCATAATTTTTCATTGTTGGCGTGAATTAAAGTAGAACTTCAAAATGTTTTTTTTTTATTCCCCTCCCCCTCCTGTATATATATATACTGATAATTTCTACTCACGCTTTCCACTCCCCAGCGCTGTCCCTGACTTCCTTCTCTCACTGCTGGTCCACCGCTAGTCTACTTGCATCACTCTGCTCATTTTCTATGAGTCCAATCTGTCTATAGCATGCCCCCCAAGAGGGCCTCATCATGCTGGTTTAGGTATTCCAGGACTGATCAGCACTCACACATCATTACATGTGAAACGTTCAGTCCTGGAAAAATGGCCACTACCACCAGAGGAAAAAGAGGAGCTGCTGTGATGCCACCAGACTGATTGGAAGACTGTAAGATATATAAATCTAGGGGAGGCTTCATGGAGTGGGGGGAGCCGGGTGGCTGGGCCGAAATGGCCGCAGTTCCACATTAGGCCTTGCTTTATAAGGTTTTTTTGGCCTTTAATGGATTAAGGCAGAATGGGTTCCTTGTGAAAATGACTGTACTTGCTTTGACCACTTGCGTGATCTTCCTGCTTTAATGCGGATGATGTAGGTGGGCCCCCTTGGACATCGAGTCCCTTAGGATCCTGCCTTGGCTGCCTTTTAGAAAATCTGGCTCTGACTGCAAGTTTGGTTCTTGTTTTTCGTGGATATGGGTTTTTCAGCATTCAGAATTGTATATTTTCATAGCTATAATTTGTTTAAATGTTCTCACCCCCAAGATCAAAAAGCTGGGTAAAAATAAGGAATCCAGGATGAGCCATTTAGCAGGATAAATATATGGTGGAGGCTTCAGGGAGTGGGGGGGGGAACCGGGATGGCTGGGTCAAAATGGCTGCACTTCCACCTTAGGCCTTGCTTTATAAGGTTTTTTTGGCCTTTAATGGATTAAGGCAGAATGGGTTCCTTGTGAAAATGACTGTACTTGCTTTGACCACTTGCGTGATCTTCCTGCTTTAATGCGGATGATGTAGGTGGGCCCCCTTGGACATCGAACCCCTTAGGATCCTGCCTGGGCTGCCTTTTAGAAAATTTGGCTTTAACTGCAAGTTTTTTTTTTTGTAGATATGGGTTTTTTAGCATTCAGAAATGTATATTTTCATAGCTATAATTGTTTAAATGTTCTCACCCCCAAGATCAAAAAGCTGGGTAAAAATAAGGAATCCAGGATGAGCCATTTAGCAGGATAAATATATGGTGGAGGCTTCAGGGAGTGGGGGGGAACCGGGATGGCCGGGTCAAAAAGGCCACAGTTTCACCTTACGCCTTGCTTTATAAGGTTTTTTTGGCCTTCAATGGATTAAGGCAGAATGGGTTCCTTATGGAATTACTGTACATGCTTTGACCACTTGTGTGAACTCCCAGGTTGATGATGTAGGTTGTAGCTGGGCCCCCTTGGACATAGAACCCCTTAGGATCACACCTGGGTTGCCTTTAAATGATCTGGAAGTTTTTTTTTCATAGATGTGGGTTTTTCAGCATTCAGAATTGTATATTTTTATAGCTGTAATTTGTTTAAACATTCTCACCTCCAAGATCAAAAAGATGGGTAAAATACGAAATCCAGGATGAGCCATTTAGCAGATAAATTCTTTGAAAGAGAAAAAGCGACAACATCCATGGGAGAGGTGACGGTGAATTGGAGAATCGGTCTTTTTCAGACTCCGCGGCTCAGTAGGTGGTCCCTCTTTCTTTGTCATAATGAGATTGTATTGTTCGAGTCACAGCTGTGTAAACCCTCAGCGGAGTAATTATCCTCTTTGGAGTGTTAAACGTTTAATGTTTCAGTTGCTGTGTATTATTGCTGATAATGGGCAGCCATTGACTGACAGCAATTCCCTTTGTGGATCCTTCAATACTCCTTCAGTCAGGTTGGCTTTGGTCTAGCAATCTATGTTTTACCCCCCGGCAGGGGAGAGAGGCTCCTTAGATGTTGGTGCACTCTGTCTTCGTTTTGCATGTTTGGGGAAGAGGTTGCAGACGCCGTAGATGTGACCTCTTCCATGCTTGTATGGGGCCTACAGAGTTTCCCTGTCCAAATTCCTAATGGGTTGGTTGGATGAAGATCTATTAGATTGAGTAAATATATTGTGTATTACTCTTTCATGTGGTCAACTGTGTTTTTGGAAAGTTACAACCATAGTAGGGCTCCTGTACCTGAGAGAATAGTTCATGGTCAAGGCACAGTAGTCGGTTGATGTCCATACGTATAAAGGGTTTGTGTATGGAGTTCAGCAGGAAAAGCGTAAAGTCCTTAAATGGAAACTCCATGGCGAATTCTTGATGATCTCCAAAGACTCTGTGTAGCACCTCAAAGAGACTGAAGGATCTCTAGGAATACAAATACAATTAGCAGAGGGCCCAATCTGAGTCTAGTAAGAAAGGTAAATTAAGAAAAACAGCAAATTGGTAACTCACATACAGCCATTAAGGGTTCACTTATTATTAAAATCAGGCTTGGGTGGTGTTGATCTCAGCACAGTAATGAGCCAGATTCCAGTCCAGGATAAAGTTCAGGGCTATCAGCTGGGTATATCTATAAGGAGATATGTGGACGTATCAGGGTGCATCAAAGAGTCTAGGTCCATAGTAGGGATGTGCAATTTGTTTTTTTCTGAATCTCGTTTTTTAACAAATTTTTTGAAATTCTACATTTCGGACGAAATCCGAACTATCGAACTTAAATTATTAATAAATAATCAATAATCAATAATAAAGTTTACAAGAAAGAATAAAAGTTTAAAAGCCTTAAGGTTTAAAGACTTAAAGGCTTAAAGCGTAAAAGCCGACAAAGCTAACGACTTAAAGGCCTAAAATGGCTAAAAGTCTAAAAGCCTAAAAGCTTAAGTCTTTTTAATTCCAAGCCTTTTTAAACCTTTAAGCTATCAAGCCTAAAGCAGGCTTTACATCTTAAAGTTTTTTAAACAATTTTTTGCTCTAAGTCTTTTTTTGTTTAACGTGTAGGGATGATACCTGGATCTGAGAAACT
>BLSH010164475.1:1826775-1839572 GCA_018402905.1 Glandirana rugosa | reverse complement strand
CAAATTTGAACGGAAATTCCAATACCTATAATTTAATAGTTATTTATTAGTTCGTTATTATTTCAAATGTTCTTTCTTATTTCTGAATTCTGGAAATTCGGAAATAAGAAAGAACATGAAATAATAACTAATAATTTATTGGTTCGTTATTAATTTTAATGTTCTTTCTTATTTCCGAATTTCCAAAATTCGGAAATAAGAAAGCACATTTGAAATAATAACGAACTAACAACTAACTATTAAATTATAGGTATTGGAATTTCCTTTCAAATTTGGCTGTTAGTGAACTTGAATACAAGATTTATCACTAACAGCCATATTTTTAAGGAAATTCCATTACCTATAATTTAATAGTTAGTTATTAGTTATTATTTCAAATGTTCTTTCTTATTTTCGAATTTTCAGATTTCCGAATTTCCAAATTTCCAAATTTCCGAATATCCGATTTTCGGATTTTTACTTCCAAATTTCCGATTTGCTCATTTTCACTTCCAAATTTCCGAATATCGAATTTTGGCATTTTCGATTTGCCAAATTTGCGAATTTCGAATTTCTGAATTCTGAATTTGTTCGAATTCCCAAATTTCCAAAAAAAAACAAAAAAAGAACGGAACGAAAACAAACACATTTTTCGGCCGTGCACTTCCCTAGTCCGTAGCTCAATCCACATCGGGTGCATTCTGTCCCTAAATTCTTAGTTAGGCCGCGATTTTGCTAGTAAAATCCAGTTGCTGGTTAAATCGGGAAGTAGCTGGCGAGGTTGTTGGAGTGCACTGCAGATCGGAAGTGACATAATTTCCTGAAACATCGCTGGGGAGGGTATGGCAGCATATTTGAGGCCACCCAGCCTCTTTCTCAAATCACTGGTTTGAAAAAGAGGCTGTGCGGCTTTGAAATATGTTGCCACACCCCCCTAGTGATATTTCAAAAAGTGATGTCACTTCGGGACTGCTCTGAACTCCACTGACCTCACCAGCGTCTCCAATCAAAATGTCATCCTTGCTTTGCCCAAGCCCCTCTACCTAATTTCCCCACTTATTAAAAAAATATATAAATGGACCAAATACTTAAATCCTTGGAATATGGATGCATATGGTTACAAATTTTCTTTCTTCTAGAGTGCAGAGTGGGAGAGTCTTCTTCGTGTTGCTGCATTGTGATTTGGATCCCTCCCCTTTGAGCATGCTGGTCTACCACTAACACAGGCTTCCACTCATTGATCATCTTCCTAGTTTAAATTTATATATTCAGGAATCCTACAAACATTCTGACAAGTGCTAAAGCCATGATGAAGAGGGATTTTTTTAGCCTCCGAAACACATTGGCTCACCTTTTACCTTTTCCTGTTGCCAATTTCAGATTTGGAAATTTGGAGCTTCTTCTCATTCAATTAGCCACATGCAATCCCTGTCCTTAACAGGACTACCCCCCCTACCTTCTTTGTGAAGAGTGGCCAAACTTAAGCCATCGGTCTGTAATAAGAGCGTCTTGTTTTATTAGTTGGAGATACATGTCCAGCACCTCTCTTCCTTAGAATTTCTGACCTCCCATTAGGTGGGATCCTCACAGGGTCCTGAGAATTTCAATGGTGGCTTCATAATATCACAATGGGGAGCAATAACCAAAGTGGTCAGTGAGACGGCAGTTGGAGATCACCGGTCTTCATTCTTGGAACAGTTTCCATGTAGGGTGATGTAACACCACACTCCGGTGCAATCAAATTGGTGTTAAAGGCCTTTTTTTTAAATGATTGTAAATGGCTGGGTTTAAAAATTGCCCCGAGATAAGCTTCAATTGAAAACTAGTCCATGTGGATGATATTTGGGCTTTGGGTTTGTGTTGGTGGCATCAGGTTGACATCAGTTTGATGCCATCATCCGCTGGTCTCCCAAACCAGCGGCTGAAAGGTACCATGTTGCAGTGTGCGCAAGCCTTCATAAAGGGGGTGATGTTGGGCTCTCACAAATGTTGGATGCTTTACCAAGATAAAACTTAATTTTAAATTCAAACCTTTTGGTGTGGCGCTTCAATCTCCATATCAGAGTTTTGCCTACACATCCCAGAGTTACTGTGGTAACCCCAGTGGTGTATTTAGGTTTTGTCCTACCCTAGGCCTGACTAAACTCATGCACCTCCCTAATTTAAATATGAACCACCCCCTCCTGTCAAGGCCACACACCCTCCTTTTTAAGACCCGCCCTGAAATTTCTCAGTGGGGACACTAGTTCTGAGGGCCTTGTGGGTGGGGTGGGGGGGGGCAATGGATCCCTTAAGAGATTTCCTCACACTTCTTGTTTGGCTATGGGGCAGCACAACTACAACCCACCTGGGTCCCTTGGGATGCCCGGGTCCCCTACATATGTATGGACTGCACCCCCCTGATGGTGGCCCTGCCGGTATTATCACACCGGCAGCAAGTGCAGGCACTTTGTGGGGGTGCCAGACCGGTTTGTCTCCCGGCCCAGTCCACCCCATAAGACTGGCGCTACACTAAAAGTATAGTGCAAGCCGACGGGGACTCTTTTCGTGCTGCCCCCCTGCAAAGTGCCGCCCTAGGCCTAGGCCAAGATACAGTGTTGGGTAGCCCCTAGGTTTGCAAAGGCTACTTACCTACCATCAGGTCACCGACTCTAGGTTCCAGAACCATCTACCTACCCCCAGATGATATCAGTTTGGGACAATTCTGTGATTATTTAAAAATCTTTTACAGGTGCATTTGAGCTGCAGTTGACCTCCTTCTGATTTGCATTTGACCTGCTTCAAGCAGGTTTTGCATCCTCATAGACTTGTATAGGAATGTGAAACCAGTTTGAAGTGAACAAAGGCCCATTAACACAGGCCCCTAGGCTTGGGGTTAAGATATAGTCAGGGTAAGAGAGAACAAGTGTAGTACAACCATGTCCAAGAGCTCTATGCCAAAAAGAACTTTTATAAGGCTTTCATTGAATAAGCTCTAGTCATCATTTTCATATCTTCTACCTAACGTTTCTGTTCCCGGGTCACTCATTTATAAATCAGAGCTTTACAACCACGGGCAATCCAGCTGTTGAAATGTTTTGCAGACTGTAACGTGCAGAGCATCATGGGAGTTGTAGTTCAGGAACAGCTGGAGCACCAACTGGCTGATAGAGCACAGCGGAGGTGATGTGCAGCTGCATTGCCCAAGGTTGCCCGCTGTGTAACAGAACAACCGTTTTACAAGTCTTCGGTGGGCAAACCTCTTGCTGGTGTCATTTCAAGAGAGCGGGGAGCTTGTTTTTCATCCAGCAGTCACTTTCTCTTCATTAATAAACTTTACAGTTGGCTCTTTGAAGATGGAATAGATTTGCAGTCATCTTTATGTATTAATTATTGATAAATGAGGCTTTGAGAGGAGGTGATGAAATTGGGGGGTGATTAAACCCAGACAGGCTCTAATTTTATGTCTCACACCGTAACGGAGAAGGCATTCGGCTTAATAAAAGTGCTTTTTCATCGGAGATTAAATTGGAAGTCGGAGCAGGGAATTAGCGCTGCTACTGTATATGCAATTTGAGGAGAGTTGATTGGACGGGAGCTGGAGCGGCAGATTAAAGATTGCATGAAATGCGACATTTCATGCAATAAACATTTTTACTGTTGACCGTTGTACGGAAAATTGGTTGTTTATCGTCCCATTAGTTAATTTATTTCTGAAGCTTCGCCAAGCAGATCCGCGTGGAGGAATGAGAAGTTATATGAAGGTTAAATTTTGAAAAAAAAAAAAAAAGAACACATATTTGGTCTTGAAACGGCAGGTGGAGTGGCGAAGCCATAATTACCGCACACCGGGCAATTACACGGGTTCTATGGCTGATGGAGATAAGTGAAATGATTGGCTAGGTTCATGGCCAGCAGGTACCTAGTGTCAACGTCAACTGATATGCCGTACCATTCCCATTTTCTTAGCTGTTTAATATATTATATTTATTTTTTTAAACTCAATGTTGGCTCATTTGAAGGCCTTGTCCCACTGATGGTTTGTGGTCCAATGTATTTTATTTCATTGTTAAGCTCAATGCTGGCTTATTTTAATGGCTTGCCCTGCTGACCTCTCATCCCCCTGCTGTAACCCCCCAGGATTTTTTTTTTTTGTTATATTATTTTTTTTATGTATACGCTATGTATGCTATGTATAGTTTATGTACAGTTTATGTACATGTATTTCTGGGGTTATGGTCTAGTCACATGACATCCCCAATTTATTTTACTCTTCTTTGTTCTGCCCAGGGGGGGCTCCTTATGCTACAGAGAACTCAATCATGTTGTGACTAGAACTGTTTTCCCTGCAGCATTCTCTTGCAGCCTGCTTAAAGCTACCTCCTGTCCACATGCAGGGTTGGGAGAAGGGGCGAGCAGGATTGGCAGCTGCCCTGGGCATGGACGAGTAAGGGGGCAAAGAAGGGGTGCAGGGTGGTAGGCATATATTAACAGTGGGGGAGGGGGGTGCAATCTGGATCCTTGCCCCTGGTGCTGGATGACCCTGTACTGTCCACATGTACCCGCAGCAATGGCTTCATGTCAATTCTCAGGGGGGGTTCCTAATTGTGACTACATAGTTACATAGTTGTGAGGTTGAATAAAGACACCAGTCCATCTAGTTCAACCTATATAGGTGTGTGTGTGTTTATATCAATATAATTTCCCATATATTGCGTTCACTAAGATTCCCATCTAAGAGATTTTAGAAACACCCCCACTTGTGAAAGGAAGTTCTACATTCTTACCACTCTGACTGTAAAGAACCCCCTATGCAGTTAGGTTGAACCGCTTCCCGCTTCTCAATTTCAATGAGTGGCCGTATGTCTTCTTAAGCTTCCTGAAACTGAATAGTTTTCTCCCTATGCTGGGATCACCATTAAGGTATCTGTACAGTTGTGCCCATAAGTTTACATACCCTGGCAGAATTTATGATTTCTTGGCCATTTTTCTGAGAATATGAATGAGAACACAAAAACTTTTATTTCACTCATGGTTAGTGTTTGGCTGAAGCCATTTATTATCAATCAACTGTGTTTACTCTTTTTAAGTCATAATGACAACAGAAACTACCCAAATCACCCTGATCAAAAGTTTACATACCCCAGTTCTTAATTCCGTGTATTGCCCCCTTTAACATCAATGACAGCTTGAAGTCTTTTGTGGTATTTGTGGATGAGGCTCTTTATCTTCTCAGATGGTAAAGCTGCCCATTCATCTTGGCAAAAAGCCTCCAGTTCCTGGAAATTCTTGGGCTGTCTTGCATGAACTGCTTGTTTGAGATCTCCCCAGAGTGGCTCAATGATATTGAGGTCAGGAGACTGAGATGGCCACTCCAGTACATTCACTTTATTCTGCTGTAGCCAATGACAGGTCGACTTGGCCTTGTGTTTTGGATCATTGTCATGTTGGAATGTCTAAGTACGTCCCATTCGCAGCTTCCTGGCTGATGAAATGTTCCTCCGGGATTTTTTGATAACATACTGCATTCATCTTGCCATCAATTTTGACCAAATTTCCTGTGCCTTTGTAGCTCACACATCCCCAAAACATCAGCGACCCACCTCCCTCCATAAATGCTACATTTGGAGAGGAGTCAACAAGGCCTATGATGAAAGGTACAATATTCCTACTGTACCTTTCATCATAGGCCTTGTTGACTCCTCTCCATATGTAGCATTTATGGTTGTGGCCAAAAAGCTCAATTATGGTCTCATCACTCCAAATGACTTTGTGCCAGAAGGTTTGAGGCTTGTCTCTGTGCTGTTTGGCGCATTGTAAGCGGGATACTTTGTGGCATTTGCGTAGCAATGGCTTTCTGCTGGCAACTCGACCATGCAGCCCATCTTTCTTCAAGTGCCCCCTTATTGTGCATCTTGAAACAGCCACACCACATGTTTTCAGAGAGTGCTGTATTTCTCCTGAACTTATTTGTGGGTTTTTCTTTGCATCCTGAACAATTTTCCTGGCAGTTGTGGCTGACATTTTAGTTGGTCTACCTGACCGTGGTTTGGTGTCAACAGAACCCCTCATTTTCCACTCCTTGATTAGAGTTTGAACACTGCTGATTGGCATTCTCAATTCCTTGGATATCTTTTTATATCCCTTTCCTGTTTTATACAGTTCAACTACCTTTTCCCGCAGATCCTTTGACAATTCTTTTGCTTTCCCCATGACTCAGAATCTAGAAACGTCAGTGCAGCACTGGATGAAAGATGCAAGGGTCTGTCAGGAGACCAGAAACTCATTGACCTTTTATACGCACACACTAATTACAAGCAAACAGATCATAGGTGAGGATGGTTACCTTTAATAGCCATTCAAACCCCTTTGTATCAACTTGTGTGCATGTTATCAGGCCAAAATAACCAGAGTATGTAAACTTTTTATCAGGGTCATTTGGGTAGTTTCTGTTGTCATTATGATATAAAAAGAGCAAACACAGTTGATTGATAATAAGTGGCTTCAGCCAAACATTAACCATGAGTGAAAGAAAAGTTTTTGTGTTATCATTCATATTCTCTGAAAATGGTCTAGAATTCATAAATTCTGCCAGGGTATGTAAACTTATGGGCACAACTGTATATCGCTATCATATCTCATTTCCAGGGAGAATAAGTTTAATGTTTTTAGTTGTTCCTTGTAACTGAGGTCCTCCAGTCCCCTTATTAGCAAAGTCGGTTTGATCAGATGCTTTCACAAGTCAGCAATGGCTTGTTTACATCTGAAACCAGAAGTGATCAAATACTCATCACTTCAGGTTTCAAAGGCTGGATTCACACCAATGCATTTTTAGTGCTTTTTGCATTTTGCAGATTTGCACTACAGTCCATTTAACACGTTTTCCTATGTAACACATTCTGTAGTGCAAATCTGCAAACTGCAAAAAACTCTAAAAATGCATTGGTGTGAATCAGGCCTCAGGCCTGGTTCACACCTATGCAGGTTGCAGTTTGCATATTCCAGGTGCAGTTTGCATTTTTCAGTACACATTTTTGATCCATTGAAGTCTATGGAACCAAGAACCAGAAAAAAATCCCTGGCCCTTTCCATAAAATGCACAAATGTGAACCAAATCCATAGGGAAGCCATGTTAAATGGACTGTAGTGTATTTCTGCAAAACTGAAAACGCACTAAAAAATTCATAGTTGTGAACCAAGCCTTAGACCATAGAAATGATTGGGGAATTTCTGATCCTCGGTCATCTCTATGGTAAGCTGGTGGTAAGTTGGGATGGCAGACCTCAGGAAGGTGGCAGGAGGAGGAACAGAGGAAGGCGTCGGGAGGGGGGGCCCTCCTGCCACATGTAAAAGTGATCCAGCGGCTATTTAGCTGCTGAGATAGCTTTTTCTTGGATATAATCTTTGTTTTACATTTTAATCCATACAAAACAGTGAAAAAGGGATGAGGGAAAGGAAAACAAAATCCACATTAATGAAAAACACTGGTACTGGAAGCACAATAAGTCGTTACATTATAATCATTGCGAGGTCCTAGATATTCGATCTAAGTGGACATTCCCATCAAACTTTTGGGAAGGGAGAGAGGGCTCGTATACCAAACCAAAGAAAGAACCTTACAGTATTGCAGCCAAACATAAAGTAAAAAAAGGAACATATAGGACATGAAAAGTATACAAGTACCGCTAAAGCCTCTACAAATCAGCAAGCACACCTGGTTCATTGGCTAATGAGGTATGACTAGACTAAGGTCACTAATTCTAGTTCTATATCTGGTTCACCTGGGCATGTTGCCCAAATGCAGGCTCCACCAAGGCTAGCAGGGCAATATCCAGACTAGAGGAGACTGGGGCCTGGCCAAAAGTATGATTTTGCCATGAGGCCCAGATAGAGTCGAAGCCCTCATGAGCAGAGTTGAGCGAACACCTGGACGTTTGGGTTCGGAGGGTCCCAACGAACTTTGGGGAAAAGTCCGGGTTCGGCACCGAACGTTATCCCGGACTCCGAACCCCATTGAAGTCAATGGGGACCCGAACTTTTAGGCACAAAAATGGCTGTAACAAAGTCCTGGCAAGTGCTAGAGGGCTGCAAAAGGAAGTAAAATGGGGGTAAGAGTAGGGCAAGTGCCCTACAAAAAATTGGGATAGGGAAAATAAATTAAAATCAAATAAACTAGGAGATGATTTTTGAACAATAATGTGTCACTTACAGCTGCAGCTAGAACCTCTCCCTTTAGAACTAGGAGATGATTTTTGAACAATAATCTGTCCCTCTAAGCAGAAGCCTCTACCTAGTGCAGTCAGATCGCTCAAAGCAGCAGTATGTGAAATCTCAAATTACTCCCACAATCTGATCGTTGTGTACGATCCCACAATCTGATCGTTGTGTACGATTGCACAATCTGATCATTGTGTATGATCGTAACGATCGTTGTGTTATGAAGGGTTTGATCTGCAATCTGTCACTCAAAGCAGCAGTATGTGAAATCTCAAATTTCTGCAATCTGTCCCTCAGAGCAACAGCAGTAGTAATCTCAGGATGCAAGATCAGATGTTAAAATGTCTGCAATCTGTCCCTCACAAAAACGCCGGCAGCTTCCTCTCCCTACACTAACCCAAGAGCATGTGACATGCAGCACTGTGACTCCAGCCTCATATAGAGGCTGGGTCACATGATGCACTGGCCAATCACAGCCATGCCATTAGTAGGCATGGCTGTGATGGCCTCTAAGGGCAAACCAGTGAAACGCTTGTTGATTGGCTGCCCTGCAGCTATTCAACATGCGTGATCAACTACCAGAACCCAGAACCCGAACCCGAACGTTTTTTGAAATGTCCGTGTTCGGGTCCGGGTCCCGGACACCCCAAAGTTCGGTACGGACCCGAACGTTACAGTCCGGGTTCGCTCCACACTAGTCATGAGTGCCCTTGCATGTGGCCACCCATTCCTCTGCTTGCTAAGATTGCTTTTACATTAAAGAGCATCGCCAGCAGAAAAAATAAGGTTCCAGGTCATGACTGCAGCTGCATCCATGGCCCTGATATAAACGGTTCAACCCAAGGATATATATGGGTACATCCTATGGGCGAAAAGTGGATAAGAAAATTGTCAGTGACCTGAAGGTCCTATACATGTGGCCTAGTAATTTGAACCACCAGGAGGTTCTGTGTCCCATGAGGGGAATATGGTTCCCTTTACCAACGTGGACACCTTCTAAAGCTTGCTTTAGCTTTTACGATTTCCATTTATGCTTATCCTTACATATCCTAACGTTACGACCCTATGTGGGATCAAAGTGGTTTTCATGACTCATGCCAGATTTAAAGAAACAAAGGAACAGTGTTTATGATCAGTACGTTTTTCAGCGGACTTGCTTAAACTTTGTCCAGCATCCTGGGAAGAAGGTTGTCCCAATTCACGCACACACGTCTCTAAATACTAAATTGTTCAGAGAAGACTGAAGCATACCGCTAAACTATCTCAAAAACTTTGATGCACTTTTGCGACACACTTACTCTTTCAACAAATCAAATTTATAAATACATTTGGTATGATAAATATTTTTGAGCGGCGGCAAATTTATCACCACTCTGGTGGAATCAGGTGGCGTAAATCCTCGCTCCGAGCCTCATATTTAATTCATGGCATAAACACACATACTTACTTATTCAACCTGACTCCATCTAGCATTACTTTCCAGTGTTCCCGTCTACTCCGGGGAGCCATCTGCACACAACCATCCACTGTAATTTTTATGGCTGATCTTTGGCGGCTGCAGACTTTGCTGCTTCTCAAAAGACATAACGGGTTTCGGTGGATTGTGATTTATTAACAGAATGAAGGAAAAACAGACTGTCTCAGAACATTTTATTTTGCTCTTTTTACTCTGCCATGGGGTCTAAAATACAAACCACATTTTACCCAGTCAGATGCGTCTCTTAGGCAATCCGTAAAACGCAATAATATGACCACAAGTTTACTGTAGGAAGAACTTTTTCGATAGCTTAAAAAAGTTTACTAGGACTACTAGGAGATTTAAAGTGAACCTGTCAGCGTTTTTAGACATTTGCAAGTAGGTCGTAAAAGTTATTTTGGTTGTTAATGCGGAGTTCCACCCATGTAAAAGTCAGCAGCTACAAAAATTGTAGCTGCTGACTTTTATTAATTGGCCACTCACCTGTCCCAGGCTCCAGCAATGCGGTCGCCCAAGGGCTCGCTCCTCTCCCGCTCCTCTCCGTGGCACCAGCATCACAGGTGTGGGCACCCGGCTTTAGCTGCAAAGCTGGGCGCGCACTGCGCATCCGCGAATCGCGCTGCGCCTTGTGACTGGCCAGCGTATCTTCTGGCACCTGTGACGTGTCCCAGAAGATCGCCGAGAGGGAGAGGGGAAGGTGGACTTTCTTCCCTGAGCTGCGGCTCCAGGGGAGGAAGTGGACCTGGGACCCTGTGAAAACATGGTCCCTGGTCACCCCCCAAAAAAAAAGACATGTCAATTGTGGCATGTCGGGGGGTCACCTTCCATTAAAGGGGAAAGTTCCACTTTTGGGTGGAACTCCACTTTAACTTTTCCGGTAGGAAAAGTCCCTCTTGTGTGTCCCTGTATCCTGGTTTCAATTTGCCGCTAAGGGCTAGACCAGTGGTTCTCAGCTCCTGTCCTCAGGACCCACCAACAGGCCAGGTTTGCAAGATAACTGAAATACATCACAGGTGATATCATTTTCTTCTCATTGATTGCAGTATTCTAGTCTGCATCTCCCCAAGGTAATACTTAAAATCTGGCCTGCTAGTGGGTCTTGAGGACAGGAGTTGAGAACCACTGAGCCAGGCTTTTTGGAGTTAGGGATCTAAGCCAAGTCCATCTGCTATCCTCCATCCAGTAAGAGCACTTCGTTGGCCAGAGAGAGCCACTCATAGGCACAGAGGGAAGTGGTTGGCCAAGCCGTAGCACCTGGGGTGGGGATAAGCACCAAAATTGAGGAAGCCAAACCTTTACTAAGTCTTTTTTGGCTAACCTGGAATTGCCTGACATTTTGATAAAATTGACTGATAGGTTGACATTGTTTGCTAACTAAAACCCAAGACGTGAAGGGTGTCAGGGTCTAGCCTCCAGATTTCTGTTTGTGAAATGCTTTCCTCCTTGCTGCAGTGGTTCTTCTAGATCTGTGACTCCATTCACATGTGCTGCTGGCTTCTCTGTTCACCAAGGGCATCGCCTGCTCGACTTATACCCTTTTTCTTTCTATCACTTCCCGGGTTGCCTCCCAGTCTGTTTCACCATAGATAGACATGCTCAATGCAACCCAGGTTCCCTGAGCAAATTCTTAGTTCTCTGAGCTCCTGCCTAGTGGTCTGTGTATTTATTGTCTGATTTTCCATGCACTGACCTCGGGTCAGCTTCCATTTGTGCTTATCTGCCACCCGCCCTGACCATGACTCATTTCCCAGATCCTCATCTATCTCCTGGTATCTGTATTTTGCATACGTGAGTGGTCTTCGTATCAATGGCTTGGCTTACCTGGGGGCCACAACCTAGTTCCAGCTTGCTACAAGTCCATCCCAACCATCAGGTGCCCCAGTGAAGAAGCAAGCTGGGGCTTAGATGCTGCGCCCTGGGGAACCCCGGGTTGGCATTCTACATGGCATAGGTTATGAAAGCCAGTGTAAAGTTGCCTGTCTTCTAAATAGGAAAACTTCACAGTACTCTATCTCTGGTCTCGTGGCCTCAAGTGTTCACAGCTCTGTATTGCAGTGCTGATGTGAATGTCATCTTTATAATAAGTGAATAAAGTCTCTGTTGACATCAGCATCCACAATGCAGACCTTCTCTGGCAGGCCATGCCTTCTACTTTTCTTTAATTCCAACGTTGCAGCCTCCCTCAGTCTTTTCAGCATTAAGCATTCAACCCATCCAAGGTTCAATGCGCTTACCCCTATATCAATGCCGGATTCAGCAGTAACAAAGGGGTCGGATGAAGGAACCATGTTGTTTGGTGGTGGACACAGGTATATGAAACTCCCTGAATCGCTGAATGCCAAATTGACTCATGGAAGTTGCAGAGCTGGAATGGAGATAGAAGGGCAGATAGAAGACATGGACCACCATATAACTTTTTTTTTTTATTGCAGGGCATCTCGCTGTAGCATTTTCTTTTTGACCCTGAGAGGGACACCTTAAAGTGGGCTGATTTAAATATGTACTCAAGTCAACAATAAAATATATACAGAGATCAAAAACGTATTGCTCATATCAACACTACTCCTGGAAGAGCCACTGGATTGTTTGAGTTCTCCTGTCCTGCTCCATCGATGACCCACTCTGTACACACATGAAACTGTTGGAACAGGCTTTATTAAACAGGAAAAAACCCTGCAAGCATGGGCGTCCGCAGGTAGGGGCAAGGGGGGGCAATTGCCCCCCCCCCGGAATCAGGGTTCAGATCAGGGGTTCCCCACTAGGTACTTATCCTCTTGAGCCATGTATGCAGTTTCTGACAGTCTCTTGGGCCATGTATTCAGTCTCTGACCGTTTCCTGTACCATGTCCGCAGTCTCTGACTGTCTCCTGTGCTATGTCTGCAGTCTCTGACCATATCCTGTACCATGTCTGCAGTTTCTGACCGTCTCCTGTATCATGTCCACAGTCTCTGACCATCTCCTGTACTATGTCCACAGTCTCTGACCATCTCCTGTATCACGTCTGCAGTCTCTGACCATCTCCTGGATCATGTCTGCAGTCTCTGACCATCTCCTGTATCACGTCTGCAGTCTTTGACCATCTCCACTATGTCCTCTACCAGTCTCTGACGTCTGTACTAGGTCCTCTACCAGTCTCTGACGTCT
>BLSH010164475.1:1794524-1806794 GCA_018402905.1 Glandirana rugosa | reverse complement strand
CTTCTTCAGGAATATTGCACCATTTACAGTTGGATACTTTGGCAGAACCCCCCCCCATCCCCAATTGTACATAGGCTCTCCACCATCAGTGTTGGTATGCCTTGCATGTTGTACAGGGACAGACAGAAAGATATCCAATGATCTGTGTCAGTGCATCTCAACTGGATTGATGGTCCAAAAAAGTCCCTCAGTACTGTCCAAAGTAAGGTCTCCAAGCAAGATATAATGGATGTATGGCATAATTTACCATCCATATACAGGTAGGAGCTATTGGAGCGGACATTCGCATTGCCCCATGTCCAAAGAGGAATTGCCATGTTTCACTGTAAATACGTCTCACTAAAAGCATACACAGTCTGGTCTCCATCTCCTAAGTGTAGCTATGCAGATTTGGCCATCCCAGCTGCTGATTCCTGACAGCCATAGCCATTTGAGGCTATAACAGTCTTTACCCTTCTGGGAAGGCTCACAACAATATTTTGGAGCCTGTCTTTGGGAATCTTGCCCATTTAGACAAAAGAGCATGTTGCAGGTACTGATGCTGGTTGGGAATAGGTCAGGTACTCATGCTGTATGGGTCAAAGGACATTGACCTAATATGACCATGTGGCCATATTAGGTCAGTGACATTATGACATTGGTCAGCATTACCTTCTTTATGGCAGAAAGCGATGCGTTCAGTTGAATGTTTATTGTAAAGAGCAGTAGAACACATAAGTATGATGTAAATACATCCACTTATTGGCACTTATCTGCTTCAACAATGCTCTATAATTCCAGTTTTCCATCACCATACATGTTTCATCTATTACTGATTTCATTTGCCAATGGTTCTATCTACAGTTACACTGGGTAATACACCATATGGCCGATCGGTTGTGGACACCTGTCAACATTTTAAAGAGCTTATTGGACATAACATTCCAAAGTCATGGCCATTTGAGTCTATAACAGCCTTTACCTTTCTGGGAAAGCTCTCAACAAGATTTTGGAGAGTATCTTTGTTAATCGGTGCCCATTTAGACAACAGAGCACAGTGCAGGTACTCGTGGTCGGATGGGAAGAGGTCAGTTACTCACATTGGATGGGTCAAGGACATTGACCTAATTGACCATGTGGCCATGTTAGGTCAGTAATATCATGACGTTGCTCTATGGGAATATGTGACCATTTACCTAAAAGAACATTTGCCGGTCAGGTACTGATGTTGGATGGGAATATGCCAGGTACTCACGTTGGATGGGTCAAGGACATTGACCTAATATGATGATGTGACCATATTAGGCTAGTGAGGTCATGAGTTTTGTCAGCATGAGCTACTTTAGGGCAGGGAGGGAAGCAGTTGAATATTTATTGTAAAAATCAGGACACATAAATGTGATGTAAACACATCCAATTGTTAATGTAAAAGCAAGAAAACCCACGCTCACTCAAGAGTAAAATACAATAAAAGTAATATGATTAGTAAAAGGTTGGAATGTGCAAAATATTGATAATACTCAAAACATTTAAAATATTATTAGTTTGAAGGTGGCAGCACGCATAAAACAACAGATCTGTATTGTCTAAAAGTTCACTGGGATATATATGCAGCGCCTATAATCACAGAGAAAACATTTATGTGGTCTAATATCAGAAAAAAGTCCGTCTATTTGAATGCTGACTCAGATTTCTTATAATCATATGGCAGTGTGGTAATCCTCAAAGATCCGTGGTGTATAATAAATGGATGTAAGCTTACCAGATTCTGGTAGTACATGCATGGGTGTCAAATCTCAACCGGGTGGTTATTCCTCCGAGTGGTACGTGGTCAAGAGCCAGGGATCCTATCACGGTCCCGTGTATCCGTGTTTTCCTTTCATATATCTGCGGATGACCCCCTGGATTGAAGACAAGGAGGCTCGGAACCTTTTTCTTCCTCATCAGCGCCCACCCCTGGACAGAGTGACCTACCAGGATTAGCGCAACATCAGGATTTGGAAGACCCCCCAAACAACCCTACAAAAGGATACGCGGGACCGGGATAGGATCCCTGGCTCTTGACCACATACCACTCGGAGGAATAACCACCCGGTTGAGATTTGACCCCCGCGCATGTACTACCAGAATCTGGTAAGCTTACATCCATTTATTATACACCACGGATCTTTGAGGATTATGCCATATGATTATAAGAAATCTGAGTCAGCTTTCAAATAGACTGTCTTTTTTCTGATATTAGACCACATAAAAGTTTTCTCTGTGATTATAGGCGCTGCATATACATCCAATTGTTAGCACTAAACTGCTTTGACAATGCCATATAATTCCAGTTTTCCATCACCATACATGTTTCAGCTATGGCTATTTGAGGGTATAACAGCCTTTGCTCTTTTGGGAAGGCTCTCAGCAAGGTTTTGGAGTACGTCCAAGGAAATATGTGCCTACTTACACAAAGGAGCATTTGTCAAGTCAAGTACTAATGTTGGATGGGAATAAGTTAGGTACTCGTTTTGGATAGGAAGACATCAGGTACTCATGTTGGATGGGCCAATGACATTGACCTAATATGGCCATGTGGCCATATTAGGTCAGTGATGTCATTATGTTGGTCTATGGCAGTGGTCTCCAAACTGTGGCCCTTTGCCTGCCTTTATCCGGCCCGTGGGACACTACGTCTACCACTAATACGACATGCTATTCTGCCAACTGACCCCAACAATGAAGCACAATATCTCCCACTGACACCTATAATGGGGCACTATTCCTCCCAATGATATCAATGATGGCAATGTTTACACCCACTGATGCCAGGAAAATTTCCACTCCCACTGGTTATAGTCCGGCCCCCCTAAAGTCTGAAGGACAATAAACTGGCCCTTTGTTTTGAAAGTTTGGAGACCCCAGGTCTATGGGGATGTGTGCTTATTTAACCAAACAAGCATTTGTCAGGTCAGGTACTCATGTTAGATGGGAATAGGTCAGGTACTCACGTTGGATGGATCAATGACATTGACCTAATATGGCCATGTGGACATATTAGATCAGTGATGTCTTGAGATTGGTCAGTCTAAGCTGTTTTAGGGCAGAAAGTGATGCAAGCAGTTGAATGTTTATTGTAAAGAGCAGTAGGACACACAAATGTGATATAAACACATCCAATTATTAGCATTAAACTGCTTCAACAATGCCATTTAATTCCAGTTTTCCATCACCATACATTTTTCAGCTATTACAGTTTTTTGTCAATGGTTCTATCTATATTTTAGTTACACTGAGTAGTACACTCTATGGCCGGTCGGTTGTGGACACCTGACCATACCATATTTATGAGCTTGCTGGAGAAAACATCCCAACTCCTTGTCTATTTGAGGGTATAACAGTCTTCACTCTTCTGAGAAGGCGCTCAGCAAGGTTTTCGAGTGTCTATGGGAATCTGTGCCTATTTATACAAAAGAGCACTTGTCAGGTCAAGTACTAATGTTGGATGGGAATAGGTCAGGTACTGAATTTGGATGGGAATAGATCAAGTGCCCAGGTTGAATGGGTCAATGACATTGACCTAATATGGCCATGTGGACATATTAGGTCGGTGACGTCATGATGTTGGTCTATGGGGATGTCTGACCATTTTGTCAAAAGAACATTTGTCAGGTCAGGTACCTGTTGGATGGAAATAGGTCAGGTACCCATGTTGGATGGGAATAGGTCAGGTACTCATGTTGGATGGGTCAATGACATTGACCTAATATGGCCATGTGGTCATATTAGGTCGGTGACGTCATGATGTTGGTCTATGTGGATGTGTGCCCATTTTGTCAAAAGAACATTTGTCAGGTCAGGTAGCTGTTGGATGGAAATAGGTCAGGTACCCATGTTGGATGGGAATAGGTCAGGTACTCATGTTGGATGGGAATAGGTCAGGTACTCATGTTGGATGGGTCAATGACATTGACCTAATATGGCCATGTGGATGTATTAGGTTGGTGATGCCATGACATCGGTTGCCCTGATTTAGGGCAGAAAGTAATAGGAGCAGTTGAATGTTTATCACAAAGAGCAGTAGGACACACAAATGGGATATAAACGCATCCAATTATTGCAACTGAACTGCTTTGACAATGCCATAAAATTGCAATTTCCCATTGTCATACATGTTTCAGCTATTACTACTTATATTTTCCATTTTGGAGTAAATGGATGCCAAGAAGAACATATATTACTAAGGCCGCCGTCATAGGAAACCCGTCTCGTTACAATCAGCCTGGAAGCAGCGATGTATGGATTGAACATCGTTCATTAACTCTTCAACAAAGACAGCTCTTTATCAGGCTCTGAAAAAAAAAAGTTGGAAAATGAAACAGGAAGAAAAAGATGTGTTAGTTTCCATGGCGATGAGTGGAGAAAACAGACGCAGCTCGCTATTTAGCCTCTCTTGTCCTGCTTCCATTAATGGCCTGCCATTTAACATCAGTACAGTGGTGCGATGATTGCAAAATGCGTTGTGTCTCCTGCTGATTTCTACACTTTTTTTCTCCTTCTGCAACAGCTGCAGCAGCCGTAAAATACATAAAAAGTTTAGCAGAAAATTGCTGATTAATGTGATCTAGTTGTGTGTCTAGTGGATGCAATGGCATTCTGTTGATTTCCAGACTTTTCTTGTTTTTCAGGGAATATGTGTTAGCTTGCATACGCTATTATTATAGTAATAATACTATTATTATTGCAAGGCCCTGAAGTCACAGCAAATGACCTCCAGGTGCATATTAGGTCATATTGAGACGTGGGCACTAGAGTTGAGCGGACACCTGGATGTTCGGGTTCGGCCGAACTTCGCGAAAAAGTTCGGGTTCGGTACCGAACTTGACCCGAACTTGACCCCGAACCCCGAATCCCATTGAAGTCAATGGGGACCCGAACTTTGTGGCACAAAATGGCTGTAAAAAAGTCCTGGAAAGTGCTAGAGGGCTGCAAAAGGAAGTAAAATGCGGGTAAGAGTAGGACAAGTGCTCTACAAAAAAATGGGGATAGGGAAAATAACTTAGAATCAAATAAAAAAAATAAAAATGGGAGGAGGAGGTGAATGTGGAGTAGGAGCCTAGAGGTTGACTAGGACGTGACCGTGGCAGTGTAGGTTTTAGAACAATAATATGTCCCTTACAGCAACAGCAGGAACCTGACCCTATAGGAGTAGGCAATGATTTTAGAACAATAATCTGTCCCTTACAGCAACAGCAGGAACCTGACCCTATAGGAGTAGGCAATGATTTTAGAACAATAATCTGTCCCTTACAGCAACAGCAGGAACCTGACCCTATAGTAGTAGGCGATGATTTTAGAACAATAATCTGTCCCTTAAAGCAACAGCAGAAACCTGACCCTATAGGAGTATGCGATGATTTTAGAACAATAATAAGTCCCTTACAGCAACAGCAGGAACCTGACCCTATAGCAGTAGGCAACGATTTTAGAACAATAATCTGTCCCTGACAGCAACAGCAGGAACCTCTCCCTATAGAACTAGGAGATGATTTTAGAACAATAATCATGTATGCTTGTATGTCATTTGATTTTACCAATAAACGGCAATTTTTGGAGTGCGGCTGTCTGAAGAACTTTTCTCAGTATCTCCTGTATCATGGCGGAGCCTGCACCCTATGGAAGCGGTCACATCTGTGGAGTGAAGCCGTGGCTTTGAGCGGGTATTGTCTTCCCTATCGGTACTTAGTATCAGCGATACAAAAACAATATGGGTGCATCCCTAATTTGCATACTTCCTGGAATTACCCTTGGCTAGTAAAGCACTTAGTATAATTCTGTGATCACTTGATGAGCCATATGATGTACTCTCGTTTTCTAAGATTTGTTTTGTTGCACCTCTCTATGTATTGCATTTTGTACCTTTTTTGTTATTTGTCTTTAAAAGCCATAATACAAATCTTTGTAAACCAAAACTTGCATAAACTGTTTTGTCTGGAGATACGCTTTAAAAATTGCATGAAACCTTTTATTGTGCTGCATGCCATGAGAAATATCTGAACGTCATTATATTCTTGTAATTAATTATACACCACCACATAAAAAGTCTTTTATCTCAAGGAAACAATTGCTTCTGCAACTTTTCCCATTCACCATTCACAGCCGAGTCCTTCAGCTCCACAAACATTATCCTATCATTAGCCTAGCTGAGAATATTTTCTTTATAAACCTAAATTATGTTTCAGTTTATTCTCATAATTAACATCGAATAATGAAAAAAAAAAAAAACAGAATGTTTCATGTTGCCAGATGCCTTAGAAGCTCCCGACTAAAACATACCAATTCATAGAAATGAAAAACGACTGATATTAAGCAGCGCTGAACGTTCGTCCGCCTGTAAAATAAGATTGCGGTTTGAGGTTGCATTGAGGGCTTGTTCACACCAGATGCGGCGCTGAAACTGCAAAATTGTGCGTTTTCCCACACCACACAAAAACGTGATGCCTTTTGCAGACGTGTGCGGGTGCCATTAATATATAATGGCGCCCCTATGCATCTAGCAAATGCACACGCGTTTGCGCTTACCAAAACATATGGTATCATGTGTTTTGTTGTGGGACTAAATTATGCTGGTACCTTTTTTGCATGTTTCACATGCATAGGGCAGCACAGTGGTAGTTTTTTTGAGAGGCAGAAATTGCTCAAGAAGCCGCTAACAACCTCTGCAGGAACCCTTAAGGAACCCCTAGTAACCTTTGGAGAAACTGTCAAGGAGCCCCTAACAACCTCTGGAGGAACCCTCAAGGTACTCCTAACAACTTCTGGAGGAGCCCTCAAGGAACTCCTAACAACCTCTGGAGCAACCCTCAAGGAACCTCCAACAACCTCTGGAGGAACCCTCAAGGAACCCCTAACAACCTATGGAGAAACCCTCAAGGAGCCCCTAACAACCTCTGGAGGAACCCTCAAGGAACCCATAACAACCTCTGGAGGAACCCTCAAGGAACCCATAACAACCTCTGGAGGAACCCTCAAGGAACCCCTAACAACCTATGGAGAAACCCTCAAGGAGCCCCTAACAACCTCTGGAGGAACCCTCAAGGAACCCATAACAGCCTCTGGAGGAACCCTCAAGGAACCACTAATAACCTCTGGAGGAACCCTCAAGGAACCCCTAACAACCTCTGGAGGAACCCTGGTTGAGAAAGGCTGGTGTAGACTTTCATGGGGCCAAAGAGAATTTCTGGCTCCCCGCAGAGTGGAATGCTGAGAACCGAAAGGTGCCTCATGCTGAACCCTCTCCTGGAAATCTCGAGAAGCGGCAATGCACATAATTAATGTTATCTTCCAGAGACCACGTGTAGCTTTTTTTCTCAAAAAAAACTGCTTCGTAACATTTTTGGGGTTGTATTAAATAAGTTCAAAGAGAGATCACACAAATACTTATAAGTATGACAGTTATTCAAAGTCAAAGGAAGAGGTCCACAAGCCGCACAACATGAAACAGACCCATGTGCATCAAGTGGGATGAATGGCAGCCTCAGCCTGGACTCCAGCCAGGCCATGTCCACAACGCTACGACGGATACAGATAAAGAAAATATGACAAGAATACTTAACTGAAGATGTTGTTTCATCACGGAGTCCCCCATTAAGGCGTGGCCAGATAAACACACCAGAGGAGTGCGTGGTGCAGCTCTGGAGACAAGACTAAGATCTTCCTAGTTTTGGCTGTGGTAATATAGGACTTGAATGTAAGGAAATGGCCAATTGTATAGAAGAAAGTGGGCTCGGCCACATCCTGGTCAGTTAAGAATAAGATACCTTTGGTGTGAGTCAACTAAGGTAAAACCATATTTATGTCCTTATATGGCTTGTATGGCCCCTTAAAGCGGAAGTACATTCCCGCCACGTGCCAGGAATGTAACAATCACATTGGTTGCACTCTCAACCAGACTGTCAACCCATCCAATGGCTGTTGTCATAACTGATCACATGTGCAGCATCATGGCAGATGAAGATCAAACAGAAGCAAGATGGTAGCTTCCTTGGAGGAAAACGATAGTTTACTTCCACGTTAACCATGGCTTTGAATCCATTATTAGTTATTTGTGAGACCATTAGACAACTTTACCTAAAGAAATATGTAATATGCAATTGCCATATCAAACTCGAACATCATGCAGATATAAAAGACACAAATAAATTCAGCTTTGTAGCCATTAATATATTATTAACCCCTTCAGCCCCGGAAGGATTTCCTACATTAGGACCAGAGCATTTTTTGTGATTCGGCACTGCGCCGATTTAACGGAAAATTGCACGTTGCACCCAAATGAAATTTGTGTCCTTTTTTCCCCACAAATAGAGCTTTCTTTTGGTGGTATTTGATCACCTCTGCGTCATTTCTGATCGCTGCTATAAACAAAAAAAAGCGACAATTTTACAAAAAAAAAAAAACAATATTTCTTACTTTTTACTAAAATACAAATCCAAAAATAAAATATAAAAAAACAAATTTATTCATTGGTTTTGGCCGACTTATATTGTTCATATTTTTGGTAAAAATCAAAAATCGCAATCGGCGTTTATTGATTGGTTTGCACAAAAGTTGCCGTGTTTACAAACCATGGGAATTCATTTCTGGCAGCGATCTGCAATTTTTATTGGGACTGCGATATTGCGGCGGACATGTCGGACATTTTTGACACTTTTTTGGGACCAATGACATTTATTCAGCGATCAGAATTTTAAATATCCACTGATTACTCTATAAATGTCATCGGCAGTGAAGGGGTTAACTTGCAGGGGGCAGGAAAGGGGTTAACTGTGTTCCCCAGGCGCGTTCTAACTGTGAGGGGGTTGGGCTGGCAGGGACACCAGAGATCTAACTGATCCCAAGTACAGGGATCAGTAGATCTCTGACATGCCGCCTGCCAGAATGGGGGAGCGGCGTGTTTACATCGGCGGTTCTCCGTTCTAACTCTTTCACAGGGCATCGCGAGTCGTCGGTGGACATCGAGTCCACGTGACCCGCGGCCCCGCTCAGGGAGAGTGGGGCAGGCACAAGCTCTCCCCCTAGCCGTCGTGCACGCAAGTGATAACTATAAGCGGAAATTCACGGGACAGAGCCACGCTGTCACCGCTTATAGTCGTATGGTGGTCGGCAAGTGGTTAAAGCATTTTTTTTTAAATGCAAGCAGTATACAGTGCCTTGTGAAAGTATTCGGCCCCCTTTGAACTTTGCGACCTTTTGCCACATTTCAGGCTTCAAACATAAAGATATAAAACTGTAATTTTTTGTGAAGAATCAACAACAAGTGGGACACAATCATGAAGTGGAACGAAATTTATTGGATATTTCAAACTTTTTTAACAAATAAAAAACTGAAAAATTGGGCGTGCAAAATTATTCCGCCCCCTTAAGTTAATACTTTGTAGCGCCACCTTTTTGCTGCGATTACAGCTGTAAGTCACTTGGGGAAGTCTCTATCAGTTTTGCACATCGAGAGACTGAAATTTTTGCCCATTCCTCCTTGCAAAACAGCTCGAGCTCAGTGAGGTTGGATGGAGAGCGTTTGTGAACAGCAGTTTTCAGTTCTTTCCACAGATTCTCGATTGGATTCAGGTCTGGACTTTGACTTGGCCATTCTAACACCTGGATATGTTTATTTGTGAACCATTCCATTGTAGATTTTGCTTTATGTTTTGGATCATTGTCTTGTTGGAAGACAAATCTCCGTCTCAGTCACAGGTCTTTTGCAGACTTCATCAGGTTTCCTTCCAGAATGGTCCTGTATTTGGCTCCATCCATCTTCCCATCAATTTTAACCATCTTCCCTGTCCCTGCTGAAGAAAAGCAGGCCCAAACCATGATGCTGCCACCACCATGTTTCACAGTGGGGATGGTGTGTTCAGGGTGATGAGCTGTGTTGCTTTTACGCCAAACATAACGTTTTGCATTGTTGCCAAAAAGTTTGATTTTGGTTTCATCTGACCAGAGTACCTTCTTCCACATGTTTGGTGTGTCTCCCAGGTGGCTTGTGGCAAACTTTAAACGACACTTTTTATGGATATCTTTAAGAAATGGCTTTCTTCTTGCCACTCTTCCATAAAGGCCAGATTTGTGCAGTATACGACTGATTGTTGTCCTATGGACAGAGTCTCCCACCTCAGCTGTAGATCTCTGCAGTTCATCCAGAGTGATCATGGGCCTCTTGGCTGCATCTCTGATCAGTCTTCTCCTTCTATGAGCTGAAAGTTTAGAGGGACGGCCAGGACTTGGTAGATTTGCAGTGGTCTGATACTCCTTCCATTTCAATATTATCGCTTGCACAGTGCTCCTTGGGATGTTTAAAGCTTGGGAAATCTTTTTGTATCCAAATCCGGCTTTAAACTTCTCCACAACAGTATCTTGGACCTGCCTGGTGTGTTCCTTGTTCTTCATGATGCTCTCTGCGCTTTAAACGGACCTCTGAGACTATCACAGTGCAGGTGCATTTATACAGAGACTTGATTACACACAGGTGGATTCTATTTATCATCATTAGTCATTGAGGTCAACATTGGATCATTGAGAGATTCTCACTGAACTTCTGGAGAGAGTTTGCTGCACTGAAAGTAAAGGGGCTGAATAAGTTTGCACGCCCAATTTTTCAGTTTTTTATTTGTTAAAAAAGTTTGAAATATCCAATAAATTTCGTTCCACTTCATGATTGTGTCCCACTTGTTGTTGATTCTTCACAAAAAAATTACAGTTTTATATCTTTATGTTTGAAGCCTGAAATGTGGCAAAAGGTCGCAAAGCTCAAAGGGGGCCGAATACTTTCGCAAGGCACTGTAAGTACCTGATTTGAGGAAGTATCAACCTTTTGCAGTCCCTGTACAGCAGAGCTTAGATGTAAAAAGGAAGAAGCAACACAGGGAGCCAACCAGTTAATGTGTTATCAAAGGGGCATGCTGATAGAAGGAGAGAGCAGAGTGAGAGAGAGATGAGCTCTTCAGTCTGCTGCTTCTCCTTCACTGTCCAATCACAGACTAAGGGAGGATCAAGACTTGTAATTGTAAATTATCCGTGAAAATCTCCTGTCATTATAGAGAGGGCTATACCATGTGGCAGAGCTGGGTAAATCTCAAGACTTTTGAGGAAAGAAATACAATTTCTTTGGCAGGTAAAGCAGCTCCCGTATATGTATTTCATCTGTGTATTCAGTTGTTTGTCTGGAGTTTAGCTTTACTCTAGTTAACTAATTTAAAGTGGTGGTAAACCCACCTATCATTTTCAGCCATGGAAGCTGCCATCTTGGTCTCTGTTTAATCTACAGCTGCCATGATGCTGCACATGTGATCAGCTATGACACCAGCCATTGGATGGTTTGACAGTTTGGTTTAGAGCACAACCAATGGGAGTGTTACATTTCTGGCACGTGCAAGAAATGTAACATGTTTTAAACTGTTAAATGGCTGGGTTTACTACTGCTTTAAATTAAAGCATGGTCTGAACTATTGGATTAAGACACATGGGTTGATTTATTAAAGGTGGAGAGTGCAAAATCTGGTGCAGAAACCAATCAGCTTCCAGTTTTCTTTGTCAAAGCTTAATTGAACAAGCTGAAGTTTAACCTCCCTGGCGGTATTCCCGAGTGTGGCTCGGGGTGGATTTTCAGTACCAAGAGCGGTAACCCCTGAGCCACACTCGGGCTTGCATCGCTGGATCCAGGCAGCGCTACTCACCTTGTCCCCTGGATCCAGCGATGTCCCCCGCCGTGTCTGCGGGCTGTGTCCGCCGCTCCGATGCCTCTGTGTGCCGGGCTCCGTTCCCTGCGAGCGTCGCGTCGCACGGGGACGGAGACCGGCGGGAAATTCAAAAAGTGACACACACAGTACATACAGTACATTGTACATTGTACATTATAGATTACATTACTGTATGAAAACATTTCACATCCCCTTTGTCCCTAGTGGTTTGCCCAGAGCCCTGCATGCACTTTTATATAATAAATGTCATTCTTTCTGCCTGGAAACATGACAATGTCCATGGCAACCAAAAAGCGTCCCTTTATGTCAAAAGTGGTTTTTGATCAGCTAGAAAACAGCGATAGTAAATAAGAATAATTTGCAGAATTGAGTGATACTGATTTTTGGGGAAATGTATCATCAGAAACTGAAAGTGACGACAGCGACAATTCTGCAACTGAGCAAATTTCTGCGTTTTTGGTTTGATTTATTATATTATCATTATGTTAAATAAGTTATTACATTAGTTTGGTTTTTGCGTCTTTAAACGAGTCAACGTCTTAACAGCGACAGCAGT
>BLSH010164475.1:1763878-1783209 GCA_018402905.1 Glandirana rugosa | reverse complement strand
AGAAATAAAAATATTATTCAATCAGAATATAATCAGAGTATAATATCATATAATTAAAATAAAATATTATTTATAGAAATAGAAAAATAGAAAGAAAAATATCTATAAATATTATATCCTGTAAAATATAAATATAAAATATTCTATCTATAGAAAAACTATGAGGGGTTCTTTTTTTTTTTTTTTTTTTTTTAGCAGGGTGGATTTTGGTTTTGATGTCTGACCTGAGAATGTCAATCGCTAATGATGATTTCTTTCTACATAGTATGTCTGACGAGTCATCAACGAGATTACTTGTTAAATGCAAATTGATGTATATCAATACATCCAAGATGTCCTTTATTGTGTTCAACGCTCATTATACGCTCTTCTAATTGAAGGTCACCCATGTATGAGTCTTATCTAATAAGTGTTCATCTCTCAATCATGGGTGACCTTAGAGGGACTTTGTAAGTATAGACTTTGCTGGGAGGCTTCTGGTTCTCTGTCTTTCGTTGGTACCATCAAAGCTCATCAAAGGAGTATAACGGGGCCTTAAAAAAAAAAAAAAATGGCAGCGTGGAAACACAGTGTAAAAAAGGATGAAAAATTCCAGATGGAGGAAATAAAAAAATAATAATTTTACAATGATAAAAAAAAAATCCTTCCCAACCCAATCCTTTTGTATTCTATTGTATTGTATTTGTATTGTCCCCCTTACCTATTGTAAAGCAGTGCGTAAACTGTTGGCGCTATGTAAATCCTGTATAATAATAATAATAATTAAACGGAAAAAAGTTTTCAATTTTTTGTTCAGATTCTTTTTTCATTGTATTCAGGATTACATTTTTGTTTATTTGTTTAGTCAATTTAGTATGACATTTTGCATTTACAGTAAATGCATTTTAATATACATATATACCGGTACATTTCCAGCTGCAGGTGGAGCTGTAAACACCTATTCACATGTTTACCTCTGCTCTGCTGAATAAAGACAGAAGTATTTAAAAAATCTTCTGTGTGCAGCAGCCCCCCTAATACTTACCTGGGCCCCCTCTCGATCCAGTGATGTCCATAAGAACTTTGTCTCTCCAGGGACTCACACTCCTGATTGGCTTTTGGCAGCAGTGGAAGCCATTGGCTCCCATTACTGTCAATCACATCCAGTGAGGCAAACAGGAGATGGAGGGGCTGGGGCCAAGCCTTGATTCTGTGTGTGAATAGACACACAGAGCCCTGGCTCGGGAGCGTGCCTGCATGGGTGCCCCCAGAGTAAGCCAATATCAAGTAATCATTATTCTTACGGATAATAATATGAGTGTGAAAGTGTGACAGATAATTATCTATTTCCAAATATAAAAGTGCCAAAGCTGGGGATGGAACAACTAGTAGTATTTCAGTGATATCCGCCATCATTTGGAAGATTTTCCTCCAGAAACTATGTATGTGCCACAATGCCACAAGATATGCATCAACGTTCCTGTGGAACCACAACCCTTCCAGCGTCGAGAGGACTGCGAAGGATAGAATTTGGCTAATCTTATTTCCAATGATTGTCAGCTCCATCTAGTGCCCATATTGTTGCAAATTCCCTGATTTAGGTATTTCAGCAAATACTGCATTATGGCCACTAGATCAATAATTCTCAATCACTGCCAGGGTATGACCTCCCTCTTACGGGGTCTACAGCCACCAGCCGATCCCTTAATCTCCTACAATGCCTTCTTGCTCCTATAGTGCCCCCAACCTTCCATAGTGGAACCCAGTGCCTCTCAGCCCCCATAGTGCCCCTCCCATCCTCCCATAGTGTTCTCTAACCTCTCACAATGCCCCTCCAGCCTCTGTAGTACCCCGCAGACTATTGCATAGCCTCCAACACCCCCGTAGTTCCCCCGCAGTCTCCCAGAGTGCCCCTACCATTTCCTCAGCCTTTTAGAGAGACCCCAGGCCCCTCCTGAGACCCTTTGTCATAGTTAGGCTCAGAGACCAATAGCTTTAGCATTAGAGAGTCTCCTACTGACCAGTTGGATGAGTACACAAGCAGGTCAACCTGGCAGGTGATGCAGGCTCACCCAAGGTGCGGGGTCTAAGCACTAACTTGTACTAACCAGAGCTCCTGATGGAGATGGATTTTGCTGCATGTTGATACCAGGTCGCAGTCCCCAGGACCACCCTACCTAAAGGTGAGCAAACTCTGGTCCAGTAGCAGATATAGCGGGTAGGGATCAAGCAGAAGCATAGTCAGTAAATGAGTCAAAGGTTGGTAACAAATGGTTACAGGTTGGGATCAAGCAGAAGCGTAGTCGGGGAACACGCCAAAGGTTGGTAATGAGTGGTAGTGGAGATAAGGACAGCTGCAGGTACGCAAAGGAGCAAGATATCGGCTGGAGAGAGCCCAATAATCTGGAAAACAGGAAGTGCAAAGGCATGGCTAAAATGGGAAGTTGATGGGAGGAGCAAGGAGTTCAGGGTTCACGAGAAATAAGGTACAAGGCAAGATTATCCTAAGAATCAGACAGAATTCTGTCCAGGATCTCAGGTGGCTCAGCAAGAAGAGCTACTGCCAGACATAATAGAGGTTGTGGATTCAGATCCTGGTCCTGACACCCCATAATCTCATTCCCAACAGGGCTACTACGATTGCTGCAGAGTCCCCTTCTTTTCTTTCTTTCTTTTTTTTACTGTTGGGGAATGGAAGACTTTACCTCTTCAATTAGGATGAGAACCACTGATCTCGATAGAGCTGAAGATCATAGGAAATCAAGCAAATTATGGTCAGAATTTGTGAGAGCTGGGCGAATGCTGGTGACATTCGTCCACCTAATTTTTTTTTTTTTATAAATATACCCCACAGAGTCTCTTCTACCATAAATATCTATCTGCTAGAATGTTTTACATTTCAGGTTTAGTTCCACTTTAAGAGATTTTGACATAACAAGAAAAGTGTCCTCATCTTGTCCATTCTTGGTGCGAAGTGTTGTTTTCTATCACCATCTGTCTTTATTGTTTGGTTATACGGAAAAGAAAACCTTGTCTCATTTGTGTCTTTGTAGGACAATTCTTAGAAGTAATCCATCAGTGAAAGGTCTTGTTTACATAGCTTTTGTGGAAAGTAACAAGGTAAAAAAAGTAGAAGCTGCTGGAATAAAATGTCAATTTACAGAGTTGAACTGCAGGCAGCCAGCAAAACACATGTAAATGATTTCATCTGTCAAAGGATTAGTAATGAGATGCGGACACTTAGGGCTTGCACAAGACTTACAGACTATTTAACTGGAGAGTGACACCTCTGCTTGGGCTCTACAGCTACACTTATGATCACTTCACCTTCAAGCTTCATTTTTGGACAATGATTTAGCACATCTTTTCTGTCCAATTACATATATAGGATGATGTAAGGGTCAACAAGATATGAATGATGCATGGTGTCATTCAACATGGAAGCCCAAGAACATCTTGAGGTTAAAAAAAATGTTGGTTCCTCTTGGGTGGTTCTTAGAGATTCAGAAATCGGGATGATTTCAGCACCAGGGCTATAACGCCCCTCATAGGATGTCCTAAGTATTCCAGGTTGAATGATACATGGTGTCATTCAACAGGGAAGCCCGAGAACATCTTCTTGTGAAAAAAAGAAGTACTGCACAAACAGAATTTCATGCTGGTGGCTCTCGGGTGGTCCTCAGTAGAGTTGAGCGGACACCTGGACGTTCGGGTTCGGCCGAACTTCCCGGAAACCTTTGGGTTCGGTACCGAACGTTACCCGAACTTGACCCCGGACCCCGAACCCCATTGCAGTCAATGGGGACCCGAACTTTTCGGCACAAAAATGACTGTAAAAAAGTCCTGGAAAGTGCTAGAGGGCTGCAAAAGGAAGAAAAATGGGAGATGTTATTAGATCTGCAATCTGTCCCTCAAAGCAGTAGTAATCTCTACCTAGTCCAGTATCAGATCGTTCTGTAATGCAGGATGAGAGATCGTTCTGTAATGCAGGATGAGAGATCGTTCTGTAATCAGATTGTTCTGTAATGCAGGATGAGATGTTATTAGATCTGCAATCTGTCCCTCACAGCAGTAATAGTAATCTCTACCTAGTTATTAGATCTACAATCTGTCCCTCACAATCTGTCCCTCACAGCGCCGGCAGCATCCTCTCCCTACACTAACCTGAGAGCATGTGATATGCAGCACTGTGACTCCAGCCTCATATAGAGGCTGGGTCACATGGTGCACTGGCCAATCACAGCCATGCCATTAGTAGGCATGGCTGTGATGGCTTCTAGGGAAAACCAGGGAAACGCTTGTTGATTGGCTGCCCTGTAGCTATTCAACATGCGTGATAAAATACCAGAACCCGAACCCAGACTTTTTCTCAAACGTTCGGGTTCGGGGACACGGACACCCAAAAGTTCGGTACGGACCCGAACTTTACAGTTCGGGTTCGCTCAACTCTAGTCCTCAGAGATTCAGAAAATGGGATGATTTCAGCATCAGGGCTATAACACCCTTCATTCATAGGATGTCCTAAGTCTTCCAGGTTGAATGATACATGAAGTCATTCAACATGGAAGCCCAAGAACATCTTGTGGTGAAAAAAAAAGTACTGCAGGAACAGAATTTCATGCTGGTTCCTATTGGGTGGTCCTCAGATATTCAGAAAATGGGATGATTTCAGCACCAGGGCTATAATACCCTTCATACATAGGGTGGCCTAAATCGTCCAGGTTGAATTATGCATGGTGTCATTCAACAAGGAAGCCCAAGAACATCTTGTGGTGAAAAAAGAAGTACTGCAGGAACATAATTTCTGCTGGTTCCTCTTGGGTGGCCCTCAGAGATTCAGAGAATGGGATGATTTCAGCACTGCTGTCTGCACAGTTACCCTATAAATGAAGGGTGTCATGTTGACATCTCCTCAGGGGCAGGACCATAACACCCTTCATTCATAGGATGTCCTAAATCTTCCAGGTTGAATGATGCATGGTGTCATTCAACTTAGAAGCCTGAGAACTTCTTGTGGGGAAAAAAGAAGTACTGCTGAATCAGGATTTCATGCTGGTTCAACTTTGGTGGTCATGTTGATGCCTCCTCAGGAGTAGGGCCATAGCACCCTTCATTCATAGGATACACACGAGCCGTTGGGTGGTCAACCGAACATCCAACTTTTGTCCAAATTGGGTGACAGCGGTTTGGTCTAGCGTACTGACATGAGTCAAGTAATCGGCCAACAAAGCCGAACGTAGTGATGTGTTACGGGCGTATAACGAGGAGGTTCAGGTGAATGTGATTTGTTTATTACAAACACAGATTACACGACCGAACACTTCCTGGATTCCGAGTATGTGTGTTTGCACTTTCAACTTTTTGTTGGCCAACTTCTGTACACACGAGCCAACAATCGGCCAACGCCTTGTTGGCCAACACAAGTTTTCTAGTCTCGTCGTCCAACTTCTGTTGGACGACGATTGTAAATCGGCTGTAGAATTGTGCGTACACACTATTGGATTTTCGGCCAACAGGCTTTTAGTCTTCCAGGTTGAATGATGTATGGTGTCATTTAACAGGGGAGACCGAGGATATCTTATGGTGAAAAAGAGGTTCTGCAGGATAAAACCAGAGAGTGAAGGTAAGGATTGTATCCTGAACTGCTGGATGGGGACCCTCATTATTATTAAAAAAATTCCCACGGTTGGTCATTAAGGGCTCCCTCACACGTGTTTTGATCTCTGAGGAGCAATCCGCATTGGAGATCTCTTTAGAGAGAATTTGACAGGAAGTGAGGAGGCATTGTATTGTGTGTACAACGCTTCCTCACAATACATTGTGTATAAGAATGATTATTGTTTAATATAGAAGAATTATTTGTTATGGTATTTAACATTATCTTTCAGCCTTTGTACATTCTCAGTTCCTTTGAGGAAGAGAAGATCTCGAAACGTGTCGGCCATGATAAATTTATACTCATAACTATGCTGTGATCACCATTTGCCTTTCACATTCATTTCAATGTATTTCATGAAATGCGATAAGTTGTATTTTTATACAGTTTAGCCGTTGAAATGCCTAAAAAGTCCAATCAAAGTTATTTTTCTTGTTGTATTATTTGGAAATTCTTTGATTTGTTTTCCTTTATTTTTTTTTCTTTGTTGTTCTAAATCATATTAGGCTCATCACAAAAAAGGAAAAATCAATACAAATCAGTAATTCATTAAAATTTTGTTTGTTTATTATTGAGATGTGCACAATGGAGGAATCTGTTTTGTTTTGGATTTGTTAATAATTTTGTTTCAGCATATCCGTTATGTTACAATGATTCATTTCCGGAATTTCGTTTGGTATATTCAGATTTGTTTTGTTTATTCATTATTTTGAAATCAATTTGAAAGTTGAAATTCAAATTTGAAATTTGAAATTCGAATTTTAAAATTCAAATTTTGGAAGACCGATATAATCTTTCTATTCTGTTCTATTTTTTCTAGTCTATTTTGTTCAATTCTATTCTTTTCTAATATATTACACTTATACTCTATTATTTTCTTTTATATTCTATTCTATTCTTTTATTTGCAAGTCTATTCTTTTATATTCTATTATACTCTATGCTCTTTTTTTCCATTCTATTCTATTTCATTATAGTATTTTATTTTATATTATATTTTTTTATATTCTATCTTTTTTTATTCTATTCTATTCTTTTCTATTCTACCATATTCTCTTATTTTATATTCTATAATATGTAGTCTAATATTTTATATTCTATTCCTTTAGTTTCCATATTATTATATTCTGTTTTATTCTATTCTACTCTATTCACTTCTTTTATATTATATTATATGTTGTTCTATTCTTTTATTTTCTATTCTATTCTATTACATTCTATTTTTTTTCTATTCTATTTTCTATACTCAATTATATTATTTTCTATTCTATTCTACTCTGCTCTCTTCTTTTCTATTCTGTTATATTTTGTTATATTCTTTTATTTTCTATTTTATTCTATTCTATTTATTCTATTCTATACCTTTTAATCCAATTGTATTCTTTTTTATTATATTCAACCCTGTTCTCTTTGTTTCTTTTCAATTCATTTCTATTCTATTTGGTTTTATTCCTTTATGTTCTATTCTATTATAATATATTCTATTCTATATATATATTAAATACATATTATAATATATATATATATATATATATATATATATATATATATATATATATATATATAGTTGTGCTCATAAGTTTACATACCCTGGCAGAATTTATGATTTCTTTGCCATTTTTCAGAGAATATGAATGAGAACACAAAAACTTTTCTTTCACTCATGGTTAGTGTTTGGCTGAAGCCATTTATTATCAATCAACTGTGTTTACTCTTTTTAAATCATAATGACAACAGAAACTACCCAAATGATCAAAAGTTTACATACCCTGGTGATTTTGGCCTGATAACTTGCACACAAGTTGACACAAAGGGGTTTGAATGGCTATTAAAAGTAACCATCCTCACCTGTGATCTGTTTGCTTGTAATTACTGTGTGTGTATAAGGTCAATGAGTTTCTGGACTCCTGACAGACCCTTGCATCTTTCATCCAGTGTTGCACTGACATTTCTGCATTCTGAGACATGGGGAAAGCAAAAGAATTGTCAAAGGAAAAGGTAGTTGAACTGTATAAAACAGGAAAAGGATATAAAAGGATATCCAAGGAATTGAGAATGCCAATCAGCAGTGTTCAAACTCTAATCAAGAAGTGGAAAATAAGGGGTTCTGTTTAGTGTTGAGCGAACCCGGACTGTAAAGTTCGGGTCCGTACCGAACTTTAGGGTGTCCGGGACCCGGACCCGAACACGGACGTTTCAAAAAACGTTCGGGTTCAGGTTCTGGGTTCTGGGTGGCAGGGCAGCCAATCAACAAGCGTTTCACTGGTTTGCCCTTAGAAGCCATCACAGCCATGCCTACTAATGGTATGGCTGTGACTGGCCAGTGCATCATGTGACCCAGCCTCTATATGAGGCTGGAGTCACAGTGCTGCATGTCACATGCTCTTGGGTTAGTGTAGGGAGAGGATGCTGCCGGCGTTTTTGTGAGGGACAGATTGCAGACATTTTAACATCTGATCCTGCATCCTAAGATTACTACTACTGTTGCTTTAAGTGACAGATTGCAGATCAAACCCTTCATAACACAACGATCGCTACGATCGTACACAACAATCAGATTGTGGGATTGTACACAATGATCAGATTGTGGGAGTAATTTGAGATTTCACATACTGCTGCTTTGAGTGATCTGACTGCACTAGGTAGAGGCTTCTGCTTAGAGAGACAGATTCTTGTTCAAAAATCATCTCCTAGTTCTAAAGGGAGAGGTTCTAGCTGCAGCTGTAAGTGACATATTATTGTTCAAAAATCATCTCCTAGTTTATTTGATTTTAATTTATTTTCCCTATCCCCATTTTTTTGTAGGGAACATGCCCTACTCTTACACCCATTTTACTTCCTTTTGCAGCCCTCTAGCACTTGCCAGAACTTTGTTACAGCCATTTCTGTGCCTAAAAGTTCGGGTCCCCATTGACTTCAATGGGGTTCGGGGTCCGGGATAATGTTCGGGGAACGTTCGGTGCCGTGCCCGGACTTTTTCCCAAAGTTCATTCAGACCCTCCGAACCCGAACGTCCAGGTGTTCGCTCAACTCTAGTTCTGCTAAACCAAACCACGGTCAGGTAGACCAACTAAAATATCAGCCACAACTGCCAGGAAAATTGTTTGGGATGCAAAGAAAAACCCACAAATAACTTCAGGTGAAATACAGGACTCTCTGAAAACATGAGGTGTGGCTGTTTCAAGATGCACAATAAGGAGGCACTTGAAGAAAGATGGGCTGCATGGTCGAGTCGCCAGAAGAAAGCCATTACTATGCAAATGCCACAAAGAATCCCGCTTACAATACGCCAAACAGCACAGAGACAAGCCTCAAACCTTCTGGCATAAAGTCATTTGGAGTGATGAGACCAAAATTGAGCTTTTTGGCCACAACCATAAACCCTTCATTTGGAGAGGAGTCAACAAGGTCTGTGAAACATGAAGGTGGGTCGCTGATGTTTTGGGGATGTGTGAGCTACAAAGGCACAGGAAATTTGGTCAAATTTGATGGCAAGATGAATGCAGTTTGTTATCAAAAATACTGGAGGAACATTTGCTGTGTTTACTCTTTTTAAATCATAATAACAACAGAAACTACCCAAATGACCCTGAGCAAAAGTTTTCATGCCCCGGTTCTTAATACCGTGTATTGCCCCCTTTAACATCAATGACAGCTTGGAGTCTTTTGTGGTATTTGTGGATGAGGCTCTTTATCTTCTCAGATGGTAAAGCTGCCCATTCCTCTAGGCAAAAAGCCTCCAGTTCCTGGAAATTCTTGGGCTGTTTTGCATGAACTGCACTTTTGAGATCTCCCCAGAGTGGCTCAATGATATTGAGGTCAGGAGACTGAGATGGCCACTCCAGAACCTTCACTTTATTCTGCTGTAGTCAATGACAGGTCAACTTGGCCTTCTGTTTTGAATCATTGTCATGTTGGAATGTCCAAGTACATCCCATGCGCAGCTTCCTGGCTGATGAATGCAAATGTTCCCCCAGTATTTTTTGATAACATTCTGCATTCATCTTGCCATCAATTTTGACCAAATTTCCTGTGCCTTTGTAGCTCACACATCCCCAAAACATCAGCGACCCACCTCCATGTTTCACAGGCCTTGTTGACTCCTCTCCAAATGAAGGGTTTATGGTTGTGGCCAAAAAGCTCAATTTTGGTCTCATCACTCCAAATGACTTTGTGCCAGAAGGTTTGAGGCTTGTCTCTGTGCTGTTTGGTGTATTGTAAGTGGGATACTTTGTGGCATTTGCATAGTAATGGCTTTCTTCTGGTGACTCGACCATGCAGCCCATCTTTCTACAAGTGACTCCTTATTGTGCATCTTGAAACAGCCACACCACCACATGTTTTCATAGAGTCCTGTATTTCACCTGAAGTTATTTGTGGGTTTTTATTTGCATCCCAAACAATTTTCCTGGCAGTTGTGGCTGAAATTTTTGTTGGTCTACCTGACCATGGTTTGGTTTCAACAGAACTCCTTATTTTTCACTTCTTGATTACAGTTTGAACACTGCTAATTAGCATTCTCAATTACTTGGATATCTTTTTATAGTCCTTTCCTGTTTTATACAGTTCAATTATCTTTTCCTGCAGATCCTTTGACAATTCTTTTTCTTTCCCCATGACTCAGAATCCAGATACGTCAGCGCAGCACTGGATGAAAGATGCAAGGGTCTGTCAGGAGTCCAGAAACTCATTGACCTTTTATACACACACACTAATTACAAGCAAACAGATCACAGGTGAGGATGGTTACCTTTAATAGCCATTCAAACCCCTTTGTGTCTACTTGTGTGCATCAGGCCAAAATCACCAGGGTATATAAACTTTTGATCAGGGTCATTTGGGTAGTTTCTGTTGTCATATAAAAAGAGTAAACACAGCTGATTGATAATAAATGGCTTCCGCCAAACACTAACCACGAGTGAAAGAAAATGTTTTGTGTTCTCATTCATATTCTCTGAAAAATGGCCAAGAAATCATAAATTCTGCCAGGGTATGTAAACTTATGAGCACAACTGTATATATATATATAAATATATATCTTTATATGTATTTATTGCAATATGTTTCCATTTCAAATTCGTTTTCCAATTGGAATTCAGTTTTTAATTCAAATTCGGAAAAGTTGTTTCGTTATAATTTCTTTCAAATTCCTTACTATTGTGACTCAGAAATTCAGATACATCCAAATCTCTGAAATACAGAAAATTTCATCTGAATTTCGATTCGTAACGAATTGAATCGCACATGTCTAGTATATTAAAATGCTTTTTTTTTTTAGCCCAAGAATATTTGTAAAATATACAATGTGGCCTTCATACTGGAAAGTTTGGAGCCCTGACCCAGATAGTACAACTGCTTAGTTGCTAGCACTGGTGCAGCGCTGGTACTCCGGGTTCAGTCCCCTCCAGTTCTTTATCTGCATGGAGTCTATATAGATGTGAATGGCTCTATGGACAGTGCCGGCTCACAGCCATAAATCCCATCGCCAGCAGTTTCTGTGCGTTTGCAAATTTGATAACTTTCAGAAGATTAACTTTTTAAATGATTGCCTCCCCAGTACGCGAATAATTACACGCCGCGTTCACCCTATTTAATAACACAATTATTTTTAACTAGACGCTGACTGCAGGGCCCTTTGTGCATTGATATTCCAAGCCTGTTTGTAATCCTTAAAGTCGCTGAAGCAAACATAGCATTTATTTATACCCCCCTCCCCCCCACACACGCACCAAAATGCGTTTTGATTTGAGTGATCTAAAGGTTTCTGCCTTTTGTTAGTAAAAGTAATTAAGTTTCAATGGCAGCTAATTATTTGTGAAGGAAAAAAAAAAAAAAACAGAAAGTCAGGAAGTTTGTTTTTGGCAAGACTTTGTCGCGGCGGATTTTAATTGGACCTCATCTCTTCTCCTCCGTCTTTTGAGGCTTCTGCGGAAGGCGCTGGGGAAAAAAAAAAGACACTTTGCATTCATATCATCGGTAAGACCATTTCATTTGGCGCCTGTCAGTCAGCGCGGGGAAACAGTCGCCGTTCGGGGGGGGATTAGGTTACAGCGCCAACCGAGCCGCTACAGCCAGCAAAATGTTTTCTGATTATGAGTGACAGGATGGTACTGAGTGGTAAGTACTTCTGTACTCGTGTGCTGGATGATAGCCGAGGACCTAAGCACCATCATGTTCAAGTCCAGACACAAGTTTATTCCAATGGCACACTGCTTATAAATGCAACGCGTTTCGGGATCTTGAAATCCCCTCATCAGGGTTAAAATACAACACATAAAAAAGGAATATTTTTATTATTATTATTATTAATAGTAGTAGAGATTACAGAACTTTTTCAGATGCCCACCTAACCAGTTGTCCCCTGGACGCTGCTCCCTCACAACTACTATGGTCGCCCTCTTATTCTATCCTATGCTCTCTCACACACATCTTCAATGTCTCCCTCTCTAGTGGCTCCTTCCCCTCCCCTCTAAAACATGCGCAGATCACCCCCATACTTAAAAAGCCCTCACTGGACTCCACCAACCTGAACAACTTAAGGCCCATCTCATTGCTCCCATTCACCTCTAAGCTTCTAGACCGCTTAGCCTACAACCGTCTTAGCTCTTACCTCAGTGAAAATAACCTTCTTGACCCCTTACAGTCTGGCTTTCGTTTGCAACATTCCACAGAAACCACCTTACTAAAACTCACTAATGATCTACTAACTGCTAAAACCAGTGGCCACTACTCCATACTCCTATTCCTTGACCTCTCTGCAGCCTTTGATACTGTTGACCACCCGTTCCTTCTCCATTAACTCCGTTCCCTCTTCCCTCCAAGACTCTGCTCTATTCTGGTTCTCCTCCTACCAATCACCTACCTACAACTCTGCCTCCTCCTCTCCATTGCCCCTTTCTGTGAGGGTCCCCCAAGTCTCAGTTCTCGGACCCCTTCTCTTCTCTATCTACACCTCCTCACTTGGTCACTTGGTAACCGCCCATGGCGTCCAATACCATTTATATGATGATGACACCCAAATCTATCTGTCTACTCCTCACCTCACTCCTTCAATCTCTTCTTGCATCACTAATTTACTAACTGACATCTCAGCATGGACGTCACACCACTTCCTCAAACTAAATCTCTCTAAAATTGAGCTCATAATACCCCCCCCCCCACCACCGTCTGTGCCCCCCTCCATGACTTTTCCATCAAAATCAATAATGCAACCATAAATCCCTTCCCTCATGCCAGGGTACTTGGTGTAATCCTAGACTCTGTCCTGTCCTTTCAGCCTCAAGTCCATCCAATCTTTATCAAAGGTTTGTAGACTTCACCTCCGTAACTTCTCTAAAATACGCCCCTTTCTAACCAATGAAACCACCAAGCTCCTCATTCACTCCCTTGCTATCTCTCGCCTTGACTTTTGCAACTCCCTTCTCATTGGGCTCCCTCTCCATAGGCTATCCTCTCTTCAGTCTATCATGAATGCTGCTGCCAGACTTATCCACCTTACCAACCGCTCAGTGTCTGCCACCCCTCTCCACCAATCCCTACATTGGCTCCCCGATCGCCCAGCGAATTAAATTCAAATTACTAACCACAACATACGAAGCCATTCACAACTCTGCCCCGAGCTACATCACCAATCTTGTCTCCAAATGTCACCCAAACCGTCCTCCCCGTTCCTCCCAAGACCTCCTACTCTCAAACTCCCTCGTCTCCTCCTCCCATGCTCATCTCCAGGATTTCTACAGAGCCTCTCCCATCCTCTGGAAGTCTCTACCTCAACCTGTCCACCTATCTCCTTCTCTTGATACCTTCAGACAATCCCTGAAACCCTGAAAACTCATCTCTTCAGGGAAGCCTATACCTCCAACTAATCTTTTACCACTTCCATCAACTCATTCCCCACAATTACAACCTTTTGTACCACCTGCCCCCCCCCTCCCCCTATCAGATTGTCAGCTCTTTGGAAATTGGAAAACTATTCAAATTCAAAAAGTATTCGAAAAACGATTTGAACTTCATCCAAATTTTTTTCGTTATTTTGGATTCTTTTAAATTCGGTACTACTGTATTTTGGAAATTCGGATACATTCGAATTTCCTGAAAAACGAAAATTCGTCCGAATTTTAATTCAACAAATCACACGTGTCTACACTGTAAGCCTGAGAAACACCAGCAAGCAGCATGAGGGTGGGTTGGGGGTGGGGGGGGGACAACTACTTCTGCTTCTTCTAAAAGCAATCCAGCAGCTAATTAGCCACTTGGATCGCTTTTAGCGAAAGAGAATCACCAGCTGAAAATTTTAAGCCGTGTACGGTAAGATATTAGGGGGTCTTGAAGTGGTTAAGAGGTGGACAGTCGATCTGTCCCGCAAATCGCCGCTTATAGTCATCACTCGCCCCTGAGCAGGGCCGCGGTTCAGGTGGACTCGATGTCCGCCAGTGATCCGCGACGACCCGCAATGCCCTGTGACAGAGCCAGAACGGGGAACCGCAGATGTAAACACGTCGGTTCCCCTTTCTGACAGGCAGCATGTCAGAGATCTACTGATCTGTCACTGGGATCAGTTAGATCTCTGGTGCCCCTGACAGCCCAGCCCCCATACAGTTAGAACACCGCCTAGGGAACACAGTTTACCCCTAGATCTCCCCCTGCAGCTTAACCTCTTCACTGCCAGTGACATTTATACAGTAATCAGTCGATATTTAAATTTCTGATTGCTGTATAAATGTCATTGGTCCCAAAAAAGTGTCAAAAATGTCCAACATGTCCGCCGCAATATCGCAGTCCCGATAAAAATCGCTGCCATTACTAGTAAAAAAAAAAATTGTAAAAACGCCAGAAATTAATTCTCATGGTTTGTAAATGCAGCAACTTTTGCTCAAACCAATCACTAAACGCAGATTGCGATTTTTTTAACCACAAATACGAGGAAGAATATAAATCGGCCAAAACTGATGAATATATTTGTTTTTTTATATTTTGTTTTTGGACATGTATTTTAGGAAAAAGTAAAAAATATTGTTTTTTTTTTCAAAATGGTCGCTCTTCTTTTGTTTATAGCGGTGATCAGAAATAACGCAGAGGTGATCAAATACCACCAAAAGAAAGCTCTATTTGTGGGAAAAAAAGGACGCAAATTCCGTTTGGGTACAACGTCGCACGACCGCGCAATTGTCAGTTAAAGCGACGCAGTGCCGAATCGCAAAAAGTGCTCTGGCCCTAAAGGGGGAAATCATTCCGGGGCTGAAGTGGTTAAACTCCACTTTACCGCATCAGTCTTTATAAGACAATCTGTCCGGGCTTCACGTAACTGATCTCATTTGACGTTCAATTCGTTCTCATCCGGACTTCCCGCCGCGATCGTATTCCTGCCCGCGCCAAGAAATGGAAATTGCAAATCTTGAAATGTTTAAGCTTTCTCCTGTGAGTGTGTGACAAGTCGCTGAATATTATTGTTATAAATATTCCGCTTACAGTAATAGACCTCGCAAATAAAAAAAAAAAATAGGATCATTTAATTTAATAACTTGTGACGCCGGCGGTAAATCTCAGAGATGCCGTTTAGGCAAAATAACCGGTTGAAGAGCGCAGATAACTTGGTTAATAGTGATTTGTGCGCATTCATCAAACTTCAACAAAGTGTGCTCACCGAAAATGGGACATCGAGGACCAACGCGTCTCACAGATCCCTCTGATTTATACAAATAAGCAATAAATAACCTCGCAATAACTCTGGCGTTCTCGCGTACACGCTCTCTATTATTTTCAATGTAAGAAAATAAATAAAGTAACAAATGAAAAAAAAAATCAATAAATCAATAATTATTAAATACATATAAAAAAATAAATAAAGTAACAAATGAAAAAAAAAATCAATAAATAAATAATTATTAAATACATATAAAAAAATAAATAAAGAAACAAATGAAGAAGAAAAAAAAGATCAATAAATAAATAATTATTAAATACATATAAAAAAATAAATAAAGTAACAAATGAAAAAAAAAATCAATAAATAAATAATTATTAAATACATATAAAAAAAAAATAAAGAAACAAATGAAGAAAAAAAAAAGATCAATAAATAAATAATTATTAAATACATATAAAAAAATAAATAAAGTAAGAAATGAAAAAAAAAATCAATAAATAAATAATTATTAAATACATATTAAAAAAATAAATGAAGAAACAAATGAAGAAAAAAAAAAGATCAATAAATAAATAATTATTAAATACATATAAAAAAATAATTAAAGTAACAAATGAAAAAAAAATCAATACATAAATAATTATTAAATACATATAAAAAATAAATAAAGAAACAAATGAAAAAAAAAAAGATCAATAAATAAATAATTATTAAATACATAAATAAGCCAATTTAGATATTATTCTATTCATTGGCAAGCGGGTCATTTAACCACTTCAGTCCCGGAAGGATTTACTCGCTTCCGAACAAGGCCATTTTTTTTTTTTTTTTTGCGATATGATTTAACTGACAATTGCGCGGTCGTGCGACGTTGTACCCAAACTAAATTGACGTTTCCCCCCCCCCCCCACAGATAGAGCTTTCTTTTGGTGGTGATTGATCACCTCTACAGTTTTAATTTTTTGTGCTATAAACTAAAAAAAAGAGCGACAATTTTGAAAAAAAAAAAAACAAACATAATTTTTTACTTTCTGCTATAATAAATATCCAAAAAAAAAATGTAAAAAAAAACAAATTTATTCATCAGTTTAGGCCGATTCTTCTACATATTTTTGTTAAAAAAAAAATGCAATAGGCCTATATTGATTGGTTTGCGCAAAAGTTATTGCATCTACAAACTATTGGATAGATTTTGGGACTTTTTTTTTTTTTTTTACTGCTAATTGTGGCGATCTGCGATTTTTAGCGGCACTGTGACATTGCAGTGGACAAATCTGACCCCAAATTACACTTTTTGGGGACCACTGAGATTATTACATTGATCAGTGCTATAAAAATTCAGAGATCAATGTATAAATGTCACTGGCAGGGAAGGGGTTAACACTAGGGGGCGACCAAGGGGTTAACTGTGTTTCCTGGGTGTGTTCTAACTGTAGAGGGGATGGGCTGCCAGGGACAACAAAGAGATTGCTGTTCCTGATCACTAGGAACCGCAGATCTCAGAGATGCCCCCTGTCAGAACGGGCATAGACAGATGCCCGTTCTGCCTCTGCATACCGCGATCGCTAGTTGACGATGGACATCGAGTCTGCCGGACCCACGGGCGCTCCCTCGTGGCATGCAGCATGCATGCGCGCCTGCGCGCCCGCTATATTACGTACGGCGATTCACGCTATCCAGCCACCTTGGCACGGTATAACTGCAGCGGGTGATCGGGAAGCGGTTAAAGCATATGTACTGTAAACCCTAACAATGGACATCTCTTCTTTGCTCCCTTTTGGTTTGTTAAATATGCCATTGAAAGCAATTCGTTCTATCTATTGGACAAGTTGAAAAAAACCTGGTTGATCCTGCCAGAAATCCATAGAGCTTCTAAGTTCCAGTAGTAAGCTGACAATTCTGCACTGAAATCTCTAACAATTCATTCAGCCCTTCCCAGTGAAGACCTAAACAACCCCCCCCCCCCATGTTATGGAGAGGAGAAGAGGAGGTGTACTTACAGTGCCTTGAAAAAGTATTCATACCCCTCAAAATTTTCCACATTTTGTCATGTTTACAGCCAAAATGTAAATGTATTTTATTGGGATTTTATGTGATTGACCAACACAAAGTGGCACATAATTGTGAAGTGGAAGGAAAATGATAAAAAGTTTTCAAAATGTTTTGCAAATAATTATGTGAAAAGTGTGGGGGGCATTTGTATTCAGCCCCCTTTACTCTGATACCCCTAACTAGAATCTAGTGGAGCCAATTGCCTTCAGAAGTCACTTAATTAGTAAATAGAGTCCACCTGTGTGTAATTTATTCTCAGAATAAATACAGCTGTTCTGTGAAGCCCTCAGAGGTTTGTTAGAGAACTTCAGTGAACAAACAGCATTATGAAGGCCAAGGAACACACCAGACAGGTCAGGGATAAAGTTGTGGAGAACTTTGAAAGCAGGATGAGGTTATAAAAAAATATCCCAAGCTTTGAACATCTCACGGAGCTCTGTTCAATCCATCATCCCAAAATGGAAAGAGTATGGCAAACCTACCAAGACATGGCCGTCCACCTAAACTGACCGGCCGGGCAAGGAGAGCATTCATCAGAGATGCAGCCAAGAGGCCCATGGTAACTCTGGGGGAGGTGCAGAGATTCACAGCTCAGGGGGGAGAATCTGTCCACAGGACAACTATTAGTCGTGCTCTCCACAAATCTGCCCTTTATGGAAGAGTGGCAAGAAGAACACTATTGGTGAAAGAAAGCCACAAGAAGTCCCGTTTGCAGTTTGTGAGAAGCCATGTGGGGGACACAGCAAACATGTGGAAGAAGGTGCTCTGGTCAGATGACACCAAAATTGAACTTTTCTGGTCTAAAAGCAAAAAACTATGTGTGGCAGAAAACTAACACTGCATATCACATTGAAGACACCATCCCCACTGTGAAACATGGTGGTGGCAGCATCATGGTGTGGGGATGCTTTTCTTCAGTAGGGACAGGGAAGCTGGTCAGAGTTGATGGGAAGATGGATGGAGCCAAATACAGGGCAATCTTAGAAGAACACCTCTTAGAGTCTGCAAAAGACTTGAGACTGGGGTGGAGGTTCACCTTCCAGCAGGACAACGACCCTAAACATACAGCCAGAGCTGCAATGGAATGGCTTAGATCAAAGCATATTCATGTGTTAGAATGGCCCAGTCACAGTCCAGACCTAAATCCAATTGAGAATCTGTGGCAAGACTTGAAAATTGCTGATCACAGACGCTTTCCATCCAATCTGACAGAGCTTGCGATATTTTGCAAAGAAGAATGGGCAAAAATGTCCTCTCTAGATGGGCAAAGCTGGCAGAGACTTCCCCAAAAAAGACTTGCAGCTGTGATTGCAGAGAAAGACGGTTCTACAAAGTATTGACTCAAATGCCCCCCACACTTTTCACAGATTAATTTGTGAAATATTTAGAAAATCATTTATTTTATTTTCTTTCCACTTCACAATTATGTGCCACTTTGTGCTGGTCTATCACATAAAATTCCAACTCACTGAGAGTGCTGTAGCCACCCAATATTCTTTGTTTTATTTCACGGTACTGCACTACTGTTGCGCGGCCACAGCATCTTTAGGGAGACGGCACCTGGGGCTACCTGATAGCTACAGAAGCCTCCTCCCCCCCTCCAGATGTATGACAGAGTCGAAGGAAAGAACTTCTCTCACCATAAACTGCATCTGATGAGTAAATTTCGGGAAGGGAAGTCCTTTCCTGGAGGTCTGTACTGGAAAGATAAAGGGGGGGGGGGGGTAGGGTGCTTGGTGGTAGCTCTTCACTGGGAGGTCTGTACTGGAAAGTCTGGGGAGTCCTGTCAGTGTGAGATCAACCCGGAGAGAGTGTTAATGTCTGGGAATTGGGGTTCATGTCTCGGGAGTCATGTCAATGGGGTAGGGTCGTGTCTGGATGTTCATCTCTGGGAGGGTCTCGTCTAGGGAGTCATGTGGAGGGGTGATGTCCGTGGAAATCCTGTTAATTCGGGGATGGGTCATGTCTGGAGGGTCACTTCTCGATGGTGGTTCGTGGG
>BLSH010164475.1:1726780-1753636 GCA_018402905.1 Glandirana rugosa | reverse complement strand
AAGAGAGAGGGGAGAAGGAAAGAATCAAGGAAAGAAGGAAAAGAAAGTTTAAGGGAAAGAACAGGAAAAAAGATGGAAGGAGAGAAGGAGGAAAGGAGGAAAGAAAAAGAACGGAAAGGAAGGAGGGAAGCAAGGAAGGGAGGAAAAAAAGCAAGAAGGAAGGAAAAAGTTTATATGTAGAAATGGAAAGACGAGAGGGAGAAGAGAGGGAAAAAAAACAAGGAAGGAAGGCAAAAAGGAAGGAAAATGCTAAAGAAAATAATGGGAGAAGGAAGGAAGGAAGGAAGGAAAAAGCTTAACAAAAGAAAGAAAAAGGAGGAAGGAAGGAAGAGAGAGGGGAGAAGGAAAGAATCAAGGAAAGAAGGAAAGGAAAATTTAAAGGAAACAACAGGAAAAAAGATGGAAGGAGGAAAATAAGAAATTTAGGTTATTTGGCTGCCCTGCGTACGTTTCGTCATGTGACGTCTTTAAGGAGCGACAGCATCGTTTGTCTTCTGCCTCTAAAGTCCTGTAAAAGCATATAATGTGCATGGACATATAGCCTAACATGGAGGGGCATTTAGATGTAGAATAAAAAAGCTCAATTGCCAGGGTTTTTGAGCGCAATTGTGCATAAGGGCAAAAGAAGAGAGGGCAGGGAAGTAGGGAAATGGGAGAGGAGAGGAAGTGGAGAGAAGGTGAAAGGAACAACTCCAATGATAGTGAGAGAAGAGAAAAATATATTTATCTTAGAATACAGCGGGAAAAGGTAGAAAGAACGATAAAATGGGAGAGGAATATCACGGCACTTACATCGAAAAGTCCCCACATAACTAAATTTCCAAGTGAAACACGTGAATAACTTTGCATAATCATCAGCATTTCAATGAAAATACGCTCAGCTTTATTTGCCGTTCAACTCCGGGCTTGCCACAGACCGCAAGTATGAACCGCCACACGGAATGGCATCAGCGCCCTCGAACCCTACGTACGTTTCGTCATGTGACGTCTTCTAGGTTTGTCTTCTGCCTTTAAAGTCCTATAAACGCACATAGCGTGCATGGACACATAGGCTAACATGGAGGGGCATTTAGGGACAGAAGAAAAAACCTCAGTTGCCGGTGTTTTTGAGCTTAATTGTGCATAAGGGCAAAAGAGGAGAGAATAAGGGAGATGGGAGTAAAGGAGGGAGAGGAAGTGGAGAGAGGGGAAAGGAACACCTCAAATGATAGTTAGAGAAGAGAAAAATATATTTATGGCGGGGAAAAGGTAGAAAGAACGATAAAATGGGACAGGAATATCACGGCACTTACATTCCCCACATAATTAAATTTCCAAGTGAAACATGTGAATAACTTTGCATAATCATCAGCATTTCAATGCCTCCTCTGGTCGCTCTTTCATCCCAGATGCAGCAGGAGAATTACCCTTTCCTTTCCCTTATTTAATAAAGGAATTGGGCATTCTGATATTCATATTCATGGGGCGACCTGTTAATAATTCATGTAATGGCCTTGGGCCGGGTGACGTGGAATGAAGCTCTATACAGTGGTAGCCAGAAAGCAGGGAAATGAATTGTTAGGGGTAGGGCGTTCATAAAGTAATATAGCCGGCCAGAGATGAGACAATTTCCATTCTTAAAGTGGACCTGTCTGAAAATCCTGTTTTAATTAATTAATATGACAAAAGCTTTCTTTCCAAAAATCTATCCTCATACAACTTTTAGCCTAGGCATCCCATATCACATGGGGTTGATTTACTAAATGCAATTGGCTATTCATTTTGCAAGGGAAGTTGCACTTTGCAAGGGAATTTTTTGCTAGAGCTTAGCAATTGAGAAGAAGCTCTGCTGATTTCCATCATATGGTTATGTGCAAGAAAAATGCTGCTTTTATATTCTCAATACATATTATTGCATATTTGCAATGTCAAATCTTACCACATTCACTAGCGGAATTCCCTTGAAAAGTGCAACTTCCCTTGCAAAGAGAAAGATCCTATTTCCCTCTAGAAATTCAACCCTTCGGCCTCTGGCTACCTTATTGCAGACTACATGCTTTTCATTCAGACAGACTTTGTGGTTGATTTACTAAAGGCAAATAGACTGCAAGGGAATTTACAATTTGCAAGGGGATTTTCCCAGGAGCTTAGTGAATGAGGTTATGCTCTGCTGCCTTCCATTATCCAATCATGCACAAGCAAAATTCTTTTATGATATATTTTCCATGCACATTTTTGGACATTCTTTGTAAAGTAAAATCTCACCACATTCACTAAGCTCTTGGGCATATTTCCTTGCAAAGTGCAATTGCAAGTTCCCCTGCAAACACAGAGCCTCTAGTAAATCAACCCCTTGTCTTCTAGCTACCCCATTACAGACTACATGGTTTTCATTCAGACATCAGGGTTGATTTACTAAAGGCAAACAGACTGTTACCTTTACAAGGGGAGTTGCACTTTGCAAAATAATTTTCCCCAAAGCTTAGCAAAGGAGATGAAGCTCTGCAGACGTCCATCATCCAATCATGTGCAAGCAATAACGTTGTTTTTATATTTTCTTTGCACAATAATGGGTATTCTTTGCATTGTGAAATCCCACCATGTTCACTAAGCTCTTGAGGGAATTCCCTTGCAAAGTGCAACTTCCCTTGCAAAATGAAAAGCCTATTTGCTTCTAGTGAATCAACCCCTTGGCCTCTAGCTACCCCTTTACAGACTACATGGTTTTCATTCAGATAGACGTTGGGGTTGATTTACTAAATCAAAACAGATAGGCTGTCCACTTTGCAAGGGAAGTTGCACTTTGCAAATTAATCCCCCCAAGCTTAGTAAATGAGATGAAGCTCTGCTGATTTTCACCATCCAATTATGTGCAAGCAAAAATCCTGTATTTATATTTTCATTGCACATGATTGGGTATTCTTTGCAATGTGAAATCTCACGCCATTCACTAAGCATTTGAGAGAATTCCCTTGCAAAGTGCAACTTCCCTTGCAAAATGAAGAGCCTATTTGCCTCTAGTAAATCCTTTGGGCTTGAGCTACCCCATTACAAACAACATGGTTTTCAATAAAACAGAATTTGGGGCTGACATGATTGGGTATTCTTTACAAAGTGAAATTTCACCACATTTACTAAGCTCTGGGCAAATCCCTTGCAAAGTTCAACTTTCCTTGCAAATTGAACATTCTGTTGTCTTTAGTAACTACACCCCATGGCCTCTAGTTAACTCATTGCAGACTACATCTGTGATGATTTACCAAAGACTGTCTACTTTGCAAGGGAAGTTTCACTTTGTAAGGGAATATTCCCCTGAGCTTAGTAAATGAGATGAAGATTTGCTGCCTTCCATCATCCAATCAGGTGCAAGTAAAAATGTTGGTTTTTACTTTTCCTTGTATTTGATTGAGTAGTTTTTACAAAGTGAAAATTCATCACATTCACTAAGCTCTTGGGCAAAATCCCTTGCAAAGTGCAACTTACAAAATGAACAGCCTTTTGCCTCTAGTAAATCAAGCCCTTGACCTATAGCTACCCCCTTACAGACTATATGGTTTTCAAGCAGACCGACTTTGGAGCTGGTTTACTAAAGGCAAATAGACTGTTTTCTTTGCAAGAGAAGTTGCACTTGGCAAGGGAATTTTCCCCAGAGTTTAGCAAATGAGGTGAAGCTCTGCTCATGTCTATCATCCAATCACATTCATTAAGCTCTTGGGCACATTCCCCTGCAAATGGCAACTTCCCTTACAAAATGAAAAGCCTGTTTTCCTTTAGTAAATGAACCACATGGCCTCTAGATACTTCATTACAGATTATATGCTTTTCAAGCAGACACACTTTGGAGTTGACATGATTGGTTGTCCTTTTTAAAGTGAAATTTCACCACATTCACTAAGATCTGGGAAAATTATCTTGTAAACTTCTCATGCAAAATGAACAGCCAGTTGCCTTTAGTAATTCTACCCCATGGCCTCTAGCTACCTCATTACAGACTATATGCTTTTTAAGCAGACCGCCTTTGGGGTTGACATGATTGAGTATTCTTTACAAAGTGAAATTTCACCACATTCAGCTCTGGACAAATCCCTTGCAAAGTTCAACTTTCCTTGCAAAATGATCAGCTTGTTACCTTTAGTAACTCAATCCCATGGCCTCTAGCTACCTCATTACAGATACATTTGGGTTCAGTTTTCCAAAGACAAGTAGGCTGTCTACTTTGCAACTGAAATTGCCCTTTGCAAGCTATTTTTTCCCGGAGCTAAGCGAATGAGGTAATGCCCTGCTGCCTTCCATCATCCAATCATGTGTAAGCAAAAGCCTGCATTTTTTTTATAGTTTCCTTGCACATGATTGGATATTCTTTACAAAGTAAAAATGCATCACATTCACTAAGTTCTTGGACAAAATCCCTTGCAAAGTGCAACTTCTCTTGCAAAATGAACAGCCTTTTGCCTCTAGTAAATCAAGCCCTTGTTCTGTAGCTACCCCCTTATCATGGGCGTCTGCATAATCTTTTTCAGGGGTGGACATCCTTTTAAGGTCACCCATGCTCTGCCCCTTTTCAACAATGTCATTATCATATTATGACAGTCAAAGACTGCAGACATAGTACAAGAGATGGTCAGAGACTGCGGAAATGGTACAGGAGATGGTCAGAGACTGTGGAAATGGTACAGGAGACGGACAGAGACTGCAGACATAGTACAGGAGATGGTCAGAGACTGCAGACGTAGTACAGGAGATAGTCAGAGACTGTGAACATGGTACAGGAGACTGTCAGAGACTGCAGACATAGTACAGGAGATGGTCAGAGACTGCAGTCATAGTAGAGGAGACAGTCAGAGACTGCAGACATTGTACAGGAGATGGTCAGAGACTGCAGACATGGTGCAGGAGACTGTCAGAGACTGCAGACATAGTACAGGAGATGGTCAGAGACTGCAGACATAGTACAGGAGATGGTCAGAGACTGCAGACATGGTACAGGAGATGGTCAGAGACTGCAGACGTAGTACAGGAGATGGTCAGAGACTGCGAACATGGTACAGGAGACTGTCAGAGACTGCAGACATAGTACAGGAGATGGTCAGAGACTGCGGACATGATATAGGAGATGGTCAGAGACTGTGTACATGGTACAGGAGATGGTCAGAGACTGTGGATATGGTAGAGGAGACTGTCAGAGACTGCAGACATAGTACAGGAGATGGTCAGAGACTGCAAACATGGTACAGCAGATGGTCAGAGACTGCAGACATAGTACAGGAGATGGTCAGAGACTGCAGACGTAGTACAAGAGATGGTCAGAGACTGCGAACATACTACAGGAGACTGTCAGAGACTGCAGACATAGTACAGGAGATGGTCAGAGACTGCGGACATGATATAGGAGATGGTCAGAGACTGTGGACATGGTACAGGAAATGGTCAGAGACTGCGGACATGGTAGAGGAGACTGTCAGTGACTGCAGACATTGTACAGGAGATGGTCAGAGACTGCAGACATAGTACAGGAGATGGTCAGAGACTGCAGACATGGTATAGGAGATGGTCAGAGACTACGGACATGGTACATGATACTGTCAGAGACTGCAGACATAGTACAGGAGATGGTCAGAGACTGTGGACATATTACAGGAGACTGTCAGAGACTGCATACATGGCTCAAGAAGATAAGGACCCAGTAGGGAACCCCCGATCCGATCTCTGATTCCAGGGGTGGGCAATTCCCCGCCCCTACCTGTGGACGCCCATGCCCCTTACAGACTATATGGTTTTCAAGCAGACAGACTTTGGAGCTGATTTACTAATGCCATATAGACTGTTCACATTGCAAGAGAAGTTGCACTTTGCAAGAAATTTCCCCCAGAGCTTAGCAAATAAGGTGAAGCTCTGCTGCCTTCCATCATTTAATCATGTGCAAACAAAAACATGCTATTTCCTTGCACATGAATGGGTATTCTTTATAAAGTGAAAATTCATCACATTCTCTAAACTCTAGGGCAAAATTCCCTTGCAAAATACAACTTGCCTTACAAAATAAAAAGCCTGTTTGCCTTTAGTAAATCGACCCCGTAGCCTCTAGCTACCTCATTATAGACTACGCGGTTTTTAAGCAGACAGACTTTGTCTGGTAGACTCACATTAAAATGAGAGGGTCAACAAGGTGCAACAATTGTGCAGCACTACTAAACAAGGATACAAAGGAAAGGGGCCTCATTTACGGTGAGTGATAGAATGAAGACCTTAAACCTTTAAAAATGTCATTCTTATCTCGGGAAGCTTCAATAGGAGAGTTGATACATTTATCGTCCAGATAGAAAATCCCTTTAATACCCGTCCAATTCTAAAGTATTCTAAATCGAGATCCTAATGAAGGTTCAGCTGATTTCCTTTACACGTTGTTTTCACGGGAGTCATTATTTTACTTACTATAAAAAGGTGACACCGGCTTCTCACCTACCAATTAAATCGAAGTTGAAAGTGTGAATTGGTGTCTTCTGCATTTTTCCCGGCCCGTTAGCAAGTTTGGCGAAATGAGAAGAGCAGAAAATCCTGATCATTATTTCCCCGTTAATCACCGGCGGTTCATTCCCACTGACGTGTGATTTATTTTTGTGAGCAGTCATTCTTTAGCGGAGACGAGTGTCGGCCGGCTGACAGGCCTTCCCGGTGAAACGTATCATTCCTGCGGTGTCGGTGCATCTGTTAGACGTGGAGGAAAGGGGTGCGACATGGGAGCTCAAATAATAACAATGTATCCAAATACACCTGTCAGATAGAGTTGAGCGAACACCTGGACGTTCGGCGGGTTCGGCCGAACTTCGCGGAAACGTTCGGGAACGTTACCCGAACTTGACACCGAACCCTATTGAAGTCAATGGGGACCCGAACTTTTTGGCACAAAAATGGCTGTAAAAAAGTACTGGAAAGTGCTAGAGGGCTGCAAAAGGAAGAAAATGGGAGATGTTATTAGATCTGCAATCTGTTCCTCAAAGCAGTAGTAATCTCTACCTAGTCCAGTATCAGATCGTTCTGTAATGCAGGATGAGAGATCGTTCTGTAATGCAGGATGAGAGATCGTTCTGTAATCAGATCGTTCTGTAATGCAGGATGAGATGTTATAGATCTACAATCTGTCCCTCACAGCAGTAGTAGTAATCTCTACCTAATTATTATCACAGCAATCTGTCCCTCACAGCAGTAGTAGTAATCTCTACCTAGTTATTATCACAGCAATCTGTCCCTCACAGCAGTAGTAATCTCTACCTAGTTATTATCACTGCAATCTGTCCCTCACAGCAGTAGTACTAATCTCTACCTATTTATTAGATCTGCAATCTGTCCCTCACAATCTGTCCCTCACAGCAGTAGTAGTAATCTCTACCTAGTTATTAGATCTGCAATCTGTCCCTCACAGCGCCGGCAGCATCCTCTCCCTACACTAACCTGAGAGCATGTGACATGCAGCACTGTGACTCCAGCCTCATATAGAGGCTGGGTCACATGATGCACTGGCCAATGACAGTCATGCCATTAGTAGGCAGGGCTGTGATGGCTTCTAGGGAAAACCAGTGAAACGCTTGTTAATTGGCTGCCCTGCAGCTATTCAACATGCGCAATAAAATACCAGAACCGAGAACCCAGAACCCGAACCCGGACTTTCTCTCAAACGTTTGGGTTTGGCACACGGACACCCGAAAGTTCGGTACGGACCCGAACTTTACAGTTCGAGTTCACTCAACTCTACTGTCGGAGATACGTGGGGACCACCACTGCTCCTGTTCTTGGTTTTCTGGCTTCCCCTGTGTAGCTGTACCCCCAAAAGGGCCGCTGGCTGATGATGGTCAAAAGCACAGTCACTGTACAGCCATGGCCAAAAGTTTTGAGAATGACACAGATATTAATTTTTACAAAGTTAGCTGCTTCAGTTTTTATGATGGCAATTTGCATTCACTCCAGAATGTTATGAAGAATGATCAGATGAAGTCCCTCTTTGCCATTAAAATGAACGTAATCCTATAAAAAACATTTCCATTGCATTTGTGAAGAAGGCTTCAGGGCGCCCAAGAAAGTCCAGCAAGAGCCAGGCCCATTTCCTACAGTTGATTCAGCTGCGGGATTGGGGCACCACCAGTGCAGGGCTTGCTCAGGAATGGCAGCAGACAGCTGTGAGGACATCGGCACGCACAGTGAGGAGAAGACTTTTGGAAGATGGCCTGGTGTCAAGAAGGGCAGCAAAGAAGCTACTTCTCTCCAGGAAAAACACCAGGGACAGACTGATATTCTGCAATAGGTACAGGGATTGGACTGCCGAAGACTGGGGTAAAGTCATTTTCTCTAATGAATTTCCTTTCCGATTGTTTGGAGCTTCCGGAAAAAAACCTTTTCCTGTGTAATGCCAACAGTAAAGCATCCTGAGACCATTCATGTGTGGGGTTGCTTCTCAGCCAAGGGAGTGGGCTAACTTACATTTTTGCCTAAGAACACAGCCATGAATAAAGAATGGAACAAAAACATACTCCCAGAGCAACTTCTCCCAACCATCCAAGAACACTTTGGTGATGAACAATGCCTTTTCCAACATGATGGAGCACCTTGCCATAAGGCAAAAGTGATAACTAAGTGGTTTGGAACAAAACATCGAAATGTTGTGTCCATGGCCAAGAAACTCCTCAGACCTTAATCCCATTGAGAGCTTGTGGTCAAGCAGGTGAACATAAAATCCCACAAATTCTGACAAACTCCGAGCATTGATTATGCACGAATGGGCTGTTATCAGTCAGGATGTGGCCCAGAAGTTGACTGGCAGCATGCCAGTGTGAATTGCAGAGGTCTTGCAAAAGAAGGGTCAACACTGCAAATATTGACTCTTTGTATAAACTTGCCTTTGCCACTTATAACATGCTTGTAATTATACTTCAATATACCATAGTAACATCTGACAAAAAGATCTAAAAACACTGAAGCAGCAGGCATTGTGAAAATTAATATTTGTATCATTCTCAAAACTTTTGGCCACGGCTGTAAACTTCCAGCACAAATGATGATGACCAGGGTTTGCCCTCCCTTATGCAGAGGTTGCCAGTACACACAGAGCACAGTCCAGGCACACTGACACAAAGAGCAATCTATAACAGAAGCCACCAACCTCCGGGCCACACACTGGTGATAGCCCGTGGTCTATTGCGAAGGGGGGTGGTCAGTGGGAAAGCGAGCCATCACAACTTGCACTACCACCCTCCAACCAGAAGGCACCCGGTCTCCTTCTCCCAGCACCTTCTCCCAAGGGAGGGAGAAGAGCCGGGCTGGGACAGGATTGTCATAGAACACTGGTGGGGCTCTTGAGCTGACTTCAGGTGACAGGCTGCACGCCCCCAACCCCTATGACGTGACAGTGAAAGGTTGCTTTAATTAGGGACTTAAGTTCCACTTTAAAGGCCTGAGAATTGACTCACAGCTGGCGTTGCAAATCATCCCATAGGCATTGACTGAGTCAGGGCTTTATGCAGGACGCTTGAGTTTCTTCACACCGAATTCATCAAACCATGTCTTTGACGATGGTGCTCAGTAGGGTTGAGGTCAGAGCTCTGTGCAGAATGCTTGAGTTCCTCCACATCAAACTCATCAAACCATGTCTTCATGGATGAGGTTCTGTAGGGTGGAGGTCAGGGCTCTGTGCCAGATACTCAAGTTCCTCCACAATAAATTAATCAAACCATGTCTTTATTGATAGTGATCAGTAGGGTAGAGATAAGGGCTCTGTGTAGGACAATCAAGCTCCTCCACACCAAACAGGTCAAACCATATCTTTATGGATGGAGTTCAGTAGAGTGGAGGTAAGGGCTCTGTGCAGGATACTCAAGTTTTTCCACACATCAAATGTATCAAATCATGTCTTTAATGAGTGGTGTTCTGTAGGGTGGAGGTAAGGGCTCTGTGCAGGATACTCAAATTCCTCCACACCAAACCATGTCTTTATCGATGGTAATCAGTAGGGTGGAGGTCAGGGCTCTGTGAAGAACACTCAAGTTCCTCCACACCCAAACAGGTCAAACCATGTCTTCAAGGATGTGTTCAGTATAGTGGAGGTCAGGGCTCTGTGCAGGATACTTGAGTTCCTCCACACCAAACTCATAAAACCATGCCTAAATGGGGCCACAGTTAAACTGAACCAGAAAAGGTCTTCACCAAAATGCTAGTACAAGGTTGGAAGAGCAAAGTTGTCTACAATGTCTTTCTATGCCGTAGCATGGTACCATTTATTGTAAATGCCTGAATTATTTGGTGGGTCATCATCTATTTGTATTGTATATTACAAGTATTTATTTATGGATGGCAATTTACACAGCACTTTACCTATAGTACATTCAACAGGCAGTTCATCCATCTTTTAACACTACTTTGCCACTTGTGTGAACTTAGCTTAACTGTGTATCAGGCAGCTGCAATTAGCATCCTTAAAGGGGCTTTGGCATGAGATAATTATGACCATTGGGGGCCTTTTTTACACATGCTAGTTACCTGGCTGGATCTAGAACCTGGAAACATCAGAACTCATTGTCTTTATATTTGTTCCAAGTTAGAGACTCAGAAAACCAAACCGAATCATCAGTATGACAGCCAATCAATTAACGTTCTCCAAGGAGCAGTGGCAGTCCCCTTGCTTTTCTCATGACTAAACCTAGGTACAAATTAACATGCCGGCTGCTCAGGTCTGCACACATTGCCACGGCATCGTTCTTTGCTTCATGGTGCACAAATTTATCTTGGCATATCATGGTTGGTGGTTGGTACTGCTTGCCAGACCTGCTCATTAAAGTCAATGGGACTGCACCGCAAATGCTTGGCACCTGGTTTCAATGTAAAATCCCCCTTAAGGAAACACCTGCAAACCGCCACTCAACCACCTCCACTCCGTCACGGATCACTTTTCAGTTGGAAGGTAAAATCCATATTAAAGGGGCACCACCCATGTGAAAACTGTATAAAAAAAAAAAAATGCCATCATGAAAATAAGACAGGGCCATACAAATGAGAACGCCACACGCAAATAATACTTTACGGCACATCTTACAAGAATAGCTCTCGGTCTTCACTTATAACTGCCCTGTAATGTTCACCAATTTGGGTGCATTGTTTGAAAATCACGAGGGCCAACAAGGAGACAAAGCCAAATTCTGCCGCTTCCGTCAGCCTTAGCGTCTTTTAGCTCCGAGCTGCCAATCTGCAGCGTCTTGCAGACGAAAGGCACTGGGAGAAAAAAAAAAGGAAAACAAACTGCAAATGAAAGCATAATTGTTATAAATTGAGACTGCTTGTTGTTAATTTGATACATTTATTAGGACACATTCATTACCTCCGAAACAACAAGCACCCTGAAGTTATCATCTAATTATACAGAAGAGAGCGGGATCCTCCAATTCCACCGCAGCGATGTTTGTCAATTATTCATCTCACATCTGTTTTTCGGCAGCCAGTCCCAGCAGTCTGATTGGCTGCCGCCTGCAGGAATGCCATTTGCTTAACAGAAGGACAGAATCTTTTTTCATTTCATGCATGCATACCTTGCCAATGCACCTAGATCTTCTATTGATAAGTTTTACTGGAAGTCTAATAATGAGGGAGTATGAAAAAAGTGACTTATTTGCTGTGCAGGAGTGTGATATTTGCAATCTGTGCTATAGTGCTATACAGAGAGCAAGCTTCTCTGTATTCTCTCTTTTTGTTTACTTAGGACAGTGATTCTCAACTCCGGTCCTCGGGACCCACTAACAGGCCAGGTTTGCAGGATAACTGAAATACATCACAGGTGATATAATTTGCTGCTCAGTGATTGCAGTATTCTAGTCTGCATCTCCCCAAGGTAATACTGAAAATCTGGCCTGTTGGTGGGTCCTGAGGACCGGAGTTGAGAACCACTGACTTAGAATGTGCTCCCTTAAAGGAACTATTAAAAGAGAAGTATGTTTTTTTTTCAGAATCATACTTACCTCGGTCCAATGCTGCATCTGTCCCCCGCCGGCTCTAAGACTGAGAACTGAGTGATCTAACACCGCCGATCACTCAGTTCTCAGTGCTCCGTCAGCAGAGAGCTAGTGACTATTAGTAACCACTGTCTGCTCTGCCCCCCCCTCCTCGCTCACTGGAGTGCTGAGCTGTGGAGGGGGCGGGAGCGGCCAGCTCAGGCTCTCAGGCTGGACCAGGTACCGGTCCAGCCATGTGGGAAGATCCTGACTTCATTGTTGCGATCTTGCCCCAGCCTGGACCGGTTCTGTGACATCAGAAGTGGGCTTCAGCCCGCTGTCTGCTGAAAACGGGTCACAGGAGTGCAGAATGAACTGTATTGCCACAGGAGAAGTACAGTCAAACGAGCTTTGGGTGCACTTCTCCTATAAATTGCAGGGAGATATGAATAATCCCATTATAGCACATGTAAATAAAAGCAAAATCAACATGGGATATCATGTACACTGCTGAATGCAGGAGCAGGGAGCTTAAATCTGGATACACACTATACAATTTTCTTTAGATTGTTTTGTTTAGATTTTCCAAAACCATATAATATGAGGTCAAACCTAAACACTTTCAATTTGTATGCAATAAGGCAGGCCCTTTCACCACATAGTTGAAGGTAAATCTAAAGGAAATCTAACAACAAAAGTTGTACAGTGTGTATGCAGCTTTAGTTTCTTGCACATGGTGACTTTACTTCAGCCTTTCTTAACCTTTTCAGCACAGAGAAACCCTTGAAATAACTTTCCGGTCCCAGGGAACCCCTGCTGAATATGACTATATCTACAACTCATGTTACATTAGTGTGATGGTCAGTGGGAAGAATGATCCTTACACTTGTGGTCATTTGGAAGAATTACCCCTTACAGATAGATAAAAAGATTATTGATGTCAGTGGGAACTTATCTGAGAGGCAGAAATTACTTTTTGCTTAAGGAACCCCTAGTGACCTCTGCAGTAACCCCTAGGGTTCCATAGAACCCTGGTTGAGAAACCCTGCTTTACGTCAGCTGTAAGTGATCTATCTATCCATCTATCTATCTATCTATCTATCTATCTATCTATCTATCTATCTATCTATCTATCTATCTAGCTTGTGGCACATCATGTTCCAAAACGGTGGCAATTAATATGGCGTTGATCGTCTCTCCCGTTGTGGTTGTAACTGTCTCCACTCCTCTAAGAACAAAGTGGGACAACACATTCCAAAACCATTGTCGTCTATATAGAGTTGTCCCTCCTCATTTTATCTATCTATCTATCTATCTATCTATCTATCTATCTATCTATCTATCTATCTATCTATCTATCTATCTATCTATCTAATGAGCTTGTGGGACACCCTATTCCAAAACTGTGGCTATCAATATGAAGTTGACCGCCTTCCCGTTGTGGCTGTAACTGCCCCCACTCCTCTAGGAAGGGTTTTCAAAAAGTTTATGTGTCTCTGGGAAATTGTGCATATTTGGCCAAAAGAACATTTATGAGGTCAGGAACTAATGTTGGATGAGAAGATCTGGCTTCCAATTTGCATTCCAATTCATCCCAAAGGTATGCAGTAGGGTTGAGGTCAGGGCTCTGTAAAGGCCACATGACTTCCTCTACACCAAACTCATGAAGCCATGCCTTTAGAGAGCTTTGTGCACAGGGGAACATCATGCGGAAACCGAAAAGGGCCTCCCACAAATTACTGCAACAAGGTTGGATGCCCACTATTGTCTCAAATGTCATTGTATTGCAGTTATAATAGAGTCATTCATTGGAAGGACCAAAACATAATCAATTAGATGGTGAGCCACATATTTTTGGACCTACAGTGTATCAATGAACGTTGAATATGTGAGAATTCATAGTCTTATGTTCCAGTATTTTAATATTGGGGAACCCAAGTTATTCAAATAAATGGATTTCTTTCAGAGAAACATAAACAATTTCAAAATAAATTATTTTATTGCATGGAAATCTTAAAATACATAGGGGATGTTCCACCCCCTTTTCTTAAAAACAATACAATACATATTAGAACACAGTTCCATACAGAACATCAACCCCCTCAAAACATGATAACATTTGAAACACCAGTACTAATTTTAACACTAGGAATATGGCACCAAATCTATGGTTGACTCAATTGGGTCCATAAAGTGTTGATGGAAATATTGCATCAAATAATTTCCAATGTGTTTCACCCAGAAAGGGCTTCTTCATGGGAATATGTTTTTTTTTTTGTTCTGTCCAATCCTCGAACGTTAAAATGATGCTCATCCATATGTAAGTTATATCAAATGTGTTAAGTTAACCAGACCAAGAATAAGCTATCAAAGTGCAGCACAGCCACCTTAAATGACGTGACTGGTGGCAAAAAACCAATGGTAGCGTGGACGTGGACGAGTGTTATTTTAACTTTTGAGGATTGGACAGAACGAAATAATAATGAATGTGGTGGGCTATCCTGATTCTTTCCTATACACTACCATAGTATACTATTAACGCAAGATTTTGTTAGGTGGGACTCCACAAGCCATTGACTGAAGAAACACTTTCTTTAATAGCTTTGAATGCCTTTGGTGAATATGGCCTATGTTGCCTGGCATATTTTCCAAGTTGCTTCTGGATCCAGTAATGACTCATAGGGTCACACACTTGATTTCCTTCGTTTTCATTCTGATATAGTAAAAAGTTTCCATAAAGCAACCCAAGCAGTGGGAGTAGATGCTTCTCGCTATGCATGCTCAGAGGCAGAGATGGAACATTGAGTTTGTTGTATAACAGAAAGTGACTTTCATCTTTAGGTGCCTGGCGTAGGTTTTTTTTTTCTTTGGTATCATTTTTCTTTTATGACACTCATTCCATTTCGTTATGTAAAGGTTAACCTGGAACATTCCACCAGATAAAGCTGAGGACAATTTATTCTTTTTTTTTTTAAAGGATGTTCTGGTTTACCAAGGCTGCGCTCGAAATGAATTCCCAGACAAAAGAGAAGTGTGCATTCCACTGCTCGGCTTTTCTGTTCGCGAATAGACAGCTTTTACATCTCCCTAAACAATTAGCTTTTGTTAAAGTCTGTTCTTGTAATTGTATATATCAATGTTTGGTTCCAATAGCAGACCTTTCCCTGCATTGCGAGCTCCCCAATGTTCCCCAATGCCGGATTTGGAGCATTGTAAACATGGTATTCACGGGCCATTTTAATAACACATTGAAGATGCAATTGGGGACGTGCCATCGTTATTAACATTCAGGGGGGACACCTGATGTAGGTGGAAATTCTGATGTGGAAATCTGAAGTAAGAGGACACTCTGATGGGGACACCTGATGTAAGGGAGCATTCTGATGGGGACACTAAAACCATATGTTCAAAATTGGTAGATTCAGACATAGAGGCTTTGCCACCCATAACATTAAATGACCAATAAGGAGGGGTGCAGACCAGACCCGGATCTAGCCTTCTTATCTGGAAGTGCAGTAAAAGAAAGTCAGGGGGCATGATGTCAGCACTGTGTGTGAGTCACTGACAGTCTGTCACACAGTGTCACACCCTGGGAACGCTAGTATGTAGAAGGATATCATTAGATTATGGTGATTAACTGCTTCCGGACCGACCCCGTATATGTACTGTGTTATGTGAGCCCTCGCGCCACTAGGTGTGGTAATATAGTGATGGCAAAGTTAGTATAACACCGTGATCCCAATTGCAAAAAATAATACAAAATAATAGTAATGATAATGATAGTGACAGGTTGCTGCAATATCTAATATAGATCACACTATATAAATCAAGTACACAGTAATGATACTGCGCAGCCTCAAAAATAAATCTTACCAGTATGAAACATAAATAACGACGTTTAAAAATACTCCCACAGGTGTAATATAGTCAAATGGGTGAACAAACATGCATAAAGTGTGCAATCTGCAAAAAACAGCAACTCAGTAGTGAGACCACTGCTGATAACTTCAGAGTGGTTCTGTGGGTGATGATCAATGATAAATATAAAAGTCTCTGTGAAATAACGTATAAAGTGCAATATGTGCATAAATGTTCCAAACACGCTGAAGTGGTCCACACGTGTGATCCCAGCCAATTTTGGAGAGAGTCTTCAGCGCTCCGCCAAAAGGACTGATGGGAACGTGACACAGCCCCGTCCCGTGCTCTCAGAACTCTCACCTCAGATACATAGGGCAATCGCCTGTGTATAACTACTCCTAGTAATGTTGCGGTGCCTTCTCCTTTAAGACCCGTCCTTGTTTTCCTATTCCAAACGATCAGCTTCCCGGTGGGGATAAGAAAAGAGAACTCCCATAGTGTAGTAGATTAAAATCAACTATGTAGTTTATTGTGCCAAATGCCTGCTTACATTTAAGAAATAGTGAAAACGCAGTGGATATACAAAGATGGCAGCAAGTGCCTCTTACTCTGCTTCCAATAACGTACGTCCGGTCACTTCCGCCTACGCGTTACGTCACGTGACTTAATCAGGGTGCCCACTGCGTTTTCACTATTTCTTAAATGTAAGCAGGCATTTGGCACAATAATAGTAATGATAATGATAGTGACAGGTTGCTGCAATATCTAATATAGATCACACTATATAAATCAAGTACAGAGTAATGATACTGCGCAGCCCCAAAAAAATCTTACCAGTATGAAACATAAATAACGACGTGTAAAAATACTCCCACAGGTGTAATATAGTCAAATGGGTGAACAAACATGCATAAAGTGTGCAATCTGCAAAAAACAGAAACTCAGTAGTGAGACCACTGCTGATAACTTCAGAGTGGTTCTGTGGGTGATGATCAATGATAAATATAAAAGTCTCTGTGAAATAACGTATAAAGTGCAATATGTGCATAAATGTTCCAAACACGCTGAAGTGGTATTTAAGAAATAGTGAAAACGCAGTGGATATACAAAGATGGCAGCAAGTGCCTCTTACTCTGCTTCCAATAACGTAGGTCCGGTCACTTCCGCCTACGCGTTACGTCACGTGACTTAATCAGGGTGCCCACTGCGTTTTCACTATTTCTTAAATGTAAGCAGGCATTTGGCACAATAAACTACATAGTTGATTTTAATCTACTACACTATGGGAGTTCTCTTTTCTTATCCCCACCGGGTTTCCACCTAAATGAGTGTTTCACTGATGGAAGCTGATCGTTTGGAATAGGAAAACAAGGACGGGTCTTAAAGGAGAAGGCACCACAACATTACTAGGAGTAGTTATACACAGGCGATTGCCCTATGTATCTGAGGTGAGAGTTCTGAGAGCACGGGACAGGGCTTGTGTCACGTTCCCATCAGTCCTTTTTGGCGGAGCGCTGAAGACTCTCTCCAAAATTGGCTGGGATCACACGTGTGGACCACTTCAGCGTGTTTGGAACATTTATGCACATATTGCACTTTATACGTTATTTCACAGAGACTTTTATATTTATCATTGATCATCACCCACGGAACCACTCTGAAGTTATCAGCAGTGGTCTCACTACTGAGTTGCTGTTTTTTGCAGATTGCACACTTTATGCATGTTTGTTCACCCATTTGACTATATTACACCTGTGGGAGTATTTTTACACGTCGTTATTTATGTTTCATACTGGTAAGATTTATTTTTGAGGCTGCGCAGTATCATTACTCTGTACCCGTACATGTACTGCAGCAGGGTGGCACTTCAGCGTGTAATCATGTACATGTACGTCATTTCGATCTCCGGGTCTGGGGCGCGCATGCACACCGCCGGCGACCCGCTCCCTCTCTGATTGGACACAGCGGGAGCCAATCAGCAGGTCTGGCGGACCCGAAGTTCACTGGCACCCTATGATCGCTCCCAAGAGAGGCAGAACGGCGGTCTGCCTATGTAAACAAGGCAGATCGCCATTCTGTGAGAGGGTAAGATAGAGATCTTATGTTTCTGCTAAGCGGAACACGGATCTCTGTCTTCCCCCAGTCAAAGCATCCCCCACACAGTTAGCAAGCACTCCCAGGGAACACATTTAACCATTTGATCGCCCCTAGATTTCAACCCCTTCCCAGCAAGCTAGCACATGTGAGACCTGATGTAGATTTTCCAGGCCTCCAGACCACCCTATGGGGGCTTGGGGTTGAGGTTCCCCTTGTATTGAAGTTAGTTTGTTGGTGCTAGCTAGCCATGATGGACTACATCTCCCAGCCCATCTTCACTCTGCCCATGGCACCAGTTCTCAGTCTCTTCCTGCACATCTTCCAGACTGTCTTCCTCCAATCTGCTTGTGCATCTCCACTTCCCTGGGCTGTGTCACTCACTGACACTTGTTATTTGTATTTACTCCCAGATATCTCTCTGAGAGTGTTCTCTCTCCTGCTGTCCTCTTCTGCTCACCCTTGTGCCTCTCCACCAGGATCTCACTCCCTCCTCCTGGGTGCGCCTGAGCGCTCCCAGGCCGAGGCCCCCCCCCCCCAGACTAGGGGCTCCCCCAGGGTCCTGACAGCCTCTACGCTATTCCATGTCCGTCACTTCCACCCAAAGTCTCCTACCCCCACTGAGCAGCCCACAGTATTTAAGGAGGCCTGCTCCCAGCCAATCCAGGTTGGGGATTGGTCAGGGCTCCTTAGCATACATTACAAAGCCTCACCCATCCCCTTTTCCAGAACTTTCTGAAGAAGAGGGGTAGGGTAAGCAAACGGTGTTGCTTCTTTCAGTCTGCAGTCCTCCCTGGGCCATCCCCCTGCCCAGAGTCAAAACAATCAGTCAGGCCTGACTACATTTACCTACCCTTAACAAAAATCTATCCCTAAGCACCTACCTATGGTAGAGGGCGCTACACTAGGTTTCCATAAAATCTTAATTGAGAAACCCTGCTGTAGATAATCTACCAGATGTGTTATTTTGACCCACCATGGTGGATAATCTTTTTTTTTCCAAGCTCAAGGAGCCCCTGCTACAAATTACTATATCTACAATTCATAAATAAATATTGTGATGGTCAGTGATGAGAATGCTTCTTACTGTTGTGGTCATTGGGAAGAATCCTCCCCTTACAGATAACTAAAATTATTAATGGCGTCAGTGGGAATTTATCTGAGAGGTAGAAATTGATCCTTAATCAAGGAATCCCTGGCAACCTCTGGAGGAACCCTAGTTGAGAAACCCTGCTGTAGACAATCTACTGGATGTGTTATTTTGACACACCATGGTGGATAATTCTTTTTAAGTCTGTTGGTTCTGATGCTCATTTGCACCTTCATCCTTCTAAGCTCAGGGAGCCCCTGCTAAAAATGACTATATCTACAACTCATGATACATTATTGTGATGGTCAATGGGAAGAATGCTCCTTACGCGTGTGGTCATTGGGAAGAATTACCCCCTTACAGATTACTAAAAGATCAACGGTTTCAGTGGGAACTTACCCGAAAGGTAGAAATTGCCCAAAGAACCCCTAGAAACCTCTGGAGGAACCCTGGTGGAGAACCCTGCTGTAACCCAGACTTTGCCCATGAGGGGGACGCACAAAATGTCAACCAGTCCATTTGCCCACCTGAATTAACAATCAAAGGCATGCACTAAAAACTGTGGTGTTTAAAATGATGTACCCAATACATGAGCTTTTCAACCACAAATTTCGATAGAAATAGAGGTTGTCTGCCTTCACCTAGTTGCTTATGAATAAAAAAAAAAAAGTTGATTTTTTTCCAGCCTGTCATTCGTATCCGATACAGACCACAAGCTAAGAGAGATATTTTGACAGTCAGCAGTAGCCCTGGGAACTGGCGGCATTTGGAGCAATGTTGGGGTAAGGAGATGCAGAAATTGATTGACAGGAGGCCAAACGCTCGGGCTTGCATGGCTGTCCCTTAGTTGTGCTCATCCTGTAATGTGATGTTGAGGTAACACGGGAAAGGTTCCGGGGAACAGACAAGACATCAGGACAGATAGACAACAAGGCCATTAAATATTCTGTACGAGATTGTCGGGGCATGGGGCGCGGAGAAGACAAGAGGAAGGAAATGAAAAATAGCTGTAGACTTCACATCGAATGTCAGGATCACACACCCTCCTGTCTTCTGCCAAGATTTAGGAAATCTGGAGATATGTTTTACATTGCAAGGGCTTTTGGACTCCATAGAATAATATAATGGATATAAATATATATATATGTATAAACAAAATCAAATAATTATGTAGATAGATAGATAGATAGATAGATAGATAGATAGATAGATAGATAGATAGATAGATAGATACAGAGATAGATAGATAGATAGATAGATAGATAGATAGATAGATAGATAGATAGATAGATAGATAGATAGATAGATAGATAGATATTGAAGAGATAGATAGATAGATAGATAGATAGATAGATAGATAGATAGATAGATAGATACAGAGATAGATAGATAGATAGATAGATAGATAGATAGATAGATAGATAGATATTGAAGAGATAGATAGATAGATAGATAGATAGATAGATAGATAGATAGATAGATAGATATACTATAGGCTGACGATTAAAGTGGAGCTCAAGTCCCCCCCATAACTTTTTTTTTTAAATGCTCCACCATGATTGTTATACCTTCTATTTACATTTTACAATGAATCCCAACCACGACCCTGCCTGGAGTTTGCATGTTCTCCCTGTGTCTGCGTGGGTTTCCTCCGGGTACTCTGGTTTCCTCCCACACTCCAAAGACATGCTGGTAGGTATATTGGATCCTGTGTAAATTGACCCTAGTATATGTATGAATGTGAGTTAGGGACCTTAGATTGTAAGCTCCTTGAGGGTAGGGACTGATGTGAATGTACAATGTATATGTAAAGCGCTGCGTAAATTGACAGCGCTATATAAGCACCTGAAATAAATAAATAAATAAATAATGTTAGCAATTTGTTTCTGCTTCTTTCTCAGCCCCTCGGCTTCCTGACAGGAGTCCGCCAGCCGCGTTTTTCAGTTTTCCGCTTGGTGCCTCCTCCTCGCTGCTCCCTGCGCACTCCCGGGCGGCTGGTGCGGGTAATTCCTTCTGCTGTGGCAGTCCCTGCGCCCCCGGCGCCCAGCAGGGCGGGATCGGCCTCCCTGTCCCAGTGAAGGGTGAGCGCCGTCAAATCAGTGTTGTCCCGCATGGGTGTGTCAGCGCCTGTGGCTAGTTCGGGTTCCGCCACGGGATGCCGTTGTGGTCGGTTTCGCCGACCGGCATGCACCTGTCAGCGGATGTTAAGGGTAAGATCTGGCATCAAAAACGTATTGAGTTGCTTGCGCTGGTTCCTTCTGACGGGGAGACAGTGGTTTAATCTCAGAGCGTTGACGTTACTGTATGGAGCTACAAACTAAAGCAGCTTCCGCAGACATTCGATCATCTGTGCTTATGCCGGAGTGCTTTGAGAACGCTTTCTGGAGTTAGGCGTATCTCTCTTTTGCTACATAGATCTTATCTGGGGTGCCTCTAAAGTTTACGGGGGTCGTGGGTGATATTTGTCGCCATTGAACTGTGGGGCCCGAGGTTGCGCAACCATTGGGTGCTTTTCTGACCTGATAATATGAGTGTGGTTCGGGCTGTCAACCAGCAGCCCACTAGATCTCCTTCGGTTGTACACTTACGGCATTTTGCTAGTTCTTAGATGCTTGCAGTTTAATATGGTTTCACGCTACACATGTCCCCGAGTTATCTAACGATATTGCCGATCCTAGGACATGGGTTTTGTACTGCCGGGCCTGGGACGCACAATGGGTCTGCGTATCTTTCGGTGCGCTTTGCTTACATCCTACCACAAAAGACGTCTAGCTTTGTTTCCGACCTCGAATAGTTGCTTAACCACTTCCCTACTGCCATATGCAGAATGACAGCCGGGAAGTGGTTGAGTTATCCTGACTGGACGTCATATGACGTCCAGCAGGATAACATGCCAGCGCGCATTGCGGCGATCAGTGGTGTGGGGGGGTCAGTATGACCCCCCACATTACTGATCTCCGTAAATCACTTCCATCGGAAGCACTTCACCATGTGATCAGCCGTGACCAATCACGGCTGGTCACAGTGCAAACAGGAAGAGCCGTTTATCGGCTTTTCCTGTACTGGTGTCTGCAGACCTGAGTAGAGGAGAGCCGATCCGCTGCTCTCCTGATGGGGGGGGTCTGTGCTGATGGTTTATCAGCACAGCCCCCCCTCGGATAGCCACCCTAGACCACCAGGGATGTGCCCACCCAGGGCCACCAGGGAGCCAACCAGGGACCACCAGGGAGCTGATCCTGACCACCAGGGAGACCACCCTAGACCACCAGGTAAGGGGCACAGTGCCCAACACGGATGGCACTCCTCAGAGCCACCTTCAGATGCCACCCTAGACCACCAGGGAAATGGCCCCTATCATTGCATTTGTCACCTGCTGCCCACCAGTGCCCCTATCAGTGCGTACCAGTGCCACCTATCAGTGCCCACCAGTGCCACCTACCAGTGCCCCCTACCAGTGCCACCTATCAGTGCCCATCACTGCCACCTATCAATGCCCAGTGCTGCCTATGAGTGCCAATCAGTGCCACCTATGAGTGCCCATTAGTGCCACTTATCAGTGCCCATCAGCACCGCATATAATTACCCATCAGTGCTGCTTATCAGTGCCTCCTATCAGTGCCCATCATTGCTGCATATAAATGCCTCATCATCAGTGCCACCTCATCAGTGCTGCCTCATCAGTGCCAATCAGTACTGCCTCATCAGTGCTCGTCAGTGTAGCCTATTTACAAAGTTTTGTGACAGAAACAGAGAAATCTTTTTTTTCAAAAATTTCGGTCTTTTTTTATTTGTAGCCCAAAACATAAAAACCACAGAGGTGAATAAATGCCACCAAAAGAAAGCTCTATTTGTGGGAACAAAATGTTAAAAATTTTGTTTGGGTACAACGTCGCATGACTCCACAATTCTCGTTAAAAGCGCAACAGCACTGAAAGCTGAAAATTGGTCTGGTAGGGAAGTGTCCTAAGTGCCTGGTATTGAAGTGGTTAATATAGGCTCCTCAGGTTCTATGGTTGTTCTCCTATATTCACCCTGCCTTTTTGGTTCAGACTCCCAGTTGGGATGACGTTACGAGGGAATTCCCAGTTCGGCCAGCGGTACAGGGTTGTCGACGTTTTACCTAGGCCCCTGATCTCTGTGCCCGGTTCCTCCCCATATCCTCATCAATACATTTCTCTTTGCTGTCAGTGTTTTCCCGGCTTTTAGAAAGGAGAACGTGATCAATTTCTGAGCATTGTGTGTTGTGCACCTCGACAACTGTATTGTTGGCCTCTCACTTTAGGTCTTCCCGCCCTCCGTCTACTACTTTCCTCGTTCACGCTTTCACCTAGTTCTCCTTTGGTCTGGAATAGTGTCTTGTCTATAAGCGCTTTGGGCCCGGGATAACCCTTGCCCATGCTTGAAAGGTTTCAGTCGGAAGGTCCATGTCCAGGTTTCTAAGTTTGTTCGGCAGATTGGGGGGTGCGTTGCTCGGCACAAGGATTTGGAGGGTGCTAATGGTGATCTGTTGAGACCTGATGGTGTTCACCTTAATAATATTGGCCTGGATATTTTTCAACATTGGCCTTCAGTATGGTGGAGCAGGTGCTGGCTGCGGTGGGGCGCCCATCGATTAAATACTGACGTGCGGGTGGCGGTTTCTTGACCTTGCCATCATTAAAAGTTGCTGTAATGGGCTATGCCCTGGAGTGGAAACTGGAATTAGGCTGTCTGTCCAGCACTTATGGTAAGGACAGGCCTCTTTTGGAAGTCAACTAGTTAAGGTTAAAGCGTGCCTGGTAAAAACTGTAAAACTGTGACTGGCACTGGTTTAAGTGTTCACATGCTCTGTGTTGGAATTTCATGTTCTGTGTTGGAATTTAAATAAAAGCTGTGGCCTTGCCCTTTCCAACCGAATTGGTTGTAAGTGTCGTTTCTTACTCGGGATCCTGGGAAGGGGGGTTTGTTCAGTATGTTTGCAGTGTTTAATGCCTAGGCCTATTGCGCCTCAGCAGTCAAGAGAAAGAGAAAAAGAAAGAAAGGAAAGAAGGGAAGGGGAGAAAGAAAGGATGAAAATGCAAGGCAATGAGGGAAAGTAAAGGAAAGAGAAAGGAAAGGAAAGGAAAGGAAAGGAAAGGAAAGGAAAGGAAAGGAAAGGAAAGGAAAGGAAAGGAAAGGAAAGGAGAGAAAGAAAGGAAGGGAATGGAAGCGAATGGAAAGTAAGTGAAGGGAAGGGAAAGGAAAGCAAGAAAAGGAAAGGAAAGGAGAGAAGAGAAAGAAAAGAAGTAGATGGAAGAGAATGGAAAGTAAGGGAAGGGAAAGGAAAGGAAAGGAAAGAAAGAAAGAAAGAAAAGGAAAGGAAAGGAAAGGAAAGGAAAGGAAGAGAAGAGAAAGAAAGGAAGGAAATGGAAGAGAATGGAAAGTAAGGGAAGGGAAGGAAAAGGGAAGGAAGAAAAGGAAAGGAAAGGAGAGAAGAGAAAGAAAAGAAGGGGATGGAAGAGAATGGAAAGTAAGGGAAGGGAAAGGAAAGGAAAGGAAAGGAAAGAAAGAAAAGGAAAGGAAAGGCAAGGAAATGAAAGGAAGAGAAGAGAAAGAAAGGAATGAAATGGAAGAGAATGGAAAGTAAGGGAAGGGAAGGGAAGGGAAAGGAAAGGAAAGGAGAGAAGAGAAAGAAAAGAAAGGGATGGAAGAGAATGGAAAGTAAGGGAAGGGAGGGAAAGGAAAGGAAATGAAAGCAAAGAAACAAAAGGAAAGGAAAGGAAGGGCAAGGAAAGGAAAGGCAAGGAAAGGAAAGGAAAGGAAAGGAAGAAAAGAGAAAGAAAGGAAGGAAATGGAAGAGAATGGAAAGTAAGGGAAGGGGAGGGAAAGGAAAGGAAAGGAAGAGAAGAGAAGAGAAGAGAAGAGAAGAGAAGAGAAGAGAAGAGAAGAGAAGAGAAGAGAAGAGAAGAGAAGAGAAAGAAATGAAGGGAATGGAAGAGAATGGAAAGTAAGGGAAGGGAAGGGAAAGGAAAGGAAGAAAAGGAAAGGAAAGGAGAGAAGAGAAAGAAAAGAAGGGGGGTGGAAGAGAAAGGAAAGTAAGGGAAGGGAAGGGAAAGGAAAGGAAATAAAGGAAAGGAAAGGATAAGCTAAACTCTTTTAACTTCTATTATATAGTTTATATATAGTCTTAAAATGAAATTACAGATACATTCAATTGTTTTACAGCTGATCTCACTGAGTATCTCGGTCATGTTCAATAAATAATTATCCGTCTTCACACCTTCATTGTGCGGTATAACACAACTGGCGGTAACGTCCAATTCTCTGTGCTGTTTGTGTAGCAAAGCTATTCAAGAATGTCACCCCAATGCTCTCAGTAAACGTACATTATGCAGAGAAGGGAACGATCGTCTTCTTCATTAATTCCCTGCCTGCCCCCTGGGATCACTCTTGGAGGGATATATATGTATATTATTTCCTTGGGAGGTATACATTTCCACCAGAGTTCCCAGAGGACAGGCGGGGAATTCATTAAAAAAAAGAAAACAATTACACTGATGAATATTTTTAGATATTTATGCAGAATTTATCATTAAAAAAGTGGACTTGGCAGATATATTTTTCATGTTAAGAACTGCGTAAACTGGGTTCATTTATAAAAAATATTCGCTGTGTGAATGTCTCAAACATTGGCACAGCCATGAGGGATAACCATCGTATTGTGTCTAATATGCTTGTTTGTTTACTGCTTAGTGCTAGTTAGCTCATTCCTAGCTAGACTCTTCTAATTTCTTCCATGCTCAGTCAGTGTTAGAGGTAGTTGCAGCTTTGCCAACCTACCAGATGGAAACTGACTGACACAACACCCAAAATGTACTGGCACAGCCAAGTTTTTACTGGCATTTCCAAAAGTTACAAAATTACAGTTTTAAAGTGTTACTAAACCCACAATAGTAAAATCAGTCTGTATATGCAGTAAATCATGCTTGTCATTCTCACTGTGGAAACATACGGGGTTAATCATCTACATTATGCAAAGAGGCTGATTGATCCTGTCTTCTCTGATCCTTCCCTTCTTCCACAGTCCCCAATCCATCTCCTGATAGTATAGAGCCCTAGGAGGCACTCTGCACATGCTCAGTTTGGTGTGTATTGCTAGAGAGGCTTCTTTGGGGGGGAGACTGCATGTGATCAGCACAGGACCAATTAGCTCTGTCCATACTGAGGGTCAGCCTGCAGCCTCATAGGACAGTCAGAGAAGAATGAATACTCCTCCTACAAGCTTTAACCAGGCACAATACTGCTATATACGGCTGATAAGGAAAGGTATTTAGCAGTTTATATTTACTGAAATAATTGTATTTCCATTTTCTGTGTACTATGGGAGACCAGATGTAGTGAATGCAGGCTCCTGGGTTTAATAATACTTTAACTGAACAAGCTGAAGTTAGAAGTAGTGTTGAGCGAACCCGGACTGTAACGTTCGGGTCCGTACCGAACTTTCGGGTGTCCGTGGCACGGACCCGGACCCGGACATTTCAAAAATCGTTCGGGTTCAAAACTTTACAGGCCCAGGCCCAGGCACGGTGCCTGTGGGCTTTCAAGCCATGCCTGGGCTTGCAATGTCAGGCCCAAGCGAGTTGTGATGAAGATTGAAGTCGAACAAGTCAATTTCATAATAATTTGGGTCCTCGGACGTAAGTGATGTAGACCAGAGGGTATCATGTGTCTTTTACCTTTATGTTAATAAAGTCATTTATATTTGACGATTTATGGAAAGGAATAGTCGGCATATATCGTCATAACACGGACCAATTTCGAACATCCTCCTCATAAGTAAGAAGAGACTGACAGGATACTCCGACGTCCGACTGGGAGTCATACCTGTCTCGATTAACCAGGACACGACTA
>BLSH010164475.1:1683391-1707771 GCA_018402905.1 Glandirana rugosa | reverse complement strand
CAATGGTGTACTAACACTTGGAGGTCCAGAATAATGATACACTGACACTTGGAGGTCCAGAACAATGATACGCTGACACTTGGGGGTCTAGAACAATGACACACTGACACTTGGGGGTACAGAACAGCGATACACTGACACTTGGGGGTCCAGAACAATGACACATTGACACATGGGGGTCCAGGTCAATGTGGCACTGACACTTGGAGGTCCAGAACAATGACACATGGAAGGTCCAGGACAATGTGACACTGAAACTTATGGGGTCCAGAACAATGACACACTGACACTTGGGGGTCCAGAACAGCGATACACTAACACCTGGAGGTCAAGAACAATAACACACTGACACTTGGGGGACCAGAACAGCGATACACTGACACCTGGGGGTCCAGAACAATAATATACTGACTCTTGGGGGTCCAGAACAGCGATACACTGACACTTGGGGGGTGCAGAACAATGATGCACTGACACTTGGGGGTCCAGAACAATGACACATTGACACATGGGGGTCCAGGACAATGTGGCACTGACACTTGGAGGTTCAGAACAATGACACATGGAAGTTCCAGGACAATGTGACACTGACACTTGTGGGGTCCAGAACAATGACACACTGACACTTGGGGTCCAGAACAATGACACACTGAAACATGGGAGTCCAGGACAATGTGACACGGATACATGGGGGTCCAATGATGACACATTGACACTCAGAGGTTCAGAACAATGAAACACTGACACTTGGGGGTCCACAACAATGACACATTGACACATGGGGGTCCACACACACTATATTTTAATCACAGATTTGATTCTTTGAAGTAAAAAGTTATTTATGGTATATCCACCAGAACGAATTTTCACTTCTATCAGTCTAGCGCTTGTAGGCAGGTGCAGTCTTTACTCACTTCTGTAGGTGGAGCTAGGCTTGGTGGCAATGCAGAAGGGGAAGGAGTGGTTAGTGTAGTCACAGGTTCCCTGTCTGACAGGGAGAGTGTATAGAGCTAGGTAGAGGTTCTAGAGGAATAGGGACAGCGTAGGGACCACGCCTATCCTCTGCTTTAGGAAGCTTCCCATTTGGCTGTGAAATGGCCAGGCCGCATTCCTATTGCAGAAGCTGTCGCCATCAACCGAAGTTAACAGACCCTCTGCTATGGTTTCGCAAGTGGCCCTGGTAGCTGTGCTTGCCCGCTGGGCCTGGTTGTACTTTGTTGGAACTTTCTGTAATACACTTTTTTTGCTCACCTCAGCCTCTGTGTGATTATTGCTTGCCAACACATCATGCTATGCCCTGCTCACACACTATTATACACACGTCAGGCTCACTGAGCAGGGTAGCCAAGTGGCACAGGCAAGCAGCACATAGTGGCTGCTACCCCTTCCATCTCCCATGCAGGGCTTCCTATAAAATAGTGGGCTGTGTCAAAATGACCTTGCATTGGCTTCCCCAAGATGGCCATCTTGGAAGCTATATAAGGGGACAACTTAGTCCCCCAACGAGTTCCTGCCAGCTTGAAGAAGTGTCACAGTGCCACTTTCAGGTTGGTGGACACTCTGCAGCATTACCACTGCCTACCAGTGCAGCTTTCAGAAATTTTTGTTGGAACCCAGAACCAGAACACATAGACAATGGAGGACCCTTCTTGGTTCATGAAGGTAATGCATGGCAGAGTTTACTGCATACAAACAAAGATCCCTCGGTAAAGGTCTGTTCTGTCCCCAACACAATAATACTAAAAATGCTATGCCGTTTTGTAAAAAGAAATCTTCATCTAAGAATTTACGGTCTGGCAAGTGTTCCCTTGGACACTATTAGAGAGGTACTAGCCTAGGACTAGAACAGGGTCCAACCACACTATATTTTATTCACAGATTTCCTTCTTCAAAGGAGCCGATTTTCACTACTATTGGTCCATCTCTAGAATACACACACCAGGCTCGCTGAGCAGGGTAACCAGGTGGCACTAGCTCCCAGCTACATAGTGGCTGCTGCCCCTTCCATCTCCCATGCAGGACTTCCAATAAGATAGTGGGCTGTGCCAAAATGACCAGTTATGACGAAACACGTAGGATGGAGCTAAGGTAAGTGACGTCACCACACTTGTCTGTTGTGCACACAATCTGGATCTTTTCCATGTATGGATTGTAAGCCTTGGATTTACATACTGCGCTGTTTTTATCATATATTATGTGAGAATTTTTAATCCTTTTGCACCAATAAAAGTTCTTTTGGAGTTTTACACTATGTGGGTTTTCTTCCATTCTATCTTAATGGTGACACTTTGCTATATCATATTTACTGGGATGTTCCTGGATTACATGTGATTCCCTGAGGTTTAGCGCATGTGGATATATATACTAGGCGCATCTGACTCCGTGATAGAGTCCATTGGCTTCGGCAAGAGTCCATCCTGCATTGGTGGTGGATCACGTGGTGGAATTGGATCACTAATATTCCTAGGACCGGAACCACTAGCATGATTACACTTATCATTATTAGACTTTTTGAACTTTCACCGTTAACATAACTGAGCACCAACTGTATAAATATTATTAGCGTTACAAACTTTGTTTATATGTGCCAAAATGACCGCCCAAATCTTGCGGTATTTCAATGCCAATCACTGCCACTGGCTTCCCCAAGATGGCCACCTGGAAGCCATATAAATGGAGAACTGAGCCTGAAGAAGCATCACAGTGCCAATTTCAGGTTAGCGGACACCCTGCAGCATTACCACTGCCTACAAGTGCAGCTTTCGGGAATACTTTTAGGAACCCAGAACCAGAACACATAGATAATAGAGGACCCTTCTTGGTTTAGGAAGGTCATGCATGTCAACATTTACTGCATACACACAAAGATCCCTCAGAAGGGTCTGCTCTGACCTCAACACAATAATCCTAACAATGTTATGCCCTTTTAAAAAAATTAAAAAAAAATCTTCTGGAGCGCATCGGATAGCTAGTTCTATGTTTTTTTTCTCCGAAGCTTTGTGGGGGATTAGATGCACCTGATGTCCTTAAATATTATTAAGCTTCTCACCTTCGTTCGGTGGCGTCTTGGTCCTCTCAGGCGGTGCCAAATAGATGGTCAGAAATCAAGATGGGCACCCTCTACCCTGCTCATCCTTGCTCCCTTCTCTGGCCCCCTTCATTGCTCCGAGACCCTAAATTGCAGTGGTTGTGTTTGGCCCCAATGCTCTTCACTTTAAAAATTTGGCATACCTGCAACACTAAGTTCTCTCTCTCTTTGCCATGCCCCCCCCCCCCTCCTATCTAATGTATTGTTTAATCCTAACATTCCAAGATAGCCTATCATATGCTCATGTGTTATCCTGGGCTGAGACAGCTCTGTTTCAGCTGTGCCAACTTGCTCACCCAGTAACCCGCAGACTTCGTACATTTGATGGCCTCCAGGATAAGCACCACATTCCTAAACATACGTTGTTCTTTTATCTCCAAATTAAGCACTACCACTCCACATTGTCCCCCTTTCTTATATTACCAAAACCCACCACTTTTGAACTTACCAGTGCACAGGGTCCTCACCAGTTACACTTAATCTCCTCCATCTATAAAATATGACATGGTGCCACCCCCACTAATACAGACCTGCATGCCTACATGCTTAAATGAGCATCCATTCTACAATGTTCCATTACCCTTCCAAATTGTAGTAAAATATGGTCGTCTACATCCAAAATATCTAGATGCGTGGCACAGAGAGAGAGAGATGGCTTATAAAATCCTTATGAAAATCAAAGAGAAGGTAGACTGCACTCCAGCTGAATTGTAGATAATATCCAATGTGTTTTATTTTTCAAAACATGCATAAACATCCAAGATCATGACTAAGCGGGCTGTGTTCCGTGAAACGCCTTAATCTCTTTGTGCCTTGCCACCCACTTGCCAGTGGGCATGTTCTTTTTATGTCAATGACTACCTATGGATGTTTATGCATGTTTTGAAAAATAGAACACATTGGATATTATCTCCGATTCAGCTGGAGTGCTGTCTACCGTCTCTTTGATCTTCATGTGGAACGGTTCACGGAACTGACCGGCACCCAGCATTTGGAGTTATCACACCCACCTGGGGTGGCTTTAATTTCCCTTTGATGCCTATAAAATCCTTATGTTCTGGTACAGAACACCTGAAGTTTTGCATTGTCAAGATCGTTCTCTTTCTCCTCTTTGCTGGCGTTGTGGAAAGACCAAGGGCACTCATTTCCATATTTTCTGGCAGTGTGAGTCTATTGTGCATTTTTGGCCGCAAGTGGAGCGCACAAATGGCGTCCCCTGCCTATACATTTGTTTTAGCTTGATGTTTGAGGGTCGCTGATCGGTTTCATTTCCACCGAAGGAAACGCAAGCCACCCAAAGGATATCGGTAGTGACAAGCGCTTCTGATCCCTGTAATGGGGGTCAGCTGTTTCTGGTGAGTAGGGTGTGACACCGAGTGTTTGGTGAAGGAGTTTGATCTTTGAAGTATCATCATCTACTGGTCTGGAAAACTGGAAGATCTAGTATATCTTGACATTGGAATACAGCCATTGGATCCAATGAACATATGTTTTGTTTACATACCACCTAAGCATAATTTTTGTATTAAGTATATGCACTTTGGACTTATATTTCTTTCAGATAGTTTTTTTTTTTGCACTATTTGCGCCTTTGAATTTTTTTGCACTAATGCATATTTAAGTTTTTTTCTGAATGCCATTTGCATTGCGTTTTGGGATTGCATATATTTGCACATACTCATTCGTGAAAGTTTGCACATAATTCACTTTGTTTTTGTTTCGCACACAAGAACTTTTGCATTCTTTTGAATGCCAGTTGCACTGGATTTTGAGATTGTTTCTACCTGTTATTTGCTGATAAATTTGCACAAACATATTTGCAAATTTTGCACATTTTCAATTTTGTTACTGTTTGTACACAATAACCGTTGCACTTTATGTGATAGCGCGGTTTTAATTCACTTTGCATTTCCATTTCACATAGGATTCATTCCTGTTTGTTGATACAGGCAGCTCCCCATGTTTACATATACTTGTCCCACTGCGCGGATAAAGAAACCATTTTTGGTTTCATATCAAATTTCATTATTGTGCCTTTTTGGTCCATGCGTAATGTCTGTGCTCCAACAAGAAACTCGACCATTCATTACCGTTGGATCCGCTACTTTATCTCCCAGGCCTCCCCTTTCCTGATGTTGGAAAACCCTTGCATAGACTTGCTACTTATATATTACTGGTGGCCAAGAGAACCATTCCATTGCACTGGCTGACTACTACCCCCCTCTTCTCGGGTTCAGCTCCTGAAGGTAATTTCAGAAATCCACAGATTGGAATACATGACAGCTGAGGTGGGAGATGCTGTAGTCCAGTTTAACAAGGTGTGGGATGTTTGGGACTCCTCTGAATTTGGTACCCCGGCCCGACTGAGCAGGATGGTCAGGGGTTCTGCAACCCATCTGTCCCTCCATCCCAAGGTTTTTGCCCCCCTCCTATCCCCTGGCATGTTCTTCCTATAGGTTACAACTACATGTTGCAATTAGCATTTTATATTTTCTTTTTCTTTCTCCTTTTATGAATGATTTATGCTTCTTGTCTGTTTCTGCAACCCACACCGTTCACTGATCTCCATCTCCACTCTTGGATGTTTTGTCACTTGTGATGTTCCGTATGTATGATCCTTTTTTTTTTTTCTGTCTTGTACTTTTGTAAAACTTTATTAAACAATTAAAAAAAAAAATCTTCAGAGCTAATCTGCTTCAGGGTGCTGAAAACCACATGCAAATATATGTTTCCTATAAACAAATATTAATGCGCCTCAAGGATAGGATGAGTTTGCCATGGCGTTTGGTCTTTGAGGGTGCCGACTTGGCACAGACAGATGATGCACGCTGGCTTGGAGTGACGAAGCTCCAGCGGCTTCTGCTTGGCAGCAAATCCTGGCACCCTCTGAACTTCTCAGTGAGAACAAACTGATAGAGATGACATCAAGACAAATGCGCTGACTTCTAATTCCATTTCCTGGGCCGAGAACGGCAGCCCGGCCAGATTTCACCACTGCTACTCTGCTGAAAATATCATTGCACATTGCATAATTAATACACTGAAGTCTGGGTGCTGTGATTTATTGTTTATGGGCTTTTTATACAAGATCAGAGGTTGCGGGTGGAGAGAATTTCGCGCCTAAATGGAGGACTTGCTGATTAAATAGCCAAATTAATCTTTTTCTTAGAATGGGGATAATGTCAGGCAGTGGCAAAATCCTTTTATCTTCTCTGCGGTGAGCTGTAGGTAGAGATGTAGAAGTGTATAGCGTGTCAGGGTAAAAAAAGAAACAAATCAGTACAGCTCTGCAATTCATATACATTTTCCCATCTTGCATCCCCTTTAAACCTCTGCAAGAGTAGATATAAAACTGTTGACCTTCCTGAGATGTAGTTTTCTTCACTTGCTGTTTGGGCTGTCAACACAGAGCCTCTACTTGACTGAAATGCCAAGAAGTGTTGTCATCCTGTAGGCAGGAGCAGTCTACTTTCTCCACTGCAGGTGGCGCTCAACCACAGCAGCATTGCAGAGGGAGAGGAAGTCAAGAGGAACATGGTTCTTCTATGGTTTCCTGGGTCACTGGGGGAGCTATTTGATTGGATGCTAGCCCCCCATGTGACTCTGGTGGCCATCTTGGGTCAAGCAGAATCTATTTAAGACCCTTGCTCTAGCCTTGGCATGCATTTCGCGTTAGGGTAGTATAGGGACAGGCCACCCATCTGTCAGGGACAGTAATTAGTGGCAGAGAGAGGATCCAAAATGGTAGGGGAAGAGAAGGGACATGCCATTCTTCAAAGGTAGTTGTGCTTTCTTGAAGTCTAACTGCAACTGTCACTGCACCATGCTGCACCTCCACAAGCCCTGCCTGCTTATCAGATCATATCAGGTAAGCATGTGCATTGATTAATGCCAGCACAATGCATCTTGGATTGTGTTGTCGAGTTTGGCAATGCACATGAACATGTTCATACAGGCATTGCTCAAGCCTCAGACTAAACTATGGTGCTGAACTGGAGATGTGATTTTTATTGCATAGCCACTTTAGTCCATTCCGTACCTGAGGGACCACTGTAGAAGTGGAGTTGGTTCTACTATAGTGATCACCACAAGATGAGGGTCCTATGCCATTCACAGAGCGCTTTGTATTTTTCTTTTTAGTGTGTAATGGTCAGGCTCGGAGACCAATAGTTATAGCAGTAGAGATAATCCCACCGACCTGCAGGATAGGTATACAAGCAAGTCACCCTGGCGGATGACACAGGCTCACCCGAAATGTGGAGCACTAATCAGTATTCAACAAAGCACCTGATGGTGGATTTTGCTGTGTGTTAGTACCAGGTCACGGTCCTCAGGATCGCCCCACCAGGAGGTGAGCAAGCCAAAGGTCCAGTAGCAGATATAGCAGGAAGGGATCAAGCAGAAGCATAGTCAGTGAACAAGCCAAATGTCATTAACATGTGGTCACAAGTTGGGATTAAGCAGAAGCGTAGTCGAGAAACAAGCCACAAGTCGGTAGCAGAGATACGGGTGGCAGGAGGAATGGCAAGCAGTGGCGCTGGTGAATTTTTAGGATGGGGAGTGCCAGGCCCTGCCCTTCCTTGACCCCTCCTACTTCTCATAAGCCCACCCCTTATAGAATCCACCCACTCTGTGCCCTGTATTCCACATGTTGTGTAAGGAGTATACAGCTTGGCATCAGAAGTAGGGGTATATACATCCAGTAACAGTATACAGGTCAGTATCACAGGTGGGGATATATACATCCAGTAACAGTATACAGGTCAGTATCACAGGTGGGGATATATACATCCAGTAACAGTATACAGGTCAGTATCACAGGTGGGGTATATACATCCAGTAACAGTATACAGGTCAGTATCACAGGTGGGGTATATACATCCAGTAACAGTATACAGGGGTCAGTATCAGAGGTGGGTATATACATCCAGAAACAGTATACAGGGGTCAGTATCACAGGTAGGGTATATACAGTACATCCAGTAACAGTATACAGGGGTCAGTATCACAGGGAGGGTATATACATCCAGTAACAGTATACAGGGGTCAGTATCAGAGGTGGGTATATACATCCAGTAACAGTATACAGGGGTCAGTATCACAGGTAGGGTATATACAGTACATCCAGTAACAGTATACAGGGGTCAGTATCACAGGGAGGGTATATACATCCAGTAACAGTATACAGGGGTCAGTATCAGAGGTGGGTATATACATCCAGTAACAGTATACAGGGGTCAGTATCACAGGTAGGGTATATACAGTACATCCAGTAACAGTATACAGGGGTCAGTATCACAGGGAGGGTATATACATCCAGTAACAGTATACAGGGGTCAGTATCACAGGTGGGGTATATACATTCGGTAACAGTATACAGGTCAGTATCACAGGTGGGGTATATACATTCGGTGACAGTATACAGCTCAGTATCACACACACAGCCTATGCATGCTCAGATGCTCCATTAGTTCCTATCTAGCTGCAGGAGATCAGAACTGCTCTTCACATGGCAGTGTCGGCTGGAGCATGTGGGGAATTTTAGACAAGATCTAACATTACAACAACCCCCATCTCCCCCTTCCCGTGGGCTCTAGCCAACACGGCCATGTGGAGAGCAGTTCTGCTCTCTTCAGCTAACAATGCTGCAGTGCTGCCTTACCTGAATATGGAGTAGCAGCTCCATGTCAGCTCAGCACTGCCATCTCTCCATGCCATATCGCCGCACAGTCCCGCCCCCACCCACTGGCAATCTAGTGCTCAGGGCAGCCAATTAGTGAAAGTATGTGCACCTCTTTGGCAAACGTACTTTCACTTTTAAGACTGGCCAATAGGCTCACTACTTGCTGTCAGCAGACAGCAAGAGCAAGATATTGGCTGGAGAGAGCACATCAATCTGGCAAACAGGAAGAGCAAAGACGAGACTTAAATAGGAAGTTCATGGGAGTAGCAAGGAGTTCAAGGTTCAGCAGAAACAAGACACAAGGCAGGATTGCCCAATGGATCAGACAGGACACTGTCCAGCATCTCGTTCAGCCAGAAGACACAGCTGAGGTTGAAAGTTCAGCACCAGGTCCTGACACAGTGACTACAAAGGCATTTACTTCGTTCAACCAGTGAACACCTTAGATTTCTCAACAAAATACTTTGTTCTGTGTATGGCAGCCATGCCAAGCTAGCAATTCCCTATGTTCACTGTGTAGAAGGGCAGACACTTGGAACAGGATCCAGAAGACTGCAGAGCTCACTGTAGTTGTGCCAACTACTACAGTTATTGTCCTCTTCTATAGTAGTCCCTCGGGTATGGAAATGGAATGCTAGACTAGTCTGAAAAGTTCACAGCCTAATACGGAAGGATGGACCACACAGACATGAAACGTTATCACTGCGCCAAGCCATTCATCTAGATCTTCATGGCTGAAAATGGAGCATTCAAGGTCTGCAAACAGTTGGCACCCACTGTAGTCAAATTAAATATAGAAGAAGAAGGCTCACCAGCCAAAGTGATGGAAACAGTCTTTTGGGATTCCACGGGTGTGCAACGGCGCGCAGAAGACTATTGCCATCAAATTGCCCCCTGATGGAACATTCCAAGCCTTCTTCTTCCACTTTCTCCATTTTCAACTTGACTACTTTGCCAACTGTTTGCAAAGACCAAATGAAAACCCTATAGCATGCATGCACCATTTTCTGCACTAAACATCTAGAAGAGTGGCTTGATGCAGTGATAACGTTTAATGGTCACTCCTTCCATGTTGAACTTTTAAGACCATACTTACATGGGTCCAAGGTGAACCAATGTATCTATTCAATAAAAGCTATACCTAGAGTTCAGCTTTAAGTGTTTTGATTCAAAGCAGACAGCAATATCCGATGCATAAAATAGTTTCTTAGACTCATCATGAATAAATATCCATGTGATAATCATTAATTATAAATGACACACAGGCGCATGTTCTTTAAGGCAAAGGTTTAATTCTAAAAAATAAAGTTTAACTGGAGCAAACGGAGCATTTATTTGAAAACCTGCAGAGTCTAGTGGGGATGGCTGCACAGATTGCACATCGCTCACCTGCCAGCAGTGAAACCCCTCCGGTTGAGTGCTGCGATTCGCAGCTTTGAAGAACAAAAACAGTAAACATTTGTACGAGTCGAGGGCAGCACCCCAGGCAACGCTCCGCAATCACAGCAAACAGGTAGCAAAGTGGGAGCAATCGTGTGATCAGGAGAGGCGGAAGAACAACTAAATGAGCATTTTGATGTTAAAAGGAATGCACTGACTACACTATCACAATCTAAAAAAAAAGGCTTCTGAACCAAAATGAGAATCCCCGGTTTAATAAAGTTAGCGGACTGCGCTTTTATGTTGAAAGACGTTCCCTTCAAACACACTGGGACCGCTGAGGACAGACTGAGCCTGGCTGATGTTTCATTAAAACGTTCCCTTAAGCGGCGGGAGGATGAATCTCTTGGTTGCGCGGAGAAAGCTGTAATGAGTCCCCCCCTTCCTCTGTCTGTGATGGGAGGAGATTAACCCCTTTGTAGTGGAGAATTGCAGTTTCAACTTTCCAAAGTCCTAAACACCCCAGATTCGAAAAACAAAGTAACGCAGTTGCGTTCCAGGTGATAGATAAACTAGTCGCTCCTCGTTTGTCATCATAATCCATTCGGTGAGATCACCAAGCTTTAAAGTGTATATACAGCTGTGGCGCTACTCCCGGAGGAGCCATTGGATATGTTGGTTCTTCCTGCCCAGCTCCATTGATGACCTACCATGTACTTGGACCTTAGGGACAACAAACCTGAACATTTTTTAAATGGACAACCTGACCACAATATAGAACATAATAACAGGCTAATACAGAAAGCCGAACAATGTAAGAGAATATGCATAAAAATGACCTATCTAGGAATGCTAAGTTCTACTTAGATCATTGGCCATGGTAAAACTAGCTACCTATGACCTGCAGGCATTGGGGCCCTTTTTAATTTTCAGTGGATCACTCTCTCCACAAATGGGAGATTTGAAATCCATTGAGTAACAGCATAGCCCCCTACTTGCAGAACTCCTTGACAAACAGTGCAGTACAAACAATAGCAAGATGAATGTTTCAAGGCAGCCAACAAGCCTCTCACTATATGGGAAGATCCTGTAGCATCTTCTGGAATTGTAACAACACAATGAGCTGTCTGATGAGTAAGTCTGGAACTGCAGTGGCACTGGAAGAGTAGGTCCGGAACCGTAGCGTCTCTTGAAAAGTATGTCTTCAACAGTAGGGACTCTATAAGAGTGGGTCTGGAATAGCAGTGACCCTGGAAGAGTAGGGCTAGAACAGTTTGGACTTTGGAAGAGTAGATCAGGTTTGGAACTGTAGAGACTTATTGAAGAGTTATTCTGGAACTGTAATTACTCTGACAGAGTAGGTCTGTTACTGTAGCAACTCTGGAAGAGTAGATCTGGTAGTGTAGTGACTCTGGAAGAGTAGATCTGGTATTTTAGTGACTCTGGAAGAGTAGATCTGGTATGGTAGCAACTCTGGAAGCGTAGATCTGGTATTGTAGCAACTCTGGAAGAGTAGATCTGGTATTGTAGTGACTCTGGAAGAGTAGATCTGGTATTGTAGCAACTCTGGAAGAGTAGATCTGGTATTGTAATGACTCTGGAAGAGTAGATCTGGTACTGAAGTGACTCTGGAAGAGTAGATCTGGTACTGTAGTGACTCTGGAAGAGTAGATCTGGTATTGTAGCAACTCTGGAAGAGTAGATCTGGTATTGTAGCGACACTGGAAGAGTAGATCTGGTATTGTAGCAACTCTGGAAGAGTAGATCTGGTATTGTAGTGACTCTGGAAGAGTAGATCTGGTACTGTAGTGACTCTGAAAGAGTAGATCTGGTACTGTAGTGACTCTGAAAGAGTAGATCTGGTATTGTAGTGACTCTGGAAGAGTAGATCTGGTACTGTATTGACTCTGAAAGAGTAGATCTGGTATTGTAGTGACTCTGGAAGAGTAGATCTGGTACTGTAGTGACTCTGAAAGAGTAGATCTGGTATTGTAGCAACTCTGGAAGAGTAGATCTGGTATTGTAGCAACTCTGGAAGAGTAGATCTGGTATTGTAGCGACTCTGGAAGAGTAGATCTGGTATTGTAGCGACTCTGGAAGAGTAGATCTGGTATTGTAGCGACTGTGGAAGAGTAGATCTGGTATTGTAGCGACTCTGGAAGAGTAGATCTGGTATTGTAGCGACTCTGGAAGAGTAGATCTGGTATTGTAGCGACTCTGGAAGAGTAGATCTGGTATTGTAGCGACTCTGGAAGAGTAGATCTGGTACTGTAGAAACTTTGGAAGAGTAGATCTGGTATTGTAGCAACTCCCCTGCCCAAACCAAAACATTCAGACCTAGATAACAGTCAGGCCTGAATAAATTTGTCTCTCCTAGCAAAAATCTATCACTATGGGGGTGCTACAAAAAACACCCCTAGCATTTCTAGCCATGGCCATCTTGAGTAAGGGCAGATGATTCATGTAGCATTTACTTCTTTGAATCCATGTGCCTTTAGCTCAGGCATGCAGGCAGGAGAGTGTGCTTAGCTGAGAATGCTCCCCCTCCCCTTCAGAAGACTCCTGGGATGTATGACATATATAGCCTAGGCCTGGAAACCAGGAAGTAGATGGTGACCCTGGATGATCTAAGAACAAAGATGGCTCCGTCCTTCTGGAGGGAAAGTAGCATAAGGCATTGTTAGGGGGAGTACTCTATGTTGTCTACTCTAGTCTCTATGAGTGGTAATAATACCTGCAATTGTTACACATTGGGGTTGATTTACTAAAACTGGAGGGAGCAAAATCTGGTGCAACTCTGTATAGAAACCAATCAGCTTCCAGGTTTTTTGGTCAAAGTTTAATTGAACAAGCTGAAGTTAACAGCTGATTGGCTACCATGCATAACTGTACCAGAGTTTGTACTCTCCAGTTTTAATAAATCAGCCCCATTATTTAGCATGCACTTACCAGGGAGTCCCCTTTTAATGTTTACATATTTTGTAGTTTGGTTTGTGAAACTGTACAAAGAGTGTTTGGATTACAAGTAAATAACTCGATCTGCTCAATCAAATACAAATAATTCTAATAAAATAACTGTTTGTATCAGTGTTAAGCTGTCATACGTCTACGGCTTGTGTGACATGTCTACAATATAGCGTCAGCCTCCTGTGGCTCCATAAAAATAAAGAGTTCCAATATTACTCCTAGGCAGTATATTAAAGCGTTATAAATGATTTGATATTTTACAGGAAATTTCCCTCTTTCATAATGATGTACGGGAATATTACTGTTGAGATTATTATTTTTCCTGATTTAATTACGTGACAGTTATTTATTAAACTGTTCTTGGAGTGTGTGTTTTTGTGACAGTTATTTCATGGATATATTGTAAACAAATAACAACAGATAAGCCTGTTCGGTCTTCGAAAATGTTCTTATTGCCCATTTCCTCTTGTCCACTGTGGCAATGCATGCTAAAAAGCACAATACATGGCAAAGGATGGCAGTGTGCCATGTGTTGTGGTAGGATGTGTTTATTTTTTTTTTTAAAATAAGGATCATGCACATTTTTTTCATCAGTTTTGGTGCATTGGCAGCCCAATTAGATGTTAGTTCATAAAGAGCTACATTGTATAAAATGCAAGGATCTACACTTCAAGGCCACTTTATTAGGTACACCTGTTCAATTACTTGGTAACACAAATTGTCAATCAGCCATCCCATGGCAGCAACTCAATGTATTTGGACACCTAGACGTGGTGAAGACGACTTGCTGAAGTTTAAACCGAGCATCAGAATGAGGAAGAAAGGGGATTCAAGTGACTTTGAATGTGGCGTAGTTGTTGGTGCCAGACGGGCTGGTCTGAGTATTTCAAAAACTGCTGATTTACTTGGATTTTCACACACAACCATCTCTCGGGTTTACAGAGAATGGTGGGAAAAAGAGAAAATGTCCAATGAGCAACAGTTGTGTGGAGGAAAATACCTTGTTGATGTCAGAGGTCAGAGGGGAATGGGCAGACTGGTTCCAGATGATAGAAAAGCAACAGTAACTCAAATACCCACTCGTTACACCCAAGGTATGCAGAATACCACTTCTTAACGCACAACACATCAAATCTTGAAGCAGATGGGCTACAGCAGCTGAAGACCACACCGGGCGCCACTCCTGTCAGCTAATAACAGGAAACTGAGGCTACAATTCGCACAGGATCACCAAAATTGGACAATAGAAGATTGGAAAAATGTTGCCTGGTCTGATGAGTCTGGATTTCAGCTGCGACTTTCAGATGGTGGGGTCAGAATTTGGATCCATCCTGCCTTGTATCACTGGTTCAGGCTGGTGGTGTAATGGTGTGGGGGAGATTTTCTTGGCACACTTTGGGCCCCTTAGTACCAATTGAGCATCGTTTAAATGCCACGACCTACCTGAGTATTGTTGCTGACCATGTCCATCCCTTTATGACTGCAGTGTCCCCATCTTCTGATGGCTCCTTCCAGCAGGATAATCCACCATGTCACAAAGCTCCAATCATCCTCACCACTGGACAATGAGGTCACTGCACTCCGATGGCCTCCACACTCCCCACATCTCATCCAATAGAGCACCTTAGGGATGTGGTGGAACAGGAGATTCACATCATGGATGTGCAGCCAACAAATCTGCAGCAACTGCATGATGCTATCATTGTCACTATGGACCAAGTTTCCAACACCTTGTTGAATCTATGCCAGGAAGAATGAAGGCAAAAGGGTGTCCAACCCGGTACTAGCAAGGTGTACCTAATAAAGTGACCAGTGAGTGTATATCCCCCAATATTGGATTACCAATCTGAGATCAGTGAATGAATCCTTTGCTATGCCATACACTGTTCAATAAACAAATTGATGAATGTAAAACTTTAGCGCATAACTGATATATGTAAACTTTATGGCCAAAAGTATGTGGACACCTCTCCAAATATTGAGTTTAGGTGAGCAAATCCAACTACAGGAGTTTGGTGGAGAGGAACTCAAGTGGCCTTCACCTTATCCCCATTGAATATCTTCGGCACAAATTGGAATCCCAATTGTGAGTTAGGTCCCCTTGTTCAATATCAGTACCTGACTTCACAAAGGTTTGCTTGGCTAAATTGGCACAAATTCCAATAGTAGTCATGTTCCTTATGATTTGTTTTTTGGAAGAAAATTTCATTTTCGGAGATTTCAAATGTATCCAAATTTCCAAATGGACATAGTAACCAATGTCAACTAATTCAAAAACATTGTAACAAAATTTTCAGATTAATTCGATTTAATTTGGATTTATTGAGAATAGCTGGTTGTTAAGGCGGGTGGCCTCCGTGTCCTTACCATCCACTGCTGATCCGCTGTCAGCAAGATTCCCTGTTGACAGCAGAATGTAAACAAACAAGTGCCAGCATTAAAAAATAAAGAAACTGTGTGGGCCCCCCTCCAGTCCTTACCAGGCCCTTCTGGTATAGCTTTTGAGGGCAACCTAATGTCAGATTACAAAAGAAATGGTGTAGGGTCCCCCCAAAATCCATACCAGACTCTAATCTGAGTATGCAGCCCCACAGGGACCCTATGCCGTTTAAAAAAATAAAAATTGGCGTGGGGTTCCCCTCGAAATCCATACCAGACACAGAGGGCCTGGTATGGTTTGGGGGGGGGGGGGCCCGAGGGCAACCTAATGTCAAATGTAAAAAAAAATTGTGTGGGGGTCCCCCCCAAAATCCATACCAGACTCTTATCCGAGTATGCAGCCCCACAGGGACTCTATGCCGTTTTTTTTAAATAAAATTGGCGTGGGGTTCCACTTGAAATCCATACCAGACACAGAGGGCCTGGTATGGATTGGGGAGGGGGGACCCGAGGGCAACCTAATGTCAAATATAAAAAAATTGCGTGGGGTCCCCCCAAAATCCATACCAGACTCTTATCCGAGTATGCAGCCCCACAGGGACTCTATGGCATTTTTCAAAATAAAATTGGCGCGGGGTTCCCCTCGAAATCCATACCAGACACAGATGGCCTGGTATGGATTGAGGGGGGGGGGGCCCGAGAGCAACCTAATGTGAAATATTAAAAAAAATGGTGTGGGGTCCCCCCCCAAAATCCATACCAGACTCCCCACAGGGACTCTATGGCGTTTTTAAAAATAAAATTGGCATGGGGTTCCCCTCGAAATCCATACCAGACACAGAGGGCCTGGTATGGATTGGGGGAGTGGGACCCGAGGGCAACCTAATGTCAAATGTAAAAAAAAATGGTGTGGGGTCCCCCCCAAAATCCATACCAGACTCTTATCCGAGTATGCAGTCCCATAGGGACTCTATGGTGTTTTTGAAAATAAAATTGGCACGGGATTCCTCTCGAAATCCATACCAGACACAGAGGGCCCTGTATGGATGGGGGGGGGGGGGGGAACCCGAGGGCAACCTAATGTCAAATATAAAAAAAAATGGTGTGGGGTCCCCCCCCCCAAAATCCATACAAGACTCTTATCCGAGCATACAGCCCCACAGGGATTCTATGCCTTTTTAATAATAAAATTGAAGTGGGGTTCCCCTCGAAATCCATACCAAACACAGAGAGCCTGGTATGGGTGGGGAGGGACCCCCACACTGTTTTTTTTCTTTGTTTTTTAATTCTGACACTATTTTGTTTACATTCCGCTGACAGCAGACGAGTCATGGTTGTTAAGGACCCAGCGGCCGCCCCCTCCTTAACAACCAGCTATTCTGTATGGAACTACCGAAGGTTCAAAACAAATTTCGTAAGTGAATCAATTAGCGAATGCATCAGAAGCAAAATTCTCCAATTAACAAATGCATCCGAAACTAAATGAAAATGTGCCGCGCGCACATGTCTACCCCATAGACATGCTCCAAAAATTTTGTGTAAAGCCTTCCCAATAGAGTGGAGCCTATCATGGACACAAAGAGGGCTCCATAACAATTCCTTGGTTTTCGAAGGTTCAAGAAGATCATAGAGGTGTGGTGGTCAGGTGTCCACAAACCCTTGGCCCTATAGTGTTTCTCAGATATCATATTAACAAAATGAACTAATTGTTTTTTCTCTTGTGTGTTTTAGGTAAGTGTGATGTTTCATCCATGCAAGTCTCTTGTATTGTGAACCAGCTGAAGTGTAAGAACTGGCCATTTTGTTGCATAAGAGTAGAAGAAATGGTGAGGCGTCCGTAAGTTTTGTTGGAAATTGATATTGATACAGTGTCGTTCCCTGGTTACAATTTAAAGAATTACAAATTTCACAAAGAGAATTGTGAGCCATACAGGCTGGGGATCTGTCCAGTCTTTCCACTCCTGGCTGGTGCTGATTTATTGCTTATAATGAGCAAGTATCTGCTGGTATTTTTCAAACAAATAATTCTCAGATTTCTTGGGGGGGCTTTGATGATTCCTTGCTTGGGCTTGAATTCCTCTAAGGTTCTTGTCCCATAAGAGGCACTCATTGTAGACAATCCTACTAGATGTACTGGAATTCATTTACATCATAAAAGGACCCCATTCCACTAAGCAGGAATTGCAAAATGGTGGTAGGCACTAAAGAAGCAATGAGATGGACTTTTTTTTTTCCTGAAGCTTCTCACAGCATCACATTGGCATAAACAAGTCCCATTGAAACCAATTTAGTTTGTTGTGTTTGTGCATTTTGTATGGCACTGGAACATGCATGTCTATTGTGCATAAGCCTTAAGCCATATTTGAAGGTATTGACACCTGCACCATATGGCCAACAGTTTTTTTGAATACTGACCATCACACCTATTTGAACTTTCTGGACATCCCAAACATTCCAAAACCACGGACATTATGACATTGCCCCTCCCCTTTCCAGTTATGGCAGCTTCCATTGTTGTGTGAAGGTTTTCCACAAGGTTTTGAAGTGAGTCTGTGGGACATTTTCGTCCATTCGGTCAAAAAAGTATTTTGAAAGATCAGGTAATCATGTTGGATGAAAATACCTGAATCACCCTCAGCATTCGAATCCATCCCAAATATATTATGTCGTCAAAAGTATTGGAACACATGACTTTACATGCACATGAACTTTAATGGCATCCCAGTCTTGAGTCAGTGATTTAAAGCAGGGGTCTCTAAACTTTCTAAACAAAGGGCCAGTTTACTGTGCTTCAGATTTAAGGGGGGCAGACCATGGCCAGTGCGAGAAAACAATGTCCCATCTTTGGTATTAGGGGAATAGTGCCCCATCATTATTGTCAGTAGGAGGAATAGTGCACCATCATTGTTGTAAGTGGAAGGAAAAGTGTCCCATTATTGTTTTGAGTGGGAGAAATAGTTCCCCATCATTGGTGTCAGTGTGAGGAATAGCGACCCATTATTGGCATCAGTGGGAGGAATAGTGCCCCATCATTGGTGTCAGTGGGAGGAATAGCGACCCATTATTGGTATCAGTGGGAGGAATAGTGCCCCATCATTAGTGTCAGTGGGAGGAATAGCGACCCATTATTGGTATCAGTGGGAGGAATAGTGCCCCGTCATTGGTGTCAGTGGGAGGAATAGTGTCTCATTATTGGAGTCAGTGGGAGGAATAGTGCCTCATCATTGGTGTCAGTGGAAGGAATTGTGCCCCATCATTGGTGTCAGTAGGAGGAGTAGTGCCCCATCATTGGTGTCAGTGGGAGAAATAGTGCCACATTGTTGGTGTCAGTGGGAGGAATAGTGCCACATTGTTGGTGTCAGTGGGAGGAATAGTGCCCACATATTGGTGTCAGTGGAAAAAATAGTGCCCCATGATTGGTGACAGTGAGAGGAATAGTGCCCCATACAGTGGGAAAAAGCTTCTTTTTTTGCTGTCTGTATCCCCATGAATGAGATGTTTCCCTTTAGAAAAGCGATAGAGAAAAAAAATTAGTAGAAGTGCCTTCCTGTCCCAGGGACAACTGCATCCGTTTCATGAATGACATTGTAGGTACAGCATGTGAGGGAAATTTAAGCTACAGGCAGAAATGAAAACCTGAAAGAAACTTTAGGTCTTTCCAAATGTATTAAAAAAAATAGGAAAAAAATGACTGGAGGTAGCCTGTAGCAATGCCCAATCCCTTCTTGTTCTTTTGCTTTCTATCCCTACCTACTCAGCTAGCTGCTTTGGAGGTTGTCAGGCAGAGGGATCCTTATGGCAAATTTGTAATGGGGTTTGGGGCTTCTTTTTATCTTCTTAAGAAAAGTCTGTATGTCTACTTAATTTATACTAGTGATCCATACTCATGGCTGCTAAGCAAGTATTGGCCTGGACCTGGAAGAGCATGGAAGTCTGCAACAATGCCCTTTTCAGAGTTGAAGGTCCTGGTTTCTCAGGTTTTGTTACTTGAGAAGCTTACGTCATTACAGAACAAAATCTCAACAATCTACTATAACTTCAAAGTTCTGTTTGGGATGAACCCCTTCTTCTCTTGCTCAATTTTTGCCCCCTCCACCTTTTCATTTCCATTACTCTTCCCTTTTTATACCCTTCCCTTCTAGCTGTCATGGTCTGGAATCAGGCTCAGAGACCACCTGCAGTTATTGCAGTAGATATGCACCCACCAACCACACAATAAGTGCAAAAGCAAGTTACCCTGGTAGATGGCACGGACCTACCTGTTCACCAGAGCTCCTGATGGTGGAGATGGATTTTGCTGCAAGTTACTAACAGGTCACAGACCTCAGGATTGCCTCACCAGGAGGTGAGCAAGCTGGGGATATAGAAGGTAGAGATAAGCAAAAGTGTAGTCAGTAAACAAGCCAAAAGGTCAGCAACAAGTGGTTGCAGGCTGGGATCAAGTAGAAGCTTAGTCGAGGAACAAGCCAAGGTTGGAAACAAATGTTTGCTAGTTGGGTTCATGTGGAAGTGTAGTCAGTATGCAAACAAAAAGATCAGTAACAAATGATTGCAAGTTGGGATCAAGCGGAAGTGTAATCGAGAAACAAGCCAAAGTTTGAGTGGTAGCGGAGATACAGAGGGCAGCAGGAGTGGTAAGAGCAAGATATTGGCTGGAGAGAGCACCATAATCTAGCAAACAGTGAGTGCAGAGGTATGGCTTAAATCAAAGTTCATGTACCAGGTTAGTACCAGGTCACAGTTCTCAGGATTGTCCCAACAGAAGGTGAGCAAGCGGGTGTCCAGTAGCAGATATAGCAGGTAGGGATCAAGCAGAAATGTAGTCAGTAAATAAGCCAAAGGTCGGTGCCAAGTGGTTGCAGGTTGGGATCAATGGAAATGTAGTCGAGGAACAAGCCAAGCTTGGTAACAAGTGGTTGCAAGTTGGTATTAAGTAGAAGCATAGTCGAGGATCAAGCCAAGGTTGAAAACAAGCAGTTCCAAGTTGGGGTCAAGCAGAAGCATAGTCAGTAAGCAAGCCAAAGTTTGGTAACAAATGGTTGCAAGTTAGGATCAAGCAGTAGCGTAGTCGAGGAGCAAGGCGAAAGTTAAGTGGTAGTGAAGATACGGACGGCAGCAGAAGTGAGAAGAAGACAATATTGGCTGGAGAGAGCACCATAATCTAGCAAACAGGAAGTGCAGAGGCATGGCTTGAATCAGGAAGTTCATGGGAGGAGCAAAGGGTTCAAAGTTTAAGAGAAACAAGGTTCAGCTGGCTCAGCAAGAAGAGACATTGCCAGACACAGCAGAGGTAGCAGCTTCAGACCCGGCTCCTGACATTAGCAAACATTACCCTTTCTTCTCTATTCTTTTGGTTCAATTGACAATTTATTTTAGGGGGTCGAGGACTCTCTGGCCCTTCTTTTTCTTTGAACTTAATGATTGCACTGGTAATTTGTATTGCCCACATCATAGTGTAAAGGAATTTGGTCTGTTTATGTTTTTAGATGCATATGCGCCTTCCGGTGCTTGGTATAATAATAATAATATGCCACCCAGTCCCCCTATCAGCTGGGTGTTTATGTAGCAATGCAGCAATCCTTTAAAAAATTTAGTAGAAAAATCACGAAAGAAAGCTTTTCCTTGACATTTCTTGGCGTTCTTTAAGAAGCAATTCAAGTGTGAGTGGGAGTAAGAGAAAATGGATGAACATCTTTATTATATGTGATTTTTTTTTCAAACAAGAAGAAAACAAACTAGAACATTGCACATGCAAGGAGCAAACTTTATATTATTCGATTTTGGGTGAGACCTTGATATATGCCTTTGTACTGAGCGCCTTTAAATTATGTATTAAATCAATGCTATGCTTTAATCTAAGAATGTTTATATACAGATCTGCTTTTTTTTCATTTTGTGTGGTCTCCGCACATTTGGTAGCCATGCGGGTGCTTGGGGGCAAAGCTGAAATCAATCAGCTTTGCAATTACAAGGAGCTGATTGCTTTTCAGTACATGTTGGGACACAGCGGCTCGCACTTGGTTAACAGAGATTTGTTAGTCAGATTTTTTTATATTTAGGTTAAAGAAAAAAAAAAAACAAATCTCAAAATGAATCTACATGGAATGTCCACATGTGTTTGGCCATATAGTGTATTGTTGTCGTCTACTGCAGCCCTGACACGACTTGGTTAGCTCTGCCATGGGCATGTGCACATAGGGTGGCAGGTGTGCCTGGGCACAACCTAATCATCCTATACTATGCAGATTCTCCCTGCTGCCTGGCTGCAGAGAAAGGGACTGGGGAATCTCTGTCCTCTGCCTCTTTCTTTTTCTCAAAAGTGAGACATCAGGGGTTTCTTTAGACCCCTGATATTTCATCAAAGCCCCCCAGCAGGGCTCCTAAATTAAATTGTAAACAAATAATAAAATATAATATTGTAAAAAATAATAAAAAAACTAAATTGTAAAAAACAAATACAATAAAATAAAAATAAACTACTGACACCTATCTCTGCCCTACTGACACCTATCTGCCCTACTGGCACCAATATCTGCCCTACTGACACCTATCTCTGCCCTACTGGCACCTATCTCTGTCCTACTGGCACCTATCTCTGCCCTACTGACACCTATCTCTGCCCTACTGGTACCTATCTCTGCCCTACTGACACCTATCTCTGCCCTACTGGCACCTATCTCTGCCCTACTGACACCTATCTCTGCCCTACTGGCACCTATTTCTGCCCTACTGGCACCTATCTCTGCCCTACTGGCACCTATCTCTGTCCTACTGACACCTATATCTGCCCTACTGGCACCTATCTCTGCCCTACTGGCACCTATCTCTGCCCTACTGACACCTATCTCTGCCCTACTGGCACCTATCTCTGCCCTACTGACACCTATCTCTGCCCTACTGACACCTATCTCTGCCCTACTGGCACCTATCTCTGCCCTGCTGACACCTATCTCTGCCCTACTGGCACCTATCTCTGCCCTACCGGCACCTATCTCTGCCCTACTGACACCTATCTCTGCCCTACCGGCACCTATCTCTGCCCTACTTACACCTATCTCTGCCCTACCGGCACCTATCTCTGCCCTACTGACGCCTATCTCTGCCCTACTGGCACCTATCTCTGCCCTACTGACACCTATCTCTGCCCTACTGGCACCTATCTCTGCCCTACTGACACCTATCTCTGCCCTACTGACACCTATCTCTGCCCTTCTGACATATACACACACACACATGTTTGTTTGCGATTTGTGGCGCACACCCTAATGCAATAGGCTGCGAACACCTATGAGCTCTGCCTTATCCGAATTTAGCCCCGAAGCTGCGGCAGTCACTTGAGCCAGTAGAAATAATTTATTTTGTTACAAAGTGATCAATATACAAAAATGTAATAAAGATTTGCAAAAAAAGAAGAAGAATCCCACATTTAGAGAACACACAAGAACCGTAAAAAAGTTAAAGAAAGTAGAATCTAATTAAAGTTTAACATCAAGCAGAGAGCTATGGAGATTAGGTCAGTGTAATTTTCCTTATTTACCATCAATTGCCTTTTGTTTAACACTCCGGTATTGACACATCGCACAGGCCGGGCACTGCAGCGCAGACAGACTGCATATCAGATTAGTGTTAAATGGCTGTAACCGGCGTGGTGCCAGCACTGAAAGGCAAGGCAATGCAGTTTCAGTTCATATATTTGAAAGATTGTCTGGTTAGCCAAATTTCTCCTGTGAGTAATAAAGGTATTGATTGTTTTTAGTAAGGCGCGTGCCAATACTCGTCCAAATTGCAGCGAAGGAGACTTCTCGAAACAGAGCCACGCTTTACAATGACTGCAGGGAAAAGACTGGGCTTCCTGCTAAAAAATAAATAAATAAAATAAAAAAGTTCTGTAATTTACCTTAAATAGCTGCATAGCTTCTTCTCATTATCATTTCAGAAAAGCAGCAGGCCTGCAATTATTTTTGTAAAAATAATAATTATAAACAGATCAATAAAAAAGTTAATGTTCTAGTGTTCTTATGTTGTTAACGGCTTAGTACTGAACCAACAGCCCATGGCAGCATTTCCAGCTATGGGATTGTATAGGCCATGCCGAATTTCTTTATTTCCTTCTGTGTTTTCCCTCCCTGTCTCCCTCCCATCTTTATTTCCTTCTTTCATATCCTTTGCTTTTCTTTCTTTCCTCCATCCATTCCTTCCTACTTTCTATTTTTCCCTCCTTGTTTCCACCCTCCGTTCCCTTCCTACCTTCCTTCTTCCCTCAATTCCTTCCTTCCCCGTCTTCCTTACTTGTTTCTGCGCTCCCTTAATTCCTTCTTCCTTTCCTTCCTTCCTTGTTTCTTTCTTATCTTCCTTCTGCCCTCCCTCCATTCCTTCCTTCCCTTTCTCCCTTCCTCTTCCCTTTCTCCTTATCTTCTTCCAATACTTTTTTCCTTCTTTCCTCACTCCCTTTTTTTCTTCCTTATTTTCTCCCTTCTTTCCTTCCTTCTTTGCTTCCTTTAATGCCTCTTCCTTCTTTCTTCCTTTTACTTTCCTTTCCTCTCCTCTCCTTTCCTCTCCTCTTCCTTTCTCCTCTTTTCCTCTCCTCTCCTTTCCTCTCCTCTCCTTTCCTCTCCTCTCCTCTCCTTTCCTCTCCACACCTCTTCCTTTCTCCTCTTTTCCTCTCCTTTCCTCTCCGTTCCTCTCCTCTCCTCTCCTTTCCTCTGCTCTCCTTTCCTCTCCTTTCCTCTCCTCTCCTTTCCTCTCCTCTCCTCTCCTCTCCTCTCCTCTCCTTTCCTCTCCTCTCCTTTCCTCTCCTCTCCTCTCTCTTCCTTCTCCGTAATTTCCTTCGTTTCTTCCTTCCTTTCTTCCCTCTTTTATTCCTTCTTTTTTTCCCTCACTCCT